>JAOWCC010000655.1:2273012-2415512 GCA_030867875.1 Actinernus sp. WN-2022 | reverse complement strand
CGTTTTGCAGGAATGCAATCTTAATTGATATATTTAATTGCACTTGTACGAGATCGGTAGTGTTATTAGTGTTTGTAAATGCTATTTTCCTCCTCCAATCGATTGTCGATCCTTCTAAAACATCGTTTTTAAAGATAGCTTGTCATCCATCTATGCAGCCAGGCACAACACAAAGTGCAGCTTCTGAAATACACAATCCACGGTCAATACAAGAAGTTATTTCCTCTACTTCAGCCAATCATAAGAGGCAGCCTCTGCATGTGCAGGAGCAAGCAAGCTCTAGACATGAAATATGTGATTTCTAAAGTCAAGCCTTAAATGCTAGATCATCACAACATTTCCTTGCCCATGGGTGATCTCCAGCACCAATAATAGTGTATATAGATCCTTATAAGTAAACTTGTAACTCAGACAAGAGTGCATTTCCGTATATCAAATCCAAATTAAGACAAATTTGTTCTTCTTCTTGGGGACAACCCCCAAGGGGTTACAAATCCACATATCATAGGTCACTTAATAATGTACATGAAAAAATGCTCAATTCTGATTGGTTGAGGGCAATGCAATTTCAAGGAAATACAGTGCAGAAAAAGGAAACATAGTGCCGAAAAAAGGAACTTTTTTCCACAACCTCCTGACAGCTACGACAACAACAACAACAACAACAACTTTATTCGTACTCTTATAGTAATGATTTACATGTAAATATATAGAAAAATTAAATAGCAAGAGTACTGGGACACCTGAAATAGTAATATAAACTAATCGAGTCAGGCATCCCAGGAATGTATAGGTTAAAATTGTTGAATTGGGTCAAGCACACATACACAGAGCACTACATGATGCATACATTACAAGTACAATATACAGAATAATCGGTGTAAGAGACGAGTCTTAGAGGCTAAATGTAGAAAAAAAAAAAAAATGTTTTTAATAAAAATAGAAATCAATATTTGGAAATAAGTTTTTGTTTAATTTCATTTTTAAAGTCTTTTTTGGAGGTGAGATTTCTATGATTTTCACTAATATCATTCCAAATGATGACGCCTTTATATCGTAAACTAAATTTACCATAATTTGTTCGAACTTGTGGAACATAGTAGGCAGCCTTAGATGCTAATCTGGTGTTATGATGGTGAATTTCAGAAATTAAAGTAAAAAAGTTATTGAATGATTGAGGAAGATTGTTATGATGATAATCAAACATGAATATGGCAGATTGTAAATAAATCAAGTCAATGAGTTTTATAATCTTAAGTTTATTAAATAGAGGATCAGTGTGGGCATCGAAGTTAGAAAATGTGATGATACGTAAGGCTTTCTTTTGCATGATTACAAGATTATTAAGTGTAGTAAGATATGTGTTGCCCCATGACAAGAGAGCATATGTAAGATGAGGAAATATTATTGAATAGTAAATCTTTACTAATATGTCAGTATTGACATAATGTCTGATCTTTGAAAGTATTCCATTACCTTTAGATACCTTTTTTGATATTTCATGCACATGATGCTTCCAATTTAAGTTGGCGTCAATTAAGACTCCTAGATATTTAATATAGGGTTTATAGGGTAAGATTTGATCATTTATCAGGAGCTTAATTGGAAATGTTTTTTTCTGTGATGGATGAAAGATAATGAAATTAGATTTGCCGATATTTAATGAGAGTTTATTAGTATTAAGCCAAACCTGAATATTAATTAATTCATTATTTACAGAACATTCAAGTTTACTTAAGCTTTTATCCATGGCAAACAAATTTGAATCATCAGCAAATAAATGAAAATCAAATAGGGTGGAACATTTGGGAAAGTCATTAATATAAATTAGGAATAACAAAGGGCCAAGTACTGAGCCCTGTGGGACACCACAGGTTATAGCTCTGAGCTCAGAGGTGGAATTACCAATTGATACAAATTGTTTTCTATTAGACAGGTAAGAACTAAACCACATTAGGGGTAATCCCCTTATACCATAATAATTAAGTTTTTGAATAAGAATTTGATGATTAACAGTGTCGAAAGCTTTGCTAAAATCTAGAAAAACTCCACATGCAAAATTAGCCTGCTCAATAGCATGTTGAATTTTATCGATTATCATTAAGATAGCATGAATTGTTGAATGCTTAGGACGAAAGCCAAACTGAGAATTTGAAATATAGTTGTATTTTTCTAGATATGCAAATAAGCGTTTATACATTAATTTTTCGAGTAATTTATTAAATATTGAAAGCAGAGAAATTGGACGGTAATTGTTCATTAAGATTTTAACACCTTTTTTAAATACTGGGATTACACGTGCAATTTTAAAGCAATCCGGTACCACTCCTGAGTTAAAAGAACAATTAAAAATTAGTTCAAGTGGTTTAGATATAAGAGGTTTCAAGATTTTAATAATTGAAATAGGTATACTAGAAGGCCCAACTGCTTTATTACTAGAGAGGTGATCAATCTCTACTTCAATTTCAGTAGAAGTGCAAGGAAAAAGAAAAAAACTATTTGGTGTTGGAGATTTCAAGTAATCAAGAGGTGAAATGTTATTAGATTTTATAGAGTCAGATAAATGCTTGCCTATATTAGAAAAATAATTGTTAAAAGAATTTGCAATGGCCATAGGATCAGAGAGGACAGTATTATTTTCCAGTGTGATTTTAGATGGTATGTTTATTGCCTTATCTTTAATGGATATGATCTGTTTGATACCTTTCCAAATATATTTAGTGTCATTAGTATACTTATTAAAGTAGTCATTATAATAGTTCTTCTTGCTAAGATTAATAAGATATTTTAATTTATTTCTATAAATTTTATATTTAGAAAAATAATAGAGACTTTTAGTTTTAATGTATTTTTTATACAATTTATTCTTTATATCAATTGAATTATGTATTGCTGGGGTTATCCAAGGTTTTTGGGATAATTTAGTTTCTCTACGAGATAATTTTTTTAACGGAACATGCTTATCTACAATTTCACTGATCTTTGAGTAGAATATAGCAAAGAGCTCATCAGGCTTGCATGTATGAGAGGGAAAAACCTCCAAAAAATTTATTTTTTTGAAGTCATCAATTAATTCAGATTCACTTAATTTAGAGAAATCTCTTTTATATATTTTATTTTTATTGTTATCAGGACATATCTTATTAATTATAGCAAAATTGGGTAGATGGTCAGAAAGATCAGATATAATATTTCCACTTAGCGTGTAGTATTCCAATGAGTTAAAAAAAATATTATCTATTAAAGTAGCTGAATGGTAGGTTATCCTTGATGGGTAAGTAATTAGTGGCTGAAATGAATATGAGTTAAGAGTGTTAACATACTCTTCAGTTGTGTGATGTGATTCATAATTTATAAGGTTAATGTTAAAATCCCCCATTATAACAC
Organism: Actinernus sp. WN-2022; assembly: GCA_030867875.1. Classification (NCBI taxonomy): domain Eukaryota; kingdom Metazoa; phylum Cnidaria; class Anthozoa; order Actiniaria; family Actinernidae; genus Actinernus; species Actinernus sp. WN-2022. The sequence continues at coordinate 2,412,125 of JAOWCC010000655.1, read as the reverse complement.
ATAATTTATTTTGCTTGCTAACACTGTCAAGCATTTTATAGAAGTCCTGCAAGAATGAATCTAAAGAGCTATTTGGATGTCTATAAAAGACTGAGCACAAAATATTTTTTTCTTTTGGAATGTCAATTTCAATCCAGATACACTCATAGTCATCTGTGCATGTGCTTAAGTCATCTCTTAGAAAGAAATTAAGTTTATTTCTGATATACATTCCCACGCCACCAGAACAAGAGTTACTTGGTTGTGAAATAAAAGAATAACCTGGCAAACTAATATTAGTTATAATCTCCTTACCTTTTTGAAATTTGATTTCAGATAACCCAATAACAGAGAAATCAAAGTTCAAATCAGCAAGCATGTTTGTAAGATTGTCAAAGTTAGCTTGTAAGCTGCGAATATTACAATGAATTACAGAAAAAGAGGTTCTAGCACAACTTCCGATTTCTAAGTTATCATGAAACTCATGCGATGAATAGTAGGCAAAGTTTGTATATTGGGGAACTTGGTTATCAGCATCTAAATCTGATGAGTTCGAAATAGATCTAATAGGAGATAATAAATCAAAACTAGCTAAGAGACTCTGAGCTATATCTGCAATTTTTTTGGAGCACAAACAAGAGGTATTAGAATTAAAAGAAAGTTCAAACAGCTCACTAAGGCTTAATGTATTATAAGGAAATATATCATTTCTACAATTTAAGCAGAGCCAAAGGTCTTCCGTATTACAGTATGATTTATATTCTTTGATTGTTAAGCCACTACATTTTCGGTGAAACCAATGATAACAATTGTCGCATTCAATGGCATAACAATTTTCACGAACGAGTTTACTGCAACCAGGGCATATACTCATTTATAGTCAGAACTTATTCTAACAGTCATTGGCCATGGTGAATTACCTCATTTAAGCTCCTGTAGCTCTTGAAGGGAAGCAATTAACTTAGCAGCAGTATCCTTATTCTTTCTCATAAAGATTTTGCCAGAATTGGTCCATATAAACCTATAACCAAGATCGGTCTTCGCTTGTAGACATTTGTTAAATAATTCCCTATTCCTTCTTGTGAGATTTTCATTGATGAATATCTTGCTGTGATTAACACGGGTTAGGCCAAGGTCCTCGGTGGTTTTAGACTTCAAATTACCGCGAGCACGGTAAAATTCTTCTCGCTTTTCTCTTCTAACGAATTTCGTGATAATCGCTGGCGGCTGTTGGGAGCTCGTAGGTTTAGGGAGGCGATGACTAATGGATATATCTTCCTCTTTTATTTCTATACCCATCAATAGGCCAACTTTAATAGTGATATCCAAGGTACTCTCGTCACGGTGTGGGCTTTCTGGGATCCCTCGAATCTCCAAGCATTCTCGTCTTTGGTACTGTTCGATATCATTTAACGTAACACTCTGCTGGCCAACTGTATTAGAGAGACGTAGCACTTCAGATTTTAGTTGCTTGTTCTCTGTAATAATTTCATGCTTTTCACGATCCAACTTCTCAAGCTTCCCTTTGAAGTCTTCGAATTCCTTATTTATGAAGTTCATGGCGTCATGAATACCTTCAATGGAGTCGCTCAACTCCTCAAGTTTTGATGTAAATGGCTGGAGTTTCATATCCAGGATTTCTTCTAAAACCTCTCTCGTCAAATGGGATTCTCCCATAGTTAAAATTATCACATAAAGACATAAAGCAAAGCTATTAACAAAAAATTAGTTTAGGATTTAGCAGGAGCGAAATATACACCCGCCATCTCCAACGCTGACCGCTGACCAGACGAGGCTGTTCAGTTCCTTCAGGCTTCACATCCAAACTGCTACAAAACCAAGATTGAGAAGTTGAAACTGAACCCTGATCGACGCGGCTGACACGCTTATGTTTCGGTGAATTACCTTTCATCGAAGTTTCTTTAGTTCAGTGCCATTATTTATAGCTGACCGATCGTAAGCAATATTTAATAAGTTGGCCACTCGTTACAAGATTCGTCAGCCGACAAGATAGAGATTTTATGTGGAAAAACCGTTTCAAGATGAAGGGAAACGATACGTTTAAAACAGTGTTTCTGGACGAAGACTTGTCGCAAACCTCGGCTCTGATAAGGAAAACCCTTCGAAAAGCTAGAAAGGCCGCAATGGAGAAGTACAAATATGAGTCGGAGCAATGTCGTATCAAAGCCAAAGGCGAGAAAATAACGATTAATGGAGTTACTTACACCTGTACTTCCATTCCAGATGAGTTTAAGTAATGTGGCTAGAGTATAAATAGACCATATGTCTCTCTTTACGCCTTTTTTTGTAATAAGGTTAACCGCTATGAGACGAAGTTCTATTATTTATAATTTCTATGTAATAATTTGTTTTATTTATTGCTATATATTACTCATATTTTCGCTAAAACAATATTGAATTTGTTATTATTATATATGTTATGGCGAGTCCCATGAAATGTAGTTTAATTTCTCTAAATGTTCGGGGTTTGCGTGATTATACAAAATTTAGAAAATTATACAACTGGATAAGTAAACATAAAGGGAACTATGGTGTTACATTTTTGCAAGAGACGCATTCCTCTCGGGAGGTGGAAATTGAGTGGTCCAATAGAATAAAGGGAGAAATAATAATGTCTCACGGAAACTCGCAAAGTAAAGGAACAGCTATCATTTTTGGTGATAACTTAAATTATAAAATAATCTCTCAAGAAAGAGATGCGGAGGGTAGGTTTGTTATATTTTTATGCGAAATACAGGGTCAAAATTTTCTATTAATAAATTCTTATGCCCCGAACATCGAGAATAGTCAGGTGGAATTTTTCAAGGAAATTTCCAATAGAATTACTTTATTGGACTATCCAGTTGATACGTCTTTTATTTGGGGAGGTGACTTCAACTTTATTTTTGATATAGATCTTGATTCTCATGGTGGTAATCCAACACTTAAAACAAGCTCGGTGGAAACGATAGATACAATTATGCTTGAATTTGATTTATGCGATATATGGAGGATTAGAAATCCATCGGTAAAACGTTATACATGGCGTGGTAAAGCACATGATTTGCGCAGTACTAAACAGGTGCTTCATCGTAGACTGGACTTCTTTCTCGTTTCAAATGAACTCCAATCTACGATTGAGGATAGTGATATTATTATAGCCCCGGCAACTGACCACTCTGCGATTATTTTGGAAATTAAAAGTCTCGAGGAAGAAGTGAAAGGCCGTTCTTTTTGGAAGTTTAATAACTCGTTAATTGAAAATAACAAATTTGTAGCAGGGTTGAAAGAATAATTGCATATATTTAAAACTACTCTGAATCAAAAAGGGATATTTAACCCACAGTTAAGATGGGAGCTGATTAAATATGAAATACGGAAATTTTCTATTAAGTTTTCAAAATTGTTGGCAAAAAATCGTAAAAGCGTATACCAAGATATTGAGAAACAGATTTCTGATATAGAGAATGTTAAAGGATGGGAGTCGGAAGAGAATAAAGTAGCAGAGCATGATAATTGGTTAAAAAAATTAGAAGAATTGAGTAATTATATAACGGAAGGTATTATTATCAGATCAAAAGCAGAGTGGTACGAGATGGGTGAGAAAAATACAAAGTATTTTTTAACGTTAGAGAAGAGGAATAAGTCAAAAATGCACGTTAAGAAATTAATTAGAAGTGATAAAAGCTAGATTTCGAAACCTGATGAGTTACTTAAAGAGATAAAAAGTATTTTGGTACATATTTACAACAAAAATCAGGAAAATCAGAGGCGGAGTGCATGGAATTTCTAGCTGAGTTGAATACTCCTCGATTAATAGGGGAAGATAGGGAAGCATGTGAAGGCGAAATTACTATTAAAGAGTGTTATGACAGTGTTAACCAAATGGGACCTTCAAAAACTCCAGGAATGGACGGATTGACGAAATAATTGTATGTTTCTTTATGGTTTGAAATAAACCATGATTTGGTCAACTGTCTGAACGACGGGTATAGAAATGGTTTGCTCTCTACTTCCCAAAGACAGATTCTTTTTATTTTGCTTGAAAAACCTGGAAAAGATCATAGGTATATTGATTCTTGGCGCCTAATATATGGTTTGCACTCAATCCCCAGAGATTCAAATGACAAAGGGTATGGCGGCCATGTTGGTGTACAGAACAAAAGGAGCTAACGAGGAATCTATTGTTCACTGTACACCAACATGGCCGCCATCACGTAACGTGCAAAGGGTCTATTAGTTTAATCAACGTAGATGTTAAAATTTGTAGTCAAGCTTTGAGCAATAGGATGACGCCTGTTCTCCCGTTTCTTGTACATTTAGATCAGACAGCGTTTGTGAAGGGTAGAAGTATAGAGGAGTCAATTAGAATTATTGATGATATCTTGTTTTACGCTAAATCTAAAAATATACCTACAATTTTATTTGCGGCTGATTTCGAAAAAGCATTCGATTCAATTGAACATTCATTTATAACTGCAGTGCTTAAGAAATTTGGATTTGGTGAGAGTTTTATTAAGTGGGTTAAAGTGTTGTTAGAAGGTAATCAGGGGTGTGTTAACAACAATGGTACAGCTACAAATTTGTTTCCCATGTTGAGGGGAACAAAGCAAGGCGATCCCATTTCACCGTACATTTTTATTTTGGTAATCGAGATTATGGCCATAAAGATAAGAAACTGTAAGGAGATAGAGGGCATTGAGCTTCCAAATGGATTGAGCCGAAAACTTGTTTTATTTGCAGATGATACTACGTTTTTTCTCAAAAAAAGATACTCAGAACAAATTGAATTAAAAATCGCCAAAAAAAGAAATAAACTCCTTTCACATTATAAGAAATGGAACACAATTCAAATGGCAATAAATATAAGTAATTAGAAAAACGTAGCGTAAATTTGAGTATATTTTAGTTTTAGTTATTTTGTGTATAGTCAGTGTTAGTAGATGTGTAATCTTGTAAAATTTATTAAAGAAAATAAAAAGAGGTTGTTAAAGACAACAAAAAAGTTGTTTCGCTCAAGCAGGTTGCCACTTTGGCCTTCCTAGTGCCCGCTCTTCAGCTTACTGACGAGCTCCTAAGGAGAGGAATCGCTCACTTAATTTATTCATGAAATGACAATATAAACTAACTAATATCCTACCCTGCAAAATAAAAAAAACCTAACCGGTCACTGAACAAGATCTTACCCACCTAGAGCTAGGGTTCTCTGACAACATTACAGTTATCAGTAATTATGACCACTTTTTGTGATATATCACAGCTTTAGAAAAAACGAACCGCCTCATTCCTTAAAAATGGCCTTGTGTCTGGAAATGTTCTTCATGCCACATGCTCCTGTGTGGCCGGTAAAGTGGGGTTCTGCAACCACGTCTTAGCCCTCGTGTTTATGTTTTGTAAACTGTCTTTGTATAATTGTAAGGATGTTAGTGATATGTCACAACAAGGAGACACTGAAACCACAAAAGCATGTACTTCATCTCTTCAAGTCTGGCATCACAGGGGAAGGGCAGCCAGTAAGATTCGGCCACAGCCAGTAATGGAAGTAACTGTGTCTAAAACAAAATTAGATGAAGTAAGATCAAGAGATGGTGTCAAAAGTTTACTGTATGAAGCTAGAAGGACTGCTAAGCCTGATTATGTAAAGCAAATGGAACTGAAATCTACTTTAAGCAACATAAACAATACAATGGGTTTAGTACAGGTGTTAAATGGTCCCACAAGTGATAATCACGTCTGCTTTAAATATACCAAATTTGGAAAACGTGCAGTAGGCTCATATTCAAGTTACCAGCTTGCATTTACTGAAGCAAATTTCAAAGTAAATTGTAACATTGATTCAGTTCCTAGAGCAACAGTGCCCTCTGCCCCCAACACAGCTGTAAATCATCATAAGTTTCCTTTGCAAAGAGATGAATTTTATAAACAGCCTGAAGTGCTAACAAATATAGAAAAGGAACTTTTGGAACACTTGTCTATAAATGAGGATAAGATCAATGAAATTGAGAAAGCCGCCAGGGGACAGGCACAATCTGAAGAGTGGAAGGCACAAAGACGACTCAGGATTACTGATTCAAATTTTGGAAAAGTTTCTAGGAGGCAGAGAAACCATGAAAAACTTTGTCCGATGCCATGCCATTTGATAACTTATTATTCTGTGCAAATTTATATCGTACTCGGTAGGATTGCGGCTAATGAACTGATGCAGACGACGACGTATAAAAGAATGTCCGATAATCAAAACGCGCGGTGCAGCCATGACTATGTCACACAAACTCATCAGAGGAACAATAAACTACTAATATTAAGTAAAACTAACAATAAGGAGTGGAAAGTAAAACTTGCCTGAAAAGTTTCGCCTTAGGTATCTAGAAATGATGTTGGCGCAAAGCTGGTCAGAGTAGGAAGGGCCGCCTGTATTGCGGAACATGCTCTTAACAACCTATAGATGGGAACGCCCCCTTCCTCTGATTGGTAAAATAATTACACTAGCTATCCCTGCCCTATCCTGCATACTATCATGTGACACTTCCTTGACATAAAATCACATTACTCTTTTATCGTAATGTTTATTTCTATCTGAAAATTTGGTAAAGTAACAGCTCTCTTCAAATCTGGTGACCGAAGCAACGCCAACAATTACAGGCCGATTACAAGCTTCCCGACAGTTAGTAAGATCCTTGAGAAGGCAGTCCATACACAAGTATATAATTACCTTATGGAGGAAAATATCCTTACACCCAGGCAGTTTGGCTTCAGATCTAAACTCTCAACAGAGATCGCTCTTACTCATTTCACCGATACTCTCCTTGGGAATACGGACAGTGGTCTAGTAACCGGTGCTGTTTTCCTGGACTTGTCAAAAGCATTTGACACTGTTGACCATACTATTCTCTTCAACAAACTAGTAGCGGCTGGCTTTTCTGACACAAGTGCATGTGAACTGGTTCAAGTCCTAACCCTATCTAACAGAAGCCAAATCACCAACTTGTCTCTTCCTCTCCCAAGAAAGTTCCTGTCGGAGTTCCTCAAGGAAGCGTCTTAGGACCACTACTATTCCTAGTTTACGTAAATAACTTACCCTCATGTGTTAATTGCTGCGAGGTGTCCCTCTTCGCTGACGATACAGTAATTTACTGCTCTTCGACTAATGCCCAGGAACTTAAAGATAAATTGAACGCTGACCTTTTGTCCATGTGTCAATGGTTTAACAGCAATCTCTTGACCCTGAATACATCTAAATGCAAGTTCGTAATTTATGGCATCGCACGCAAGCTCAAGGATTTCAGAGAGGTTTCACTGACCATAAATGGCTCTGCTCTTGACCATAGTAATCCACTCTATTAACTATGTCTTGACCGAACTGACTCTTTTAAATATTTAGGAGTGACAGTCAGTCAGAACATGAGTTGGTCAGAACACGTGGATAGAGTCAGTAAGAAAGTCAATCAACGTCTTGGCATCATCCGCCGGGTAAAGCATTTGCTGCCCTTGCATGCGCGGCTAACTCTCTATAAATCTCTTGTCCTTCCCTTACTTGACTATGTCGATATCGTCTGGGGAGATAAAAAAATAATACCGTCCTCATGGATCACCTTCAAGTTCTTCAGAATAATCATGCTGCTCGACTTATGTTCGACTTTCCTTCAAGCTCTTCTGCATCTCAAGCACTCGAACTATTAAACTGGAAACCAATGTAACCTTCGACGGTGCTATCATCGCTGTATTACTATTTTCAAATGCTTAAATAGCATTAAAGAAGAATCACGACTTTCATACATATAATACACGCCGTCAGCACAATCTCCATTTACCATTCGCACGTAGGAATTGGGGACAACAGTTTACCTACCATGCACTGTTAGACTGGAACTCTTTAGACTTTGAACTTATACCATCAACTACATTATCAATTTTTAAATCTTACTGGCACATAACTTAATTTCATAATAATCATTGTTCTATTTCTATTTTATTTCAACCATTTATCTTTTCAGTTTTCCATATATTAGTAAAAAAAATTTTTTTAATACAGGACCTCCCTGAAAATCACAAATTGTGAGTGGAGCTTTCCTGTCAAAATATTATTATTATTATTATTATTAAAGCCGATTTCTTCAAGCGTAGCTTTAAGTAGAGTGGTGCTATGCTCTGGAATAACCATCCGGAAGCGGCCAAAAAGCTAGTACGCTTCGACAATTTCAAAGCAAAGTTCCCGGCTTTATTACCTGATACTGAGTTACGCTGACTACTGTTTTGAAAGGCTTTACACAGTTTACTGATAAGCCTGCCGCCGTGTAATATACATAAACATGTGTATGACTGCTTCTTTTGACATTTTTTATACAAAATGCCGGTGATATGTACGTCAATTTGTGCATGTATTTTATTGTAAACATATAGGATCTGTTTTCATACGCCCCATTTGGAAATCAGCCTTCTACTTATAAATTTGAAGTTGAAAGTTACAATGGCCAAGCGTATCAAAATAAAATCTAATGTGTGTATGTATGTTATGTACTTCTGATAGAAGAGATGGAGGTCACAACCGATCGACGGCCACTTCTCATATCTCAGTGTAGCTTTGCGTGCCGTATTGATCAGGCGAGAGCTCCGCGACAAGATCTTCAAGCATTGCAGGGTCGCTTTCGCAGCTTGTGACCGCTACGGGCACCAACGACTTACAACAACATGAAGTCCAACTATCAGCAATGTTTATTTCTCGACCTAAGTAATGACACAATAATGAACTTTACTGTAATGTAAACTACAACTGGAAAGAAGAGAACGAAAAAAGTACATTAGCCGGTATTTTAGGGTTATTGTACCGTGGCGTTTGGTTTGTAGATCAGACTGTAAAACAGTTATTTTCAGATCGCGAAAATCAGTCGAGAAACAGGGCTACGAGCGTGGTCAGGAGCATGATAACAGCGAGAAGCCACGCGGCCAGAGAAAAGGGGGGGCTGTGGATTGAAGCCTCCCTCCCCAATCCTCTTTTGTCTGACCGCGTACTCTCCTCTCTTTTATCATTCCTGTGACCGCGCTCGTAGCCCTGTTTCTCGACTGATTTTCGCAATCTGAAAAGAACTGTTTTACAGTTATTAGGCTTGAGAATTACAGGAATAATCCTTTTTTCTGACAGGTAAATATAACTGGGGGGTCATCCCGTGGTATTAAACGATCCGCAGTCAACAACGAGACAACTAAACTAGAGGCAGCTTTATAGGCACGCGCACATTAAACTGATCCCGTGGACTAGGGCCAAGCCTCAGAACAGGCCAATGATGACAGGCAATGCGCATGCGAACATGAGGATACCGCTGAGGACAGGCGCAGCTCCAGCGTTACACAGCTCTCCGCTGCAGCAGTTCACCTTGCACTTGATCGTCACCTCTGACAAAACGAAATAAATGAGCATTGTTAAGAACAACTAAAAACTACACCTTTGATAACAGGCGTTATGGGTTACTCTAATGGCTTTACTTATCAGCATTATTAGGGTCTTCTATCGAACGCGTAGGACATTACGACCCTTTAGACAGAAAGCTATTTCCTAACACAACAGTCAGCCTCCCATGCACCTCTGCGGCCCGGATATGAGGAGAAGGTGGTGTGTAACAATCTCGTACAATAAAAGGTTTTCTCGGATAAGGACGTGAAATGCTTCGTCCAGCTTAAAAGTGTTTTAAGACAGTCTCGAGTTATCGGTTACATTTGTTTGTATTTCTAATATATATATTTTTTATTTCATCTTCCTTTTCGTTTCTTTCTGTGTTTTACGAAAAAGACTGAAATATTTTCGCGAGAGATTGAATGAGTACAAAAATGTGTACGCATATAAAGCAATAAATCTGATTCTTTTTAGTATTTCATAATATTTTGTATCTATAATTTAGTGTACAGTTTGTATAATGTATTGGGTGAACATACCAGAGGTAGACTGGCATGTAGATAGGTCATTAACGTTACAAGATATGATAGCGCATCCCTTGGCAAACTCGTCAGCAGTTACCCCTGATCCTGAGACATGTCGTTCCATCTTGATGCACTTGTTTATACCGGTTGGACAGGTTTTCTCTATCTTGTTGCTGTTGCACTGTTCCCAGCTCGAAGTGCTGCCACACTGGTAACACTTGAGGCCAAAAGCTGCAGATCAATTGATAATAAGATTAGTTCGAATTACCTTGTACATGTATCAGTGAGACAGAGGGAAGTTTGATTTTTTGCACGAAAATCTTCAAATGTTTACACCTGCAGAAATAGCATTTTTTCTCTTCATTAAAAGTTGCTCTAATGGCATCTTTTGCTCAGCAATATTTGTATTTTTCTTATGTTAAAGCTGAACAGGGAAATTGGTGATTTGACAATGAAGAGAATACCTCCCCCTAGCCCCGAGCTTGTAATTAGGGGGCTATAACCGGGGGGAGTCATTAGTGTAGTCTGTGTACTAACAGCTGTCCGACACAATACCATATTGTCCTATTCCCTCTCTCCCAGACAACATTCATTGACTAGTTGTATACGCCGTGTTTCTCGTGTACACTTGCATTATCCCATAATACCCTATTCCCTAATGCCGTAAATACGCTCAAGGAGACCATAGAAAAGATTAAAGAAGTTCGCGAAAGGAGAGACGGAAGAACAGCGAGTGGGCAAGAATCGCCGTGAATACATCGGAAATTGAACGAGATGTCGAGGCTGAACACGAACACTCCAGAAGCCGACTAAAACTCGAGAAACAAAAACTCAAACAACAACAGAAGCCGCAGAACTGGCACACGCTGAACGGGCAACCGCTGAATTTGAAAAGAAGAAATTGAAACTCGAACTGGAGTACAAACACAAACAAGATTCGCAAGCTAACTATGAGACTGATTGCGCAGAATGACGCGACATAATAATAATAATAATAAATTTATTTATTGTAATCATAGCTCACGAAATTACCTAACCATCTGGGACATGGCCTTAGTCATCAGCACCAAATTCAAAAGCTGCGCAATGAATCGTGATGAAATTTACCGAAAGAAATGGACTGAATCGCGTCTGGGAGGTTACGGCTTCACTCATTTGCGGAAAAACTAAATATCGTATCCACTAGCCCGAGTTTTAGATGTTGGCCGAAAGACCGGTGTTTTTCGTAGCCTTTAGAGGGGGAAATGGCTAATGTGTGACTTTGAGAGCAATTTGCCCTTAGACTAATTGTCGTATTTCTTAACTACGCAGGGCAAACGATAGCCTGCGAACAGCATCACCTTCTTGAGGGAGACCGGCGATTTCATCGTTTCCGTTTCTCCCCATGTAGGGTCTGCGACTCAGAGCCCAAAACCGTGTCCGTGACGTCACTTCAAAAGTTTTGGTAATCAGCTATTTATGCATAACAAACGGAGACCCGAAAACCACTGCTAATTTATGTTTTCATGAATTAATTAAGTGAGCGATTCCTTAGGCCTACAGCAAACGTCGAACTTAAGTCGCGCCGATCCTATTAAAAAATAGGTTCGGTAGAAGATCGACTTAGGGCCGACGTGGCAGCAAACGTCGAACATATGTCGATCTTAATTCACTTGCGCCTAATTAAAACACGGGAACTAACACGTGTCCTGGCGCATTTCACTTTTCGCCCGCGGCTAGTGATATGGCGAAATACAGCACTCGGTCGAATCTAAGAAAGGCCTTTTTATGGAAAATGATTGTCCAAAACAGAAACAGAAGAATGGCGTTCAACACAGCACTCGGTGCCGTGTATAGGAGACGATGGTTCAGTTGTTACTGCAAGTGGTGTTATTGGCCATGTTTCTAGCGGTTGCGATTCACACATTGAAACCTCTGTTAATAGTCGATCATACCGCAGTTTTCAACGACATTCTGGATGGTTTGACTTCATATGGTAGAAGCGTTTCAAAGCGAGCTATATCGCAACATTCGCAACAGCCAATGCTTCTGCCGGCATTCAGGCGCCTGGGCCAGCCAGACGCGTCTTCGTTACTTTCGAATAGTGAGCATTTATTAAAAAGGGCATTTCGCATCTAAGGCAAATGTATTTTGTGACGTTCAAGCACGAACTACATATTTCCGGCAGAGCGTCATGCGGCAATGACTTCCGATAGGCCTTTCGCCTTCGAAATCGCCTTTGTACAGCGCATGCTCACCAGGGGGAATCAGTGTTTGGGAGATGGGGGAGATGTTGTTTTCGCGGTTTTGGCACAATCCATACGATTTGCATGATTTATTTATTATTACTCGGGCTTGAAATACTGTACGAAAACTCCCGTTTAAAAATTTTCTGATGCCGAAAGGACCGTAGCATTTAAACAAGATATCCTTCTGACCAATCGACATACATATTGCTGTGAAAGTATGTTTCCATTCCATAACAGCCGATAGTGCAAACTAGTAAACTGCCACTAGTAAATTGACCTTGCGTACTTCCGCGAGTACTGATCTTTCTAGCGTCAAATGCATGTGTAATACGTTTCCAAACTTTAGGACAAGAAATCTTCCATAGAATGTTCTATTTTTTTTACAGCTGAGAACTGTATTATTAAACATAAGAAATAAAACAATGGTGCCATTTGAAGAATTATATCATGTCAAAAGTGCAAACGAAGAAATATATATCTACGGACGCGAGCAGCTCGATCGTTTCACTTTGGTCAAACTCGGACTGTTTACGACTGGAACCTGCAGTTTTATCGGACCTGCAGACTAAATTGTAAACGTGTGGCCTTGTTCAGGCTAGTAAATCTAGCTAGCTAACCACAGGAGATTAGCTAGCTAGTGGTCGGTGGAATACTTTGAAGTTCCAAGCTACCTAGCGAGGTAGCTTGAATAGAATCTAGCGCGCTAAAAGCCCATCGATGACAGATTTTAGTTATTTTAAGGTTTTGAAATGTACACAAATGTCAAGTCAGTGTTATCATCCGATCTAGCCGACTTCTAGCTCTCGCTACGACCACGTTCACTACTCGCTCCAAGGTAATTTCTCTTACCACGACAACTACCGGGTGTATTGTACGTCAATTGAGCCATCATGGATAACGAGGATCGCCAAACACCAGTCAGTAGCAGTTTTTCGCACAGTTTTAATATTTTGGTTGAAATTTCAATTGAGCACTTTGGCGGTCAATTATTTGCGATTACGAAACACTTGCGCCAAGGGCAGTTATAGACCAAATTTCTATCTTTTAGAGAGGGTCTGAATGGGGGGGGGGGGGGGGGGTCTACATGTCAGTTGTCAGTTAAAATTTTGGCCATTTGTCAGTTGTCAGTTAGCCCTAGTTAATCATTACTAGAGAAAATTTACAATGTTTGACCCACAAAAACCAAATTTGTCAGTTGTCAGTTATTTTTCGGTTGTCAGTTGTCAGTAAAAAAATCGTCATTTGTCAGTTGTCAGTTATTTTTAAGGCTGTTTGTCAGTAGTCAGTTAACCCCATTCATGACCTCTTTAGAGATAGAAACAAACCAGAAGAGGGAAAAACAAAAAGTAAAACCTACTAAGTTACTAGGTCCGAACAGTACTAATTTATTAACTAGCTGCGAGTTGCTGACAGATATCTCAAGACTCTAGCTAGCTGCACGATAGTAGTCTGAACATACATACACACATGAATAAGTAGTGTTTTCAATAAAAGATCAACTACTTTAATTTACATACGAGAAAACAAAAATATTAAATTACATACATGTATATATATACTAGGGGAGCAGAGAATGAAAGTCACCGCGCTACCGGCCACTCCTAAAGACTGCTAATAATTCTTCCCTTTGGTTATTACTTTGAGGATTTCAAATGAAAGTGTATTTCATCTTCAATCTCATGTGGCCCGAGTGAAAGCCCAGATGGGCTCTTGTTTTACATAATTTATGATTTATGTAAAATTTCATCATCCTCCACTACTTATCGACACCACTACATACAGACACATGGGTGCACAGTTACTTTTTTCTGTTAGTATATTATGCAAAAATGTACTCAAAGGTAAAATACACGATTGAGTGAATCACAAGCTTCCACTGACTGAACACTTCTGTTAAGACTATTTGAAATATTGTACCGAAAAAGTCTTAACTGTTCTTAGTAATCAGTCGATTCGATAACAACAAAAGTAGTCCCGGTAACCTCAGTTGCTGTAAAACATCAGCAAGTTCAGCATTCATGTCAATGGACTGAATGGACTTGTTCAATTGTATCTTGTATAATATACAATATGATGAGATTAAATGTTTTAAACATTATTGGAGCCCCCCCCCCCCCCCCCCCCCCCCCCCCCCAACCCACCCAAGGTATCAATAATGAATGGTCCCTTACGCAAGCACACTAATATACTATCTTCTTCCACCCGCTGCAAAGACGTCTTTAATCAATTGCCTCCAGTCGCATATCGACGTAGCTCTAACCTTCGTGACCTTTTGGTCAAATCACAACTACCACGTAACATATCTTATCTATATAAAGCTCCTCAGCCTCCTTTCGCTGCGGACAAGATTGTGCAATTTGTCCCTACATTACTAACGGCCTCAATCAATACACATTTCATTCCACTGGCGAAACTCGCTTTGTTAATTCACACATAACCTGTAATACTAAAAACCTCATATACATGATAAAATGTATTAAATCGTTGCCATTTGCAATACATAGGTGAAACAAAGCGACGCCTCTAAGACAGATTTAACGAACACAGACGGACAGTAGAAAAGCCTAACATGAAATCTAAACCTACTACTGTATCTGAACATTTTCTTTCTAGACTTAACCACTCTTACACCGACATGCAACTTATCCCTCTAGAAATAATAGAGAAGCGCACCTTACAGAGAAAGCTAAAACTCTAGAATCATATGGTATGAATATACGTGCTTATCTCATACATTTTTGCTACTTCTAGTTTTAGTCTACGTCACTTGTTACCTTAGAGCTCTTCCCTTGTGACATCTAGTACCTGAAGAAGGCTGGTTTGGCCAGCCGAAATATTGTAATATTCAATATAAAATCCTACATTGTGTCAGCTTTGCTATCCAAATGCTCAGACCTCGTACCCTCCCCACTCCTGCACATACAGTAAATTTGGAAACTGCAAAGATTAGTAAAAAAAATTCGTGCAGAGGAAGAAGGCGTCCAAAAAAATTCCTGCACTATATATGGCAGAAACAAACTATTCCTGCAAGGTAAACACGTCCCACCCCTCTCCTACCCCCACCCCCTCCCCCACCTCCTCCCTTCACTTTTCTAATGGTTTTCTGTGCCCAAATACGTCTGAACTCTATTATAAAAACGGCCAATAGTCGCAATCTTCCTGTTCACTACGGTTTATATTTCCAATTTCAGTATTGAGACGGGCGAACGAAAGGAAAGGAAGTTGATATCGTATTTTACACATGTTCACTTCAGTCCGGTTTTACGACGTTGTCCATATTTCTGTCTCGATTTCATCTGTGAGCGACAAGTCACCCCATGTGTCTATAAATCTGCAAGTATGCGACAACACGAAAGGTGGTGCACATTTGCGCGGCGCGTGTAATTTAGTTGAAATCCTGGCTCGAAATCCGGTTACTGAAAATCCTGACTCGAAATCTTTGTTCGAATCCTGACTCGGATTCCTAATTCGAATCCAGACTGGAGATTTTAGTTTATCTCGAACACGCCATTACTTGATTTAAACATTCATTACATTTTCCAAGCGCTTCAAAGAAACTGCATCATGATTCAGCCGCTAAGGCAAGAAAGAAATATTCTATATTAACGGATGAGCAAGTTTTAAATGTACTGTTGAGATATCTTTTTAAAGAGAAAATCAAAAAGGGACACCCAACCGTGCAAGAACGAAATATAAGTTTGCGTGACAGCAGCAACCATCTCCGAGTGTTTATATGGTGACTGGTCGCAATGCCTTTTTCTACGATATCTTCACTTGCTAAACCAATAATTATATCGATATTCCGTCAGTTCTTGAATTTATCGACCAGCTAAAGCTGGTATACAGTACAAGTGTCCTAGTTGGAGGGAAACCGCATTAAAAGCAGATACCGTGTCGAGCTGGGCTATGATTTTATTGCACGTAACATGGATCTCACCATATCCCGCATTAGACGACATTTAACTGGAATAATTTATAACGAACTCATTACGACACATTATATAAAGAGACTGCAAGTTCCAACAATTGCAAAGTAACAATTCTACTTGACAGAAAGCTTTGCTTTAAAAAAAAATCCAATGTGTTCGAGTAAAATAACACTTTTTTAAAACAGAACACTACTCTATCAAACAGCTGAGCACACAGTACCTGAATGCTGAAGCACCAAGATGACAAGAGTGATTGCAATAAAACCTTGCATAGTTACGAAGAGATGCGACGATGTTACGAATGAACACTCTTTAGTTTACTGAAAAGATCTGAACAGCTGTAAGTTGGATAAGCGTCCCAAGCCAACTCCCAGAAGGTGAATGTAGTCAGTGTTCAGCTCAGTTTCCACACCTTCAGTAACCTGAGTATGGAGGAGAGGGACTGATACTCAGGTTACACCTTCAGCCACTCCGGCGTCACGTTACTGGTTTGTATTAAGCGGGGTGGACCATTCAGTATACAGGGCCACACATCTTGACTGATCCGTTACGTCAACATTTTATCAATTTGTTCGTTCTTCTATTTTGTTTATCGACTTTTTTGGGAACGGTGTATGAAGCAGATTTTTCATGACGAAGTGATTGGGAAATTGAGCTTATTTATATCGTAGTTTACAAAGTTACGCTCATTGCCACAGATCGGTTTGGAAAACGTTTATTGTAGGAAGAGGTCAAAACAATGAATTTCGAATGGGACCCCATTTTGTTAGGGGAGGTGGTGGGTGGCGGGTAATACCCCCTACCCTTTTTTTCGAGGGTGATTTTCTCGCGTTGTAAAATAGGGATACCTGATTTTAATGCAGACACACGTTCTTCTCAGCCTGTAGAAGCTAGAAATATAGTTACTTCTTCAATAAGTATTTTATTCAAGAAGATATTGTGGTCAAAAATCTAGATTTTGCCAAAATAGGTGGTGGCTTCCGGGTACAACCCCCCTTCCATCTAAATTGGGTCCCGCCAGAGTACCATTGTTTTGACCTCTTCCTTAATGCTTTGAAAATGTCGGTTATAAGTGCATTTTTGCTATTTCTACAAGGACCAAAACGTTTCACTTATTTTCATAATTTTACGACGAGGAACATGACGATGAAAACTACCAAATGAACTCTGGGCAGAGGGTGATCATGAGGGCAAATATTCCTGGAAAATGCGAAAATAACAATCAACACTTTTTGAGGTGATTTAATTTATACCTTGTTGGTTTTCGTCATTTTAAACAAGAGGTGAATACCGATTGGTTTCACTGGAATAAGAAAGCAACCAATCAGGAGGAAAAGTAACCGCAATCGTGGATTGATGGCGTGACGGACCAAAACCACGATTGGTTTTACTCTGGAATTTGATTCGCTGACTGATTACAAAACATTTTCACAGCAAACAGTAATAATAATAATAATAAAGTCTTTATTTCATGAGGGTAGCACAAAATAGTTAAAAACTAACAAACCTGTGGCCCTCTATAGCTAATAAAATTATATAAATATAGTTATTATAATAAAATATTAATGGTATAAATACATGGATCGTAGATGAAAAACGTTAAAAATATATAATTACGATAAGCAAAACAATTGTTTAAAATTCAAATTGAAACCCTAACAACAAAATAATACATGATAAAAAGTTGATAAAATCGAATAAAAATGGTCACACTTAAACTAAAAAATGATTTAAAAACTGCTGTTCCTTAAATAACACGTTCCAATAATGGCTTCTAAATGTAGTATAAGAGTTACTATTTCTAATTTCTAAAGATAAACTGTTCCATAATTGGCAAGTTGTTACTGTAAAAGTACGACCACCTTCAGTCTTGCGAGTAAACTTAGGACAAACTAAGTTAAGTTTACTGTACCGAGTGTTACGTGTGTGCCGTTCACTGTTAAGCTTTAGCATGTCCTTGATGTAAATAGGCACTAGGTCGTTTAAACGTTTATATACTATACAGCATTTAGCTAATTTAGCTTCTTCATAAAAGGGTAACCACTTAAGACTATTAAATAATTGGACGCTAGGAGCCCGACAGTCAGTGTTCATAATGACTCTCGCTGCCCTTTTCTGCAGCTTCAGAATCCTACCTAAACTTTCTTTATCACAGTTTATCCATATAACGTTCACGTAATTCATTATGGGCCTTATCATTGTATTATAATATAGTAACCTCTGCTTCAGTGGTAAACATGATTTTATCTTTTTTAGAATAGCAATGCGCTGTGATAGTTTTTTGCAGAGCTTATCTACATGAGGATAAAAAGATAGTTCGCTGTCAATTTCAAGACCCAGGAGTTTTACGCTGGATACCAATTCAAGTTCTGTTCTGTTAACCCTTATGATTGGATTTTCCTCGATCTTAGAAGGAAGGCGCTTACCAGTGACAAGTAAAGCCTTTGTTTTGCTCTCGTTGATAGGCAACTTGTTGGCAGTTGCCCAGTTCACAACTTCTGTGAGTGAGTTATTGAGAGACTCTTGCAACAAATTAATTGAGTCATAATTACTTGAAGATGTTAGAGTAGTGTCATCTGCATATAGATCAATGTTAGAGGATCCAACGTATAGAGGTAGATCGTTTATAAACATGATAAACAATAGGGGACCCAGTATTGATCCTTGAGGGACTCCATTGCGAACGAATGTCATAGATGACTGTTTACCGCCAAGTAAGACAAGCTGACGTCTGTCATTTAGATATGACTGAAACCAGTTCACAGAACTTATAACCATTCCGTAGGCCTGTAGCTTCTCCAGTAGTATTGGGTGATCAACCATGTCAAAGGCCTTGCAATAATCTATCAGAATCATACCGCTGACAAAGTTTTTGTCAAGGTTAAACAGCAAATCATCAATGATCTTTATTAGAGCAGTTTCTGTGCTGTGTTTTTTGCGAAACCCCGACTGTCTCGAGTAGATTAAATTGTTGTCACATAAATAACTGTACAGGGCATCGTGAACGTGTCTCTCAATTAACTTAGACAATATCGGCAGCACTGAGATTGGGCGGTAATTAGTGACGTTCGACGAATCTCCGCATTTAAAGAGAGGTGTGACTTTCGCGGTTTTCCAGCGTTGAGGAAATACTTCAGATGTAATGGAATAGTTAATCAGCCTAGCAATGGATGGAGCAACTATTGGTGCAGCTATCTTTAGCATCCTAGCACTGATTTTGTCAATTCCAGTCGCTTTATTAGATCCAATTTTCATCAGACTATTTATGATCTTGGTCTTTGTGATCGGTGGAATGGAGAACGAAATACTTTCATCTTTCCTGGACTTGACAAAATTCAGAAGTCTGGAGAGGTCAAACTTCAGCTGCGGAAGAAGTGATCTTAACCGATCAGCAATCGTCGAAAAGTGATTATTAAATGCTTCTGCCATTTGTTCTTTGTCATCTAAGACACACTCGCCTACGTTTAAACAATTAACATCGTGTTTTTGTTTGTCGGATCCCACCAATGATTTTATTGTTTTCCACATTCCTCTGGCATTGTTTTTATTGTTCTCAAATGTAGTGCTGTAGAACTTAGTTTTGGCGCTTCTTAACAAACTGACAGCTCTGTTCCGGGCCGCTTTATATTTAGCCCAATCGTCAGCATTGTTTGAGCGTTTAGCGGTTTTCAATAAGGTGTCCCTAGCCCGCAGCTGCTCAATAATAGAATTGGTCATCCATGGAGCTTGATTGGCTCGCGCGACTCGTTTATCACGCCACGGACAATGAGTATCAAGTGCATCATTAAACAAGGACTCCCAAGAATCTAACATATCATCAATATCGTCGAAGACAAAGATGGTATCCCAGGGGGCCTGTCTGAGAGTTGATTTGAATTGTTCCTCATCAAACCTCTTCATGTTCCGGTATCTGATAAAGGTGTTTCCCTTATGTACACCAAACTGCCCAGGAGAACGACTATACTTTCGTACTGCAAATAAAGGCAGGTGATCTGACAGACCAATGTTATGACAACCAATGTTCTGAATTCGTTGTGGATGATTAGAAAGAATGTGGTCCAGACAAGTTCCGCTGATTGGGCGTGTTGTTTCTTCAACAAGCTGCTTGAAATTCATGTTCTTTAGTCCTTTGCAAAGGCGATGTTTATTATAGTTCTGAGTATTATTGAAATCTATGTTGAAGTCTCCCAGTAAAATCGTCTCTTTATTTAACAGATAAGCTTGTTCGATATTAGCCTCAAGAGCGATGTCATCAGCTTTAGTGTAGGAGGGCGGGCGGTAAATTCCTGACATCAACAAAGACCTGTTTGACTTAAATGGAAAAACATCAAGCCAAATAATCTCTAGTTCCGAGTTCTCTAGATCAGTTCTACGTTTTACTTTGAGTTCTTCGTTTACAAAGGCCAATACACCACCACCGCACTTTGATAATCTGTCCCGACGGTAGATTGTAAAACCGGGAACAGCATAAAACGAATCTGGAATATCGGGCTTTAAGAATGTTTCGTTTAGGAAAAGCACATCGACTTGAGGCTTACCGAACTTTCCCGTAAGAAACAGTTTAATCTGGTCAAACTTTGTTGAAGTAATGTGATTAATGTTCCAGTGACCAATTCGCAGGCCTTTTTCATCCAATCCAAGATCAAAGTACAACTCACACTCATCTTCACTTTTCGATGAAAACGAATACGAGTCGCCATTATGGCTTCCAAACGAGTTCAACAGCTCACTGTCCTGTGATGAAAATGTCGTATCGCAGACACTCGATGGCGAGTAACACGTTTGAACTCCAACTGGCCCAGGGTTCAGGGACACGTCATTAGATAACAGCACGAGATATGCAGCTAGAGTAAAGTTTAGAAGCCGGGTTGCCATTAGTAGCTTTGTGCTTAGCGTCATGGCCGTGCCAGTCGTTTTAGCAGCTTTCTTCGATTGAGGACAAGTTGACTCAATTCTCACAGATGAAGCGTTTCTAGCTGCTACCAGCGTCTCCAGATTCAGTGCATCCTTCTTATGTGTTAGTTTCAGAGGTTGGTTGTTTAAGCAGTTGACTAGAAGACATATTAATAGGTAAAATGTGGTGGAGCGGAGGATATTTAACCTCGCCCCCGCCATGTCTTCACTTTCACAGTAAAGCTAAGTAAACGCAGAACCAAAACTGAGCAATCACCGAAAACGTTCGACACTCAATTGAAACCTGCTCTATTGACAGGGGCGTCACTAGCCTATAGGCCCGTAGACCCGGGACTACAAATCAGTTTACAGCCTACTTGTCTTATTACAAATGAATGTTGGGCTCGAGGAGCTGTCGAAATACACAAAATATGACCTGAAAGTGTAGCAGAAGGCATTTGCTGAAGTATAAATGTCCCGGTGGAGTATGCTCCAGGATCCCTCAAGCAGCGACCCTTACGGAGCGGTTGTTTGGGCCTACAAATTTTAAAAACTTAGCTACGCCCCTGATAAAGGTACGAAAGCCGAGGAGGGACTTCAGACTTCAGACTTCAGACTTCAGACTATAAGCCAACTTAGAGTGTATATTTTGGCTGGTGTCGCTATATTTAATACTTAAAACAATAAAACAAAAACTAGACTAGTGAGCAGCACGTCTGCGAACTTTTAGTTGTAAAACGTATTTATTTCCTACCCGTTTCGTCTGACTACTGCAGACTTCATCAGGGAGTTTTATAATACAACGTTGGTTGCCTGTATATATACCGAACGTTACCATTACATTTCATTAAATTCCCGCACGTCCGTGAACGGATGTGCGTCCGGGAAATAGGCGAATTATATTACAAGGTGTAACATATAATCTGCGTGATAATCTTATTTTGGGGGTATTATAAAACTCCCTGATGTAAGTCAGACGAAATGGGTAGGAAATAAATACGTTTTACAACTAAAAGTTTGCAGACGTGCTGCTCACTAGTCTAGTTTTTTTATTTTTCTAAAAAAAATATTATTATTATCTTTATTTTTATTTTTTTTAGAATTGTTTTTTTTAAACAGTTTACACCCTCGAAAATCCGACTAGAAGTCTGAAGTCTGAAGTCTGAAGTCTGAAGTCTGAAGTCTGAAGTCTGAAGTCTGAAGTCTGAAGTCTGAAGTCTGAAGTCTGAAGTCCCTCCTCGGCTTTCGCATAAAGGACAAAATGTTCCGAGAAAAAGACATTGAAAACAAAATCTACAAAGTGTGCTGGATGAAAAATACCTAGTTTGAATAGTATTTGTACGACAGCTCAGTTACCAAGTACTCTAATGCTCCAAAATTTCGGTCATTTACATATTTTTACCTGCTCTATACATAACATTAAAAATATTTTACCAATGTCAGTCTCTTCTTAACTATGCTTTGGCCAGCGCGAATCCTGTTGCTAGGCAATTTATCGACCAATCAAAAGGTAGAAAGTTTTCCCCGAAATAAGAAAAAAAGTTACCCTCTGAACTCTCGAGACCTGAAACAACCATTGGGGGCTGATCAAAGCCAGGTCCCGGCTGATCCACAGATCGAATTAGAATTTAGCGAGTTGGTTTTTGATTAGCCAATTAGATTAAATAAATTTTGCCCTCCATGTTATAAGTAGGTTAACTGGGGCATACAAGGCTGAACATTAGCAATCGTCAGTTTAAGAAAATAGTTTAACTAGAGACACGCTGCAATGTCACGCCCAACACTCCCAGCAATGCCTGCACGCTCTTTCTGTCCATCGCTGTGATTTGCTGTGCGTTGTTATGTGCAATTGTGATGGACTTCTGATACGATTCGCTCAATGTGTTTAGGGGATTTCACTCATGACGTCATAGTTACGTCAATAACTTGTGTGATCGGATTCAGAGTTTTTACACCGTCGTGGTCTGCAGTCACTCAATAAAGCACACATGTGTCGACTGCAGGTTTACTTCTGATAGAAGAGATGACGGATTAAGATGGAGGATACAAACGATCGACGGCCACTTCTCATAATATCTGTAGCTTTGCGTGCCGTACTGATCAGGCGACAGCTACGCGACAAGATTTTCAAGCATGGCAGCGATTGTGAACGCTACGGGAACCAACGACTTACAACAACATGAAGTCCAACTATCAGAAATGTTTATTTCTTGACTTACAGTAATGACACAATCAGATGAAATTTACTGTAATGTAAACTACAACTGGAAAGAAGAGAACGAAAAAGGTACATTTAATTTAGCCGGTATTTTAGGTTGATCATATGGTGGCGTTTGGTTTGTAGATTGTAAAACATTGCCTATCACATCGCGAAAATCAGTCGAGAAACAGAACTACGTGCGCGGTGATAACAGCGAGAAGCCACGCGGCCAGAGAAAAGGGGGGCTGGGGATAGACGACTCTCTACCCAATCCTCTTTTGTCTGGTCGCGTACTCTCCTCTCTTTTATCATTCTTGTGACCGCGTTCGTAGCCCTGTTTAACGACTGATTTTCACGATCTGAAAGAAACGGTTTTACAGTCATTAGGTTTGAGAATTACAGGAATAATCTTTTTATCTGACAGGGTAATATAACTGAGCGGTCATCCCCTGGTTACTGTACCTCGATACAGGAATTGCCAGAAGCATTAAACGATCCGCAGTCAACAAGACAACTAAACTAGAGACAATTCAGGCCTGCAAGCACATTAAACTGATCCCGTGGACTAGGGCCAAGCCTCAGAACATGCCAATGATGACAGGCAGTGCGCATGCGAACATGAGGATACCGCTGAGGACAGGCGCAGCTCCAGCGTTACACAGGTCTCCACTGCAACAGTTCACCTTGCACTTGACCGTCTCCCCTGACAAAACGAAAATAAATGACAACTAAAAACTACGCCTTTGAAAACCGGCGTTATGGGTTACTCCAGGAGTATATTACACAGGAGTGTTCCACAATAGATGGTGTGTTTATTTATAGCCGCGAACTTATGGTATGCAATTACGTTGTCTTTTGTTCTCTTGCGCTTTAGTATTTTTTAGCAGTTTGAACCGTGTTAATTACAATTTTTAAGGCATCCTGATTGGTTAAAAGTGACGGCCTTTGTTTCTTCTCGCGGGAAACTCTATGCTAAAAATAACTCTACGTACCGTCTACAGTGTTGTGTGACAATATAATGTGGGAAGAGGAACACTCCTCTGTAATATACTGCTGGTTACTCTGATTGCTTTACGTATCAGCATTAGGGTCTTCTATCGAATCCCATGCACCTCTGCGGTCCGGATATGAGGAGAAGGTGGTGTATTTGTGTAACAATCTCGTTCTCGTACAAAAAAAAGATTTTCTCGGATAAAGACGTGAAATGCTTCTTCAATGCTTCGTCAAGTTTAAAAGTCTTTTAAGACAGTCTCGAGTTATCGGTTACATTTGTTTGTATTTCATCTTCCTTTTCGTTTCTTTTTGTGTTTTACGAAAAAGAAATGTTTTCGCGAGAGATTGAATGAGTACAAAAATGTGTACACTGATAAACCAAGAAATCTAATTCTTTTTAATATTTCACAATATTTCATATCTATAATTTTCAGTGAACACTGTCTTTTGTTTGTATAGTGTACAGTTTGTATAATGTATTGGGTGAACATACCAGAAGTAGACTTGCATTGAGGTATATCATCAACGTTACACGATACGACAGCACACGCCTTGGCAAACTCGTCAGCAGTTCCTCCTGTCCCTGAGGCATGTGCTTCCACCTTGATGCAGTTGTTTATACCGGTTGCACAGGTTTTCTCTATCTTGTTGCTGTTGCACTGTTCCCAGCTCAAATTGCTGTTACACTCATAGCACTTGAGGCCAAAAGCTGCAGATCAATTTATAATAAGATTAGTTCGAATTACCTTGTACATGTATGAGACAGAGTGAAGTTTGCTTTTTTGCATGAAAATCTTCAAATGTTTTCACCTGCAGAAAGAATATTTTTTTTCTTCGTTAAAAGTTGCTCTAATGGCTTCTTTTGCTCAGCTAGCTTGCAATATTTGTATCATAAATTAAGAATAATAATAAAACAGTTGTTATTGAAACAAGCATATAATTCCTTTACAAAAAAATATCATGTCCCCTAAAGCTCTAAGAGCATATAGCTTAAAATATCTATATCTTACTAGTACATGTATGTACTTGCCTTGATTTGACTTTTTTTTAAATATTTTAACTTTAATTTCACATAATTTTTTAAATCATTGCCTTTATATGGCAGAGACCAACTCGAAAGCTCTGCTACTTTGGCCTCTGCACACTTATATGTAACTACTTTTTCATATTCTATTAATTCTTTATTTATTACCTTCTATTCTCACATTGTAATCTGCTCTGTCGATAAGTGTAAAATAAAGATTGAAGTGAACGCTGGCCTGGAACTAAACTGGCCATTTTATTACCACTTATATTTGATACCATTACTTTTAACAAAAACGAATATTAAACAAGATGTTAAAAGTACTCCTGATGCTTAGCGAGAGGATGTACTTAAGCTGGCCTGAGATCACAATAAGAACTGAGTTTACAACACCATGCCTTTGACGATGGCTTTATAGATCTGAAGGTTTACGACTCCATCGTCAAAAATAATAGAGTCGTGAACTGGACATGATCCGAACTGAGAAATCGGGCCATTTACTTTTAAAAGCTAGGAACGAACAAACACTACACTAATACGAGCTGGTAAAGTTAATATCATGTGTTCACTTACACATGTCGATTATTACTGCGGGAATACAGGCCACGTGCATTTAGCCATTTTAGGAGCGCCAGATATCCGTCCGTAAAATGTGCGAAATTTCCCTCCAAAGTCCGTAAAACTTTTGTCAGCCCTAGAAAAGCTAAACATCTTGGCATTTCAGTCGAAGAAACCTTTCCTTTTAGCAAAATAATAACTACGAATGACCAAAGAGTCAACACCAGTTTCTCTTCATACGAAAAGTCTATCAGTGTCCAGTCTCCCACTCCACAAAGTTTGCTATGTTCACGTGCACAGTGCTTTCTGATTGGTTGGTGGAGAAAAACACGGCGTGTTTGCCTGGATAGACACAAAAATTATAAAAAAAAAAAAAAATTAAAAACACTTGCGAAACTCGACTCGGGCGGCCAAAAGCCTGGCCGAGTGATAATACCAAAACGAAATGGGGGAGGGGTGCTAGAACGGAAGGGAGAATTCAAGCTTTAATTCAGTAGCCTATCGATCTATAGGCGAATCCTTGTTTACGTTTTTTCCTCATTAGCATACATCAAACTTAAAGCGACGTACATACAAACAAACAGAGTGCATAAATCGAAAGAGATTGTCACACTTGATAATCACCGAAAATTTGAGAGTGATATGATAAATACATTTTGAGGAATGAGCGTTTAAAAAGCTCAAAATTTACAATGAATGTATGGCTGTCAGCAACTCTTGCCCCCCAGCCCATTTTATAGTTTTGAAAAGTCAATTTCTCCGTAAATATTTAACATATCAATCTCAAATTTTCGGTGGTTACTCAGTTTAGAATTCTCTTTCAACTGATATAGTCTGTTTGTTTGTAGCTTGAAGTTTAATTTATGCTAATGAGGCAAAAATGTAAACAATGACGTCAGCAAGGATTCGCCTATACAGACACGTTGAGTCGTGACACAGTTGCGGCGATGGCGGGATCCCGGTTTCACCGGTTGAGTTAGTTTTCTATGTAATGTTTTCATATACTTGTCACGGTTTCGAAATCGGCATGAATTTCAAAATACGCCGAGTATATGAGACATCTTCTACTACTCGTCTTTATACTAGACGAACTAAGGGGCGGACCATTAGAAAAGTTTTTTTTGGGGGGGGGGGGGGGTACAAAAGCAAAAAAATATTCGCGCAGGGCAAAATTGCTGGAATAAATTTTCATGCACACAGATAGTCCGAAAACAAAATTTCGCGCAAAACCATGGTGCCACAGTTATACCCTTAAAATGCTAAAAAAATAGCATTTCTGAGGCTTCTAGAAGTATTATTTTCCGGGGAGCTGGACTCCCCTAGCTGGTAACTGATGTGTACGTCAAGGTTTCACTACAGATACAGATATAGATGTTTTATTAGCTCCTTGTACAGCAGATACAGTGTAGTACATTAGAATATAGCGCTAATAAGGGATAATTGTATTACAGACTTTAAGATTAAGTGACTGCTATAATTTTTACAAATCACGTTTTCAGTATGCCTTGATATTCTTCGTGTGCACGTGACGTCATCACGGTGTCTTCAAACATTTAAATTCTAAACTATATATCCTATAAAACTGTTTCTTTAACATTTTGTAGATGTCTGTGATTTAAGTTCTCAGACGAAATTTCAGTTCAATACAATGTTTTGCTCACGAGATACAGAGGTTTGAATTATGTCTCAACAGTCCTTCACGTGTTTATATCAGTAATCACGAAAGTCAACAAATTTGCGTCAAATTAAAGGTTTTTGGCTTTACAAATGTTTAAAAGTTATGTTTATGAGACTCATAGTGAAACCGACTGAAATGGATGGAATGTTCGCTTTGTTTAAGATTTGGAAGTTTTGGCGGCCATGTTGGATGATAACCCTCCAACATGGCCGCGGCATACATTTTACACTAACAACCTCTCATATTTGTTCGCCCATAACTCTGAAACGAAATGCTCTTCTGCTTCAAAATTCGGCCCAGAGACGTAGTTTTTATTTCTCTTCAAGCTCAAAAACATTTTTTTTCATTTGGCAATCAAAACAAAATTGAGTCACGTGATTGCACACGAAGAATATAGTTACTAAGTTACTGTTTGTGATTACTAATTCTTAGTCTAGTTAGGGCAGTTCTATGTTTTAGATTTTTTACTTCTGTGAGATAATTCTCATATAGGTATAACTTGTCTTAAATAAACGGTATGTTCATACTTTATTCTTATGTTGGGGTCTGTTTCTGTCATCATTATGTACTTCGCTTATCCATTGTTGGAATCATTATCTTTTAGTCTCTGTTTGACATGCTTGAACGGCCATACGTTTTGTTGATAAATATTGTCTTGGTCGTAGCAGAGATTTCCGAAGCCACAGTGAAATAATATTTCTTTGATTTTCTTGCTCAGAACTCTTTGTTACTTTCATTTTTGGTCTCATGGTATATACAGAAGTGCCGTCCACTGTATTATGTTTGGTGGGGGAGGGGGAGGATAATGATATTATACCCTTGGTTTGATATCCAAATGCTCAGACCTCGTCCCCTCCCCCGAGTGTATTTTAAGGAAACCCTTTTGCACATATATAAGCCATACCCGAACTGTTCAAATAGTACACACATATTATCGCTTCCACAATGCATTAAATTGTACCAGAAAGTGCAGGAAAATGCGCATCTGAGAACATGCATGAAATTCAAACCTTTCCGGGGAAACTCGGTCCTCAGCTGGGCGTCAGATGTATAGCTGCTTCCAGTTCTTAATAGCTTGTTCAAATAAAGATTGAGAATCCTTGAGAGACCTTGAGAACTACTTGAGAAATCTCTCCTTAGTAAATTTGCAAACTGCAAAGAATAGTAAAAGAACTTCGTGTAGAGGAAGAAGGCGCCCAAAAAAATCCCTGCACTACAAGGGCAGAACATAAAACAATTCTTGCAAGGTAAATATGTCCCACCCCCCACCTCCCCCCTTCACTTTTCGAATGGTTTAGTTTTCTTTGCCCAAATACGTCTGAACGCATTATGCGTCTCTATTAATGCATTCGAAAAAGGAGAACGCATACTAATCTTGCAGTGGACTCCCTGTGGTCCTGTGTGGGCTACCTGTGCTTGCCCAGGCGAAAGAAAATGTAATTTCTGACGTTTGAGCGACGCAGGAGCGATATAGTCAGAAATGGATATTCTGCCGGCACGGTAAAGAGGTTTGGGGAGGAGACTATAGCATTATGGGTAATGCTTCTAGCATATATAATGCTTCGAGTGGGAAAAGTAGTCATTCTAGACCAGTCAGCTCCACGTTTGTTTCGAATGCATTAGGTCGAGGAGTACGTTTCCGCATTTCCCCACGTTTTTTGGCCACAACCCCAGGGTAGTTTTTTCGTGGTTTAAGGGGGGGGGGGGCTTCGAAATCCTGAAAACTATGCAGGCTACATAGAGGCATATTTGCATAGCAAATAGCTATAGCAAATAGTATAGAAGACGTGCGAATGAAAAGGAAAGGAATTTAATATCGTATTTTACACATATTTTCTTCGTCCTGTTTTACGACGTTGGTCTGGTCATATTTCTGTTTCGATTTCATCTGATTACTCCAAGCTGCGAAAACACGAAAGGTGTTCGTACATTTGCGCGTCGCGTGTAATTTAGTTCAAAATTCCGTTACTTAAAATCCTGACTCGAAATCTTTGCTCGAATCCTGACTCGATTCGAATCCAGACTGGAGTTTTTAGTTTATCTCCAACATGTCATTACTTGGAATTCCTTGATTTATATACATTCATCACATTTTCCGGGTGCTTCTGGTGTAACCGATTCACCATTTCTGGGGTTTAGTTAGGGTTCTTTGTATTTCAGGGTATTGTTTTAGTTTAGAAGACAATGATTTTCTTTGTTTTACGTCATGTGGTGATCTGTAACATCAAGAAACCCCCAATTTTCCAAGCGCTTCAAACTGCATGATCATGATTCCGGCAGCCGCTTAGGCAACTGAAGAAAGAAATATTCTATAAAACGTTAAACGGCCGAGCAAGTTTTAAAATGTATCGTTGAGATATTCTTTAAGCTGGGAAAACAAAAAGGGCCACGTACAAGAACAAAATATAAGTTCTTAATTAATGCAGAATTCTTGGAAACATCATGGCTTGGGTGAGAGCACCAACCATCATCCATGCATCTTCGAGTGTTTGTATGGAAATGCATTTTTCTACGATATCTTCAACTTGCTAAACCTCTTGTACTGAATTATTATATCGGTATTCCGTCAGTTCTTGAATTTATCGACCAGCTAAAGCTGGTATACAGTACAAGTGTCCTAGTTGGAGGGAATCCGCATTAAAAGCAGATACCGTGTCGAGCTGGGCTATGAATTATTGTTCGTAACATGCATATCTCACCATATCCCGCATTATTTAGACGATCTAACTGGAATAATTTATGACCGAACTCGTTACGACACGTTATAAGAGACTGCAAGTTCCAACAATTGCAAAGTAACAATTCTACTACATTTTAAAGACCTGATGCAGACTGTCCATGACAGAAAACTTTGCTTTGAAAAAACCTAATGTGTTCGAGTAAAATAACACTCATACAGAACACTAGCAAACAGTACCTGAATGCTGAAGCACCAAGATGACAAGAGTGATTACAATAAAACCTTGCATAGTTACGAAGAGATGTGACGATCGATGTTATGAATGAACTCTCTTTAGTTTACTGGAAAGATCTGAACAGCTCTAAGTTTGCAAGGTGAATGCAGTTAGTGTTCAGCTATTTCCAAACCTTCATTCACGCCTGCGTGACGTACTACTTTATATCAAGCGGGGTGGACCATTCAGTATGCAGGGCCGCACTTTTTGCTCGCTTTTGAAATCAACATTACGTCAACACTTTATCTCAATTTGTTCGTTCTCTATTTTGTTTATCGACTTGTTTAGGAAGGACGCATGAAGTAGATTTTCATGACGAAGTGATTGGGAAATTGGGCTTTATTTATATCGTAGTTTACAAAGTTACGCTCATTGGTCCGCAGGTGCTTTAATTTATACCCTGTTGGTTTTCGTCATTTTAAAGGAGAACTGAAGGCTAAAATCAACTTTAGCTCAATGAGTAGATCTAAACATGAAAAGACTCATACAAAAAAATATTTTACTGTGTTTTGCGTCAAAGGAAAGAAAATCTGAAAATCTTCTTCCCAACCGCCGCTAAGTACAGACGGCTCAATTCCTGTAATCTCCGACGTACGATACGGGGAATAAAATAGTTTTGTCATGTTGTTTTCGGCTTTGAATAGATGGACTAATGACTCATATATAATTGCGCACTATTGTGCTTTCTTCGTGCTGTATGTGTGGTTGTTTTACCTTGGTATACATGACGTACGTTACGGGGGAAAAGCACTGAATTGAGCCGCCACACAAACTAGCTTTATCAGCGGAGAATCGGCTATTTTTCGACCTTCAGAACGTATTTTTAGACGTTTCTTTTTATTTCTCTTGAATACAAGTTTGTATAGTCGTCGGATTGATTTAGGGTTCAGTTCTCCTTTAAACGAGAGTACGGGGCAGTATAAGTACTTCCTGACTTCGCTTCTATCCAAATTCGGATTATTTAATCCAAAAACGAATTTATCGTTAGTAAGTGGAAATCGAAATCCCCATTTTCATCCGAAAAATCCACTCTGAGGATGAATTTCTTGAATTAATCCAAATCCGAATTTCATGAATATTTTTTTGGCTTTTTGGGGGGAAACGGATTAGAGAAGTGTTTATGGTCAGCGGTATTGACCCATAGCTCGTGTGCTGGTTTACTGTATATGGCTTTACCATTAGCGTGGCCTGGCAGCTGATTGCCATAGCAACACAAATTGTTTTAGATGTTGCGTTTTTGGGATCGAACATCCATGAAATTGTTATTCCAAGGCTTTTCCCAAAGAAGGTTAATTGGTAGGTAATCGTATGGGACCGAGTAAAATCAGGTGATGGTCTCTTGGTAAAATTAAATATAAATTTCAAGCGTTTTCAAATTTTGCAAACTTTGAAAACACAAGTGACATTTATCCACACGATTACTTTTTTATAATATAGACAGGGGCGTAACTAACCTATAGGCTCGGGCCTACAAATTTTACAACCTACTTGTCTTACTATTACAAATGAATGTTGGGCTTGAGGAGCTGTCAAAAGTGACCTGAAAGTGCAGCACAAGGCACTTGTAAAAGTCTAAATCTAAACATTTCTCGGGGAGTATGCTACTTAAGAAGCGACCCTTACGGAGCGGTTGTTTGGGCCTAAAAATATTAAAACCCGGCTACGCCCCTGATAAAGGACAAAATTCGAACAAAGAAAAACATTTATTCGTGGACAAAAACATTTAGGAAACAAATTTTATTCGTAGAAAAAAATCTAAAAATAGCCCAAGGTGTAAATACACCAACTCGCATATATAGTACATATGGACGGTCTGGGTAATGGGCTCCTGAAGTAGGTTAACTGGGACATACAAGGCTGAACATTTGCAGTCGTCAATTTACGAAAACCGTTCAACTAGAGACACGCTGCAATGTCACGCACAACACTTCCAGCAATGACTGCACGCTCTTTCTGTCCATCGCTGTGATTTGCTGTGCGTTGTTACGTGTAATTGTGACGGACTTCTGATACGATTGCACCCAATGTTTTTAGAGATGATGACGTCATAGTTACGTCAAAAACTTGTGTGATCGGATTCACAGTTTTTACACCGTCGTGGTCTACAGCCAGTCAGTAAAGCGCACACGTGTCGGCTGCAGGTTTAATTCTGATAGAAGAGATGAAGGCTTAAGATGGAGGTTACAAACGATCGACGACCACTTCTCATAATATCTGTAGCTTTGCGTGCCGTATTGATCAGGCGAGAGCTCCGCGACAAGATTTTCGAGCATGGCAGCGATTGTGAACGCTATGGGCACCAACGACTTACAACAACATGAAGTCCAACTATCACCAATGTTTATTTCTCAACCTACAGCAATGACACAATAATGAACTTTACTGTAATGTAAACTACAACTGGAAAGAAGAGAACGAAAGAAGGACATTAGCCGGTATTTTAGGTTGATTGTATTGTACCGTTTGGTTTGTAGATTGTAAAACATTGTCTATCACATTGCGAAAATCAGTCGAGAAACAGAACTACGTGCGTGGTGATAACAGCGAGTAGCCACGCGGCCAGAGAAAAGGGGGGCTGGGGATAGACGACTCTCTACCCAATCCTCTTTTGTCTGGCCGCGTAATCTCCTTTTATCATTCTTGTGACCGCGCTCGTAGCCCTGTTTCTCGACTAATTTTCGCGATCTGAAAGGAACTGTTTTACAGTCATTAGGTTTGAGAATTACAGACATAATCTTTTTTTCTGACAGTTAAATATAACTGAGGGGTTATCATCCCCTGGTTACTTGAACCTCGCTACATGAATTACCAAAAATATTAAACGATCCGCAGTGAACAAACGAGACAACTAAACTAGAGGCAGCTCAGGCCTGCAAGCACATTAAAGTGATCCCGTGGACTAGCGCCAAGCCTCAGAACATGCCAATGATGACAGGCAGTGCGCATGCGAACATGAGGATACCGCTGAGGACAGGCGCAGCTCCAGCGTTACACAGGTCAAAATCGTACCCAGATCCCATTTGTTTCTTACTGCGCATGCTCGACGAAAAAATAGGTCTCTGGAATAATCCGATTTTCGTATATTCTGATTGGCTGTTCTGAACAATGCAATTTTACCGGAAGTCAAACATAAAGCATTTCTGGAGGGTTGATTTATTTGGACAAAAGCATTAGAAATTAGGGCCGGGTTATCTAAACGCAAAAAACCGTTGAATTTTATACTCCTGGTTACTCTGATTGCTTTACGTATCAGCATTAGGGTCTTCTATCGAATCCCATGCACCTCTGCGGTCCGGATATGAGGAGAAGGTGGTGTATTTGT
The DNA here is from genome assembly GCA_030867875.1 of Actinernus sp. WN-2022. Classification (NCBI taxonomy): domain Eukaryota; kingdom Metazoa; phylum Cnidaria; class Anthozoa; order Actiniaria; family Actinernidae; genus Actinernus; species Actinernus sp. WN-2022. Next base: position 2,378,455 of record JAOWCC010000655.1, on the reverse strand, counting down.
GTAACAATCTCGTTCTCGTACAAAAAAAAGATTTTCTCGGATAAAGACGTGAAATGCTTCTTCAATGCTTCGTCAAGTTTAAAAGTCTTTTAAGACAGTCTCGAGTTATCGGTTACATTTGTTTGTATTTCATCTTCCTTTTCGTTTCTTTTTGTGTTTTACGAAAAAGAAATGTTTTCGCGAGAGATTGAATGAGTACCAAAATGTGTACACTAATAAACCAAGAAATCTAATTATTTTTAATATTTCATATCTATAATTTTCAGTGAACACTGTCTTTTGTTTGTATAGTGTACAGTTTGTATAATGTATTGGGTGAACATACTAGAGGTAGACTTGCATTGAGGTATATCATCAACGTTACACGATACGACAGCACAGGCCTTGGCAAACTCGTCAGCAGTTCCCCCTGTCCCTGAGGCATGTGCTTCCACCTTGATGCACTTGTTTATACCGGTTGGACAGGTTTTCTCTATCTTGTTGCTATTGTACTTCTCCCACTTTTCCCAAAACTGAGGGAATAATATCAAAATGAAACGGGGGAGGGGTGCTAGAGCGGAAGGGAGAATGCAAGTGAGAGTTCAAAAGCTTTTTAAAATTCAGTAGCCTATCTATACAGACACGTTGAGTCGTGACACAGTACGTTGCACACAGCGATGCCGGGATCGTGGTTTCACCGGCTGAGTTAGGTTTCTTCGTAATGTTTTCATATACTTGCCACGGTTTCAAAATCGACATGAAATTCATAATGCGTCGAGTATATGAAACATCTTCTACTCATTAGTTATCTTATGCCTGTATTTTAACTAAAACTGAAAAAAGGGGAACCAATCTAGTAATGAGGCCTGGTTTTGACATGAAAGTGAGGCTAAAACGATAATTTTCACTTTATTATAAAGTATCTTCCTTTTTTACCAACTACACCAAATTATGCAGACTATCACATAACTCGTCCATGACCACAATTATGCAAATGAGGTGTCACGTGATCCCTCCACCGACGGTACACAGAATTTTCCTGTTTCTCTGATCCCTGCCTTTAATAGTCTGCCCTTGCAGTAGAACATATTTTTATCCCTACGGCCGGAATATTGAGCAAAACAGGTAACGTAATCATGTATTCGATTTATTGATCAGCGGTTTTCTCCTTACCAATAAATAAAAGTCATGGTGTGAGGGCAAAAGCAAAAACAAATTCGCGCAAGGTAAAATTGCTGGAATAAAATTTCATGCATACAGATAGTCCGAAAACAAAATTTCGCGCAAAACTATGGTGGCACTGTTAAGGCCTCAAAAATGCTAGAAATAGCATTTCTGAGGCTTCTATAATTTATTTTTTCTGGACTCCCCTAGCTGGTAATGTGGATGTAAAGGTTTCACCACAGTGCCACCCACTGTCAGTTATGTCTGGTGGGTGGGGTGGGAGAGAGAGAGAGGGGGGGGGGGGGGGGGGGACGGGACATTATACCCTGCTATACCTTGGTTTGATATCCAAATGCTCAGACCTCCTACCCTACCCCAATCCTGAAAGAAGATCAATCACTTACAAAGGAACTCTTAGAACATTAGGAACATTTACGTAATGTTTGCCTTACAGAAACATTTTATTTTTTCATAGCCAGAATTGATTCAGTGACTTTATCTCTTGAGTCTCTACTCACTAATGTTGGAATGATTGATGTATTACTCCGATATTTAAATCGGGCGTTATGGAAGACCCAATCACCTAGGAATTACAGTAAATAGTTGTGTTGGCAAGTTCTTTACCCTGGCGCTAAATTCAAGATTTCCTATATTTTTAGAAGAAAAAAAACGGGTTAATTAAACAAACCACATCGGCTTTCGTAATTTAGAACAGCCGACCATATTTTCGTACTTAAGACTCTATTAGACACATATTTTAAACAAGGTAAGAAAGTATTTGCGTGTTTTGTTGATTTTGTAAAGCATACGATTCAATTTGGATAAATGGATTATTTTACAAGTTAATTAAAATTGGCATTAGCAAAACTTTACTGTCTATAATCATGGATATGTATAAACATATCAGAGCTTGCGTTAAAACAGAGAAATGTTTGACAGATTACTTTCAGTCCTTTGTGGGTGTACGTAAAATAAGGCTGCAATTTGAGTCCAAACCTGTTTAATATCTTTGTCAATGATATACCCGATATTTTTTCCAAAAGAATGCGAACCAGTGTTATTAGGAAGTCTAAAAGTGAACTGCCTTTTATATGCAGATGACTTATTATTATTGTCAAATAGTGAAGATGCTTTGCAATATTGTTAGGATAAACTTCATTCTTACAGCCAAAAATGGAAAATGAGGGTAAATTTAAGTAAAACGAAAACTATGGTATTCAATACGTCAGGGCATAAAATTGATATTAGGTGCAACTTCGGTGGAACTGATGTGTCAGCCACCAAATGTTACACTTATCTTGGTTCTGTCTTTACTCCTTCTGGTTCCTTTGCGGTTAGCCAGGCAAATTTATATAATAAAGGAATAAGAGCTCTTTTCAGCCTTTTGAAAGCTTTCCATCCCCGTTCTGGGACTTCTTTGAAGATTTACTAAGCCCTATCCTGATGTACAATTGTGAAGTTTGGGGTGCTTATCAGTTGTAAGCGTTATAGTTCTTTCACTAAGTTTAAAGAAGCCATGTTCCACCCCAACTTAAAATGTATAAAATCATCATTGGAGTGAATCTTATTAAAGTCTAAAGCCATTTTGCTGTAAGAGCAGAACTTGGAGTTTTACCTATGCATGTTTCTATTTACAAAACACTACTAGAATATCTTTCCACTTACTTAATCATAACGATAACCCTTTATTGACTGGGGCTCTTGAAGTCTCTTGTAATTTGAACAAGAAGGGAGTATGGTCTTGGTTTAGTATCATGTCATATTTATTAAAATTAGGAAATTTTGAATATAACAATTTGGTTTTAAATTCGGATTTCAAGTACATTCTTAAGTTAGTTATAAGAAATATAGAACAAATGTATATTAATGAGTGGGATAAAGAGAAAGAAGAAATTTCACAGGGTTTGAAAAATGCAAAACTAGAACTATATGCAGCGGTGAAGGGTAGTTACGTGTTTGAGGGGTATCTTAGTAAAATCAAAGATTTTGAAACACGTAGAGCTGTACATAACAAAGTTACGACTTTCAGCTCAACAATTCCCTGTCAAGCGCGGTCGTTATAGCCTGCGTCACATCCGAACTGAACAAATATATAAACAAATACCAAGAGTACAGAGAGTTTGTACCATTTGTGATTCGGGTGAAATTGGGAATGAATTTCACTACTTGTTTAAATGCAGGAATTGCAGTATGATACAAGCTCGAGTTTCTTTCATTAATGAATTATATGCTATAAATTCTCTTTTCTCTTCTTTTAGTTATATTACACTATTTCATTATATTGTTTCTATGAAAGACGATAATATAGTAAACGTTACATAACATATACAATGGTGCTATGTTATGAAACAGTCTACCAGATGAGGCAAAAACATCCCGAGTTCGTTACGGCAATTTAAAAGTAAAATTGTCTCCTGATCTGATCCGGAGTTATGCTGATGGCAGTTTTTATGCTGATAGAAGTTTTAATCTTAAATGTATCTTCTAATCTTAAATGTACACATACTTGGTTTTATCTTCTTATCTTTTGCACCTGTAACAATTTTATTTTTATACGCCCCACGTGGGAATCAGCGTGTTGTAAGTTGTCAGTGGCTAGCGTATCAAAGTAAAAGTTTGTATGTATGTAAACGTTAGCTCGATATATTTCAAATATATTATAAATTTATTTGTTAAAAATTCTGGTTAATATTATACTATACACGGTCAATTACATAAATTGATTAATTTTTATTACACATAAATTTATTAGATCTACACCAATGTAACAAACATGTTTTCAAGGTGCTAATAAATCATTGTATTGTACTATAATTAGACGTGCTAAGAAAACAGCTTTCTTTTCTAATAGCCAGCGTACTGATTACATTAATACACATAGCTGTATCAACACGCCACCACCCGCTTCTGGACATAGTAATCGACGTAAAAACAAACTTAATATTCCCAGACTTGATATCACTGCTGTTATTCAACCTGTCTCAAACACCACTTTCTAACGACGAAATCTCAGTTCTTGCTCGCGGTTTCAGTGAACTTCTGCCCTACACCGCGACGTATTAATTGGCCGGAAGTCTCAGCTGACATTGACGATTTTACACGACGCATGCCACTATAACAAAAGCACTTGGAACCCTCCTACTCCTATCGAATGAGATTCTACTTTAAACGCCTTCGTAGATGCTATAAACATGACATTGCCACTTTGTTTTGTTTTTTAGCCCTCTAAGGTTATTTTGGGTTTCCAGTACCCCTAATCTTGTTAACATGCTATTTCTGTAAATCATCTATGTTAATTTTTGGGGTAAATAAAGGTTATTGTTATTGTTGTCGATAAAGCGCTAAGCATGGCGTCAACGACAAGTATATCAAAATCCATACCCTTTCCCAAACCAAAACCGTAAAAAGGATACCCTATCCCAGACCTCGGCAGCTCAAAACCATACCCTATCCCGCGGCACATACCCGTATAGCCCATATAAGGGAGAACTCCCCTCCCCCCCTCCCCTCCGGGCAAACCATACACCGACAAGACATACTTTTCCCACTAGCAGCGCGCCAAATTTACCGGTTGATTTTTAACCGGAGGCGTGGCTTATGACGTCCTAAGATTTGCCCAATCACAAAGCGTCAATTCTTCAGGCATTGTATGTTGACGTGTCAAGTCAGTCGACCGTGGATGTGGTATTTACAATTTGAATGTACTCAGAAAGGCGCGAAATGTAAGCTCCGCTCCTGAAACGTGTTTTCGCACTAAAACATAATCCCCCGATTCAATTTCCTGCAAGTGAAACAAGTCGAACTCGCCTCTCCCTTCCATTCTCGCGCTCGAATTTTGACCCAGTAATCGCTTACCCAGTGACTCAGCGAGTTCGACTTGGAGCAAGTCTATGTAGTTATGGACAAAACTTGGTATATTAACGAATGTAATCGACAACTTAGTGACATTAAATTCTACAAACAACAAGACGAAGACATAACTAACAAAATACAGAAACGTGTAACGACTTACGTGCAACGTATGTTCAACGCCTGCTACATCGACGATAAAACTAGGACGCTTCTACATACTACCTAAAATACATAAAGCCGGTAACCCGAGACGCCCCATAGTTTCATCTAACAGCCACTCACAGACCTTAACAAAGTTCTCAAACTTTGTAAACTACCTGATACCGCTATGCTTGTTACTCTTGACGTTTCATCACTATTTCATCTTTAATATACACTAACGTCCCACATAACGAAGGTACTAATGCTTGTAATACTTTTCTTTGCACTCCTACTAACCCTACCATTCCCACCGAAACACTTTGTGACTTAATACGTATTATACTTAGTATGAATATTTTTTCTTTTAATGGTAAACATTATCTGCAGGTACATGGCACAGCCATGGGTACCAGAATGGCTCCTTCTTTCGCTAACTTATTCCTCGGTAAATTTGAAACCAACGCTCTCTCTAATGCCCCTTATAAACCTCACACCTGGTGGATATATCTCAACGATATTTTGATCATCTGGACTGAGGGGGAAGACCATCTGAAAATATTCATCGATTATCTCAATAATATCCATCCTACTATTAAATTCACTAGTTCTCACTCATTAACTCACGTTCCATTTCTCGACGTTACCGTGTGAATACATAACTACATTGAGACTGATACTGACACATACTAAACCTACAGATAAACATCAACACCTCATCCTGTCATCCCCTTCACACTAAAAGAGCCATTCCTTTCAGTTTAGCTCTTGGTCTCCGGCGCATCTGTTCTACCGACGAAACTTTTAAAATTCGTACTAATGAATTAATAACATACCTTTACAAACGAGGTTGAACGTGCTGCTAACATTCCTCGCAACGACGCTCTACAAACCACTAACTCACAAAACTCTACCCACCGTATACCTTTTGTTATTACATATAACCATTGATAGTTAATAGAGTGGAATGGTTATGAAACCCGGCAAACTTCAAAGGGCTAACAAAGGCGGGATTTGATCAAGGAAAAGGTCAACTTTAACGAACTTTAACGGAATAAAAATTGTCTGATTTTGGCAATTATGCCTGACTTCGATACGAAATAAAATTATGTTCACACTCCAAAATGATTTTTAATTAGTACACAAAATGGCTAAGAGAAGCCTAGAATTTTATCAGTATAATAAAATAATAATGGGATCCGTTTTTGTCATTTCATTGGCACTTTAATAACCCTGGCCATAGTATTGAATTTCAAGTTCCGCTTTTAATAACGTTACGGAGGTGTTCTTGCAGTTAGATTTCATCAGACGTTAAATGGATGTTTTTGGCGCAGTGTATTTCATTGACTTTAAAAATGGCTGCTTCATGCATATTTCAGTTATTTTTGCGTTGTGGGTTTTGTTTTTGCGTTGTGGGTTATGTTTTTGCGTTGTGGGTTTTGTTTTTGCGTTGTGACTTTTGTTTTTACGTTGTGACTTTTGTTTTTGCGTTGTGGGTGTTGATTTTGCGTTGTGACTTTTGTTTTTGCGTTGTGGGTTTTGTTTTTGCGTTGTGACTTGTTTTTGCGTTGTGACTTTTGTTTTTGCGTTGTGACTTTTGTTTTTGCGTTGTGACTTTTGTTTTTGCGTTGTGGGTTTTGTTTTTGCGTTGTAGGTTTTGTTTTTGCGTTGTGACTTTTGTTTTTGCGTTGTGACTTTTGTTTTTGCGTTGTAGCTTTTGTTATCGTGTTGTGGCTTTTGTTTTCGTGTTGTGGCTTTTGTTTTCGTGTTGTGGCTTTTGTTTTCGTGTTGTAGCTTTTGTTATCGTGTTTTGGCTTTTGTATTCGTGTTGTGGCTTTTGTTTTCGTGTTGTAGCTTTTGTTATCGTGTTTTGGCTTTTGTTTTCGTGTTTTGGCTTACATTTTCGGGTTGTAGCTTTTGTTATCGTGTTGTGGCTTTTGTTATCTGTTTTGTTCATACCGTACCGGCCACCGTACTCTCCCTTTCTCGAACCGAACGGCAACTCCGGCGAGCGACTGCTGTTTAATTGTCTCAAATATTATGACGATTTTTTGCTTCAAAAAGGTATTCACAACATACACATTTAAGAGGCACTTGAGAAGCATATGGATGCAGCCAAGTAGGGCCGCCTTAATTTTGACATAATCTCAAATAATTTCTCAAGGCAAGCGCTTTGTTTACTTGACCCAGCCGCCATGCCAGTTATTTGCATTTGTCAAAAATTTAATCCACTTTGACGTCACTGAACAGCCTTATCTGACGGCTGAAATGCAGGCTAATCATTGCCCAAATATGGTGAAACCGGTTACCTAGAGCTACATGACGGAAGAGTTCAACTCCTGAATTCAAGAATCTTGAATTCAAGATTTTGGAAATACAAGATCTTGAATTCAAGATCTTGCCCGCTATAACTCTATCCATAACTCTAAGAAAATAACTCTAGAGAAAGATGGCCGCTGTAAACCTCAGTGCTGTTTATATAAACGTCTGTTTGAGTTCAATTACAGTCCGGGAATACAGTGCCTTTTACTGACAGCCTGTGGCAACTGATAGAACAATTAGATTAAACACGCAAATTAACTAGTGCCCGATTCATTTTAAAATTCAAATTCAAATAGTCAACAGATTCATCTGTACTACAGTTTTTATTCTGCTGTCGAGTAATTGTTTGCGGATGTATTACACACAAACTTTTAGATCGAACTGAACGTTTTTCTTCTATTATAAAAACATGATAAGATATTTTGTGTGCGGAGTGTGCGGTAATTTTGTTCCGTTATGACGTGATCTGAGTCGAAGTCATGCCTGTCACTTGCTGGCTGGGGGGGGGGGGGGGGGGGGGAGGAGAGGGAAAATGGGGAGAGGGGAGGAGGAAGAGAAAGAAAAGGGCCTGACACAAATCCATTCATTGACTCGTGTCTCGATGTAGCGCTGATTGGATAAAAAACAAAAGACTCAAAACCGGATGTGAAAATGTCAGGTCCGCGCGAGCTTACTTTGAAATCTGCACCACAGGTACCCCAGGCTCATTATGCGTAAAACGGTTATTTCCCGGATATTTGAAATTACAGTAAATGTATGGAGTTTTAGTTCGAACGCCCGTTTGCTCTAAAATAAAATTCAGTAAATCGTCAAAATAGTCTTTCCTGTCTCTTGTGTGTTCCTTTCAGTTTCTGTGAAGTTTCAAGCCATTCCGTTCAATATTGAGTGAGTTACAGGAATTTTTCTTCCCTTAGTATAATTATTGGGAAGGTAGCAAACTCGAGGCCGATCAGCCGCCGATCAGCTGCAGAAAATCGCCTCGAATTCCCACAAAAATCCCGTACATCGCCAAAATTCCTTCAAATAACGGTTGCCCAAACACAGGTCCTTCACCACACTCAGCTTCACTTTCACTGGTTTACTTTAACGGGAGAAAAGTGCCACGTAGTTTGCAGTTTTCGGGTTTCGCGGATGTTCTTGTCCATCTGACCGACAACGAGGCGACAAACAGTAGACCGTCCCCTACCACGTCAATTCGATCTTGCTGGCAACGAGGCGACAAAAAGTAGACCGTCCCTACCCAGTGAATTTGACACTCCGTTGTGCCATTGTTTCATCTACCAATCGGAATCGATGTAAAAAAACGGTTTCTTACCCAAAAGTTCACGGGCTCAGACCTAATACATATATACCTTATTTTGAAAGTGCTCTTTCAACAATCGGTTCTATGGTGTAGTGGTTTACATTTTGGGCTTTTGATCCAACGACCGAAGTTCGAGTCTACGCCGGGCACTAAAATATTTTTTTTTTACTTCTTTTTCTCCTTTCTCAGTTTTATTTTTATCCTTTTCCTCTATAGGCGCCTTCTACGCTAAAATAAATAAAACATTGTTGTGTATTGGCTCTCAACCCAACAATTGGCTCTCATCCCAACACGGTCACGACCTCGATTTTATAGTAGCGTAGAAGGCGCCTCTAATAGCTTAAAATAGAGGAAAAGGATAAAAATAAAACTGAGAAAGGAGAAAAAGAAGTAAAAAAAAAAAAAATTTAGTGCCCGGCGTAGACTCGAACTCCGGTCGTTGGATCAAAAGCCCAAAATGTAAACCACTACACCATAGAACCGATTGTTGAAAGAGCACTTTCAAAATAAGATATATATGTATTAGGTCTGAGCCCGTGAACTTTTGGGTAAGAAACCGTTTTTTTACATCGATTCCGATTGGTAGATGAAACAATGGCACAACGGAGTGTCAAATTCACTGGGTAGGGACGGTCTACTTTTTGTCGCCTCGTTGCCAGCAAGATCGAATTGACGTGGTAGGGGACGGTCTACTGTTTGTCGCCTCGTTGTCGGTCAGATGGACAAGAACATCCGCGAAACCCGAAAACTGCAAACTACGTGGCATTTTTCTCCCGTTAAAGTAAACCAGTGAAAGTGAAGCTGAGTGTGGTGAAGGACCTGTGTTTGGGCAACTGTTATTTGAAGGAATTTTGGCGATGTACGGGATTTTTGTGGGAATTCGAGGCGATTTTCTGCAGCTGATCGGCGGCTGATCGGCCTCGAGTTTGCTACCTTCCCAATAATTATACTAAGGGAAGAAAAATTTCTGTAACTCACTCAATATTGAACGGAATGGCTTGAAACTTCACAGAAACTGAAAGGAACACACAAGAGACAGGAAAGACTATTTTGACGATTTACTGAATTTTATTTTAGAGCAAACGGGCGTTCGAACTAAAACTCCATACATTTACTGTAATTTCAAATATCCGGGAAATAACCGTTTTACGCATAATGAGCCTGGGGTACCTGTGTCTGCACTAGCGAACAACGATTTGTTATCTGAAATATCTCTTGTAATAACGAATGAAATGGATTTCATAAAAGTAGTTAGAAGCGCTTTACAGTTCTTACCAAATATTCACTTAAAGCTTCTCAAAAACTTTGTCTCGAAGGTTTGCTTCTCGATCGAAAGAAGTCCTCGTAGTGTTGCCGGCGGGAATTTCATACCAGTTGTTTCCCACTCAAAAGATCTTCTCACAGTTCTGGAAACCGAACAACGGGAGAAATAAAGATCGTCACCATGATGTTGCCGTCAGTCCACTGAAGCTGATAAAAACACGTACAGCAAGTTTCTCGTCTTGCAGTGAACAAAGAAACAGACGAAATACAAGTACCATACTAAGGTCTTACATTTTCTTTACAGAGATCGAAAAACTTTGATGTATAAAAATCCGGCCGACATATCAAAACTATAAATCCCGAAGTTCGTGATGACGGTTATGTCAATTTTTCGAAAACCGGAAATAAATGTCATTGGTTAAAAGGTGATGGCTCGATGACGTAAGCTTTGGAGGCGGAAAGCCTCAATTTCTCTATTGATCTGTGTCAGGCTCTCTTCTCATTTCTCAACGCCTTCACTCTTGAGAGCCTGGTTCTCAGGCCGCTAGCTGGCCTTTGAATTATCTGACTATTTTGCGGGCTGCGGGCCGCTAAAAATAACTGAAAGTGTGCTATGGATATATGAGTGTAACTATTAATTTAAAAGGCTACTTCTTCTCAAGACTTTGGAGTTGTCTTATAACAACATGTTCATAATTTCCCCCGGGGATGATCCGCTGGACAGGGTATGGTTTTTCGAGTTTCTGATCTTAGACAGGGTATCCATTTTCACATCGACAGATCTTGAACAGCGTATGGTATTTATCTAGTGCCGTTATTTAGTCTAGTGCTTGATGAAGACTTATTTAGTTATGACACTCATTATACAAGATCACAATAAACACTGACATCCAAGTATAGATAATCTATTATTTGTCTTATAGAGGGTATGGAAAGTTGAGATTTTTTTGTCTTAAACAGGGTAAGGGTTTCAGAGCCCCAGCGGCACACTCCTACCCCCCCCCCCCCCCCCCCCCCCGAGCAAAAAATGGAAGGAGGGGGGAGGGGAGGAGAGAAGAAGGAAACGCTTGCAGACAGACCCCGAGATTCTGGAATTCACATTTTGACGCACTCAAGGCCAGGGCTCATCATGTCAAATGGCCGACGAATCTTTCGACTTCATGTCATAGCACACCACGGTTCCCAGAGTTAAACTAGAGTCGTTCTAAAATGATTTGGGATCGAAAATGGTAAGAGTTTGTTTTATTTGGGGATTAGGTTTGCAATGAATCGTGGTGTGAACCGGCATAACATGAAGTCTCGGAGTAACTGCAGAATACCCCCTCCGAATAACGAATCTCACAACCAATGATACTGATACCTCTGACACGTCTGACACCCGGGACACGTCTGATAAACGTGACACCCCTGACACGTCTGATAAACGTGACACCCCTGACACGTCTGATAAACGTGACACCCCTGACACCGATAAACGTGACACCCGTGACACGTCTGATACACCTGATACGTCTGATACACCTGATACGTCTGATACACCTGATACGTCTGATACACCTGATACGCTTGATACGTCTGACACCCCTGATACAGGTACTCCCGATACGAGTGATACCCCTGATACAGGTACTCCTGATACGAGTGATAAACATGATACGTCTGATACACCTGATACGTCTGATGCACCTGATACGCCTGAGACCCCTGATACAGGTACTCCTGAAACGACTATATAAACAAAAATCTTGGAACGACTGCAGAATACCCCACCACAGCAAGTAGACTTTATTCATGTCATCGCGTCATCGCGTCAACGAGTAGACTGCGGTTGCTTGTAGAACGAAGGTAGTAATATATAGAGAACACTTTATTCATGTCAACGCGTCAACGAGTAGACTGCGGTTGATTGTAGAACGAAGGTAGTAATATATAGAGAACACTATTCATGTCAACGCGTCATCGCGTCAACGAGTAGACTGCGGTTGATTGTAGAACGAAGGTAGTAATATATAGAGATAATAGCAAGATTGATAATGGACGTTATGTCAACTTACAATTTTATTTCATTATTTCATTTCATTTTCAATTTCATTTATATGTTTGACCGTGACAACGCGTCAACGCGTCGACGCGTTGACTGTCAACGTGTAAGGTAGATTACGTGGTAGGGTATTCTGCAGTCCAGCCAAAATCTTACCCTGAAAAATAAAAAAAAACTAACCGGTCAGTAAACAAGATCTTACCACCTAGAGCTAGGGTTCTCAAGAAAAACTTCTCAAGAAAATGGTGATGTAAAAAAAAATTGAGAGACTTTCTGGAACTCGAACCCTGCTCCCGCCTACTCGTAAGGCAAATATCGCAACCACTACACTAAACAACCATCGTTGCTCAATTGCTCTCAATTTGTACATTTTAAAACCACTGCTAATTTATGTTAGTTTATATGGTCATTTCATGAATTAATTAAGTGAGCGATTCCTCTCCTCAAGAACCCTAGGTATTCTGCAACTAAGCCGTGAAAAATGTCCATACAAATATTCTGAGTGATACGTACGCATATCTTGTTATTATTCTTACGTAAATAATGTAAATTCTATTCAAATTGAAACTGAAAAAATCCCGATGTACAATTATACCGAGTGATGCGCCTGATACGCGTATCTTGATACCCGTAACACACATCTGGGAGGGGGTATTCTGCAGTTATGCCGAAGTCTCTGCCCTTTCGAGGAAGTGCTGAATTACCGTGAATTAGGCTCTCAATTTCCTATCCGAGCGAGGATTTAGTCGTCTTTTACGGGATGAGCCTTCGGCACGACCCAAGGCTATCGTTCGCGTTTATTTGTAGTCTTGCCACACCAAATATCAAAGACTTTCGCGAAGCTTTCCCTATTTAAACAACCGGAGAATTCACACGAACTGTCGGCTCCGAACTGTCTTTCGACAGGGGCTGCTGCCTTCCGGAGTTTCTAGCAAGCGTTTGGAATTCGGGTTTCTCGATTTTTGGGGAGTCTTACTTCCTATATTTGAGCCCTTTATGAGCCAGTACAGAGTTCCAAGATTTCTTATTTTCCGGGTGCAAGGGTTGTATCCGAATATCTCGCCACTTTTAGCTACCTCGATTCCCGCTCCATTACACATATCTGCTAGAATTTAAATAATACACTACTGCAATCTTTCCTTTTCGACGGTTTGAACAAATTCACTGAGGAAATATATCCATGTTTCCTGGCTGAAGCAAATTGCCAAATTTCACTTTAAAATCGCACTTACAAACTCTACAGTTATCACTTGGATTCTTCGAGTTGTTCGACATCACATCGCTTCAAACGTTTTGCAAGTTTGTTTTGGGAATATTTTTTTTCCGCTGTCTAACGCTTTCTTTCCATTGTCAACATTTGACAGCTCAACGTCATCTAGTGAATTCAGGAGTGAAAGGTCAAGTCAGTGGGCGGTTTTAATTTCAGAATCCCGGGGTGAGGGTCGACCGACAGTCGGCCGATACGTTGGTCGTGTGTCGGACGACTGTCGGCCGACATGTCGGTCGATTTTTTCCCTCCTGCTGTTTATGTGTCGGTCGATAGTGGGTCGGTGGTATATCGGTAAGGTATCGGTCATATGTCGGTGGGGTATCGGCGAGATGTTAAGTTATAATTGAACTATTCTGTATACTGTTTACACTCAAATACACAGTGACTCGTTTGCAAGTCTTTTATCTGGAACGTTTACTGTAAATATTGAATATAATTCTGTTTACCGAGTAGGAACATTCTTTTCTGTTGCGGTATAAAATGTCGCTTTATACAAATAAATATCTCTTGGTGACATGAAATCCCGTCAAAATTATTATTTCTTCTCTTCTTTTGAAACATTAACGTTAGTACTTTAAGCTTTGTATCGTTTTTAACTGATGAAGGCCGAAACGTGAACAGTCGCAGAAATTTTACCGTATAGACGAGGAGTGTCACCCCAAAAATCAAATTGACCACGGAAATACTCAACGGCAAGCCTTCCACGCGTACGGCAGAATGTTTCACGGCAAAAGTTGCAAAGTAAAATTTGTGTTTGTTTATTGTTTGCGCGCATCCACGAGTTAAAAAAGACATATGCCTCATATCAAAAAGTATCTTATCTCAGTTTCATGACTTTTAGTAGTTCTTCACAGCTTGTGTTTATTTGAGTCAATATGGTATATTCCTGGAGGCACTCCTGGAAAAAAAGCTCAAAAAGTCAGATGTGCTACACGGATATTGTATCGCCCGACAGTTATACTTTTGAAGCTGTCGTCTAATAGAATAGAGTACCCTTAAAGATGGTCCACCTTCTACTTTGATTACTTTCTGGCGGGGAGATCGCAACTTTCGGGTGCTCGTTACTTTAAGGTAAATAAAACACTTACCATAGATGTACAGGCCGAGCTATCCCAATAAAAACCGAGACAAACATGAACATACACCTACACTTGTATTTGTATTTTATCAGGTCTTTATGTGGCAGAAACTCGTACAGATCAATGTTTGTCTGTTCTTGCGAATTTCTCTAAACGGTATGAAGAGCCGACGGATTAAGGAGTTGAAGTTGTCTAATATTTGGGAGCCGGCCGGGCTGGCGCTTTACCTCTCAAAGCAGTAGCCAGGGCCGGTTTAATCGGCTTGACTTGTTTCGAAGGTTTTTCTCCTGGTTCCCGGTTTTTCTCCTGGTTCCCGGTTTTTCTCCTGGTTCCCGGTTTTTCTTCTGGTTCCCGGTTTTTCTCCTGGTTCCCGGTTTTCCTTCTCCTAAAAAACAATTCGACCCTGAATTCGTCGATACTTAAACATTAGACCCCTGCGACGACTCCCAGTATTCGACGTAAAATAACAAGGAGAAAACTTTCTGACTATGCCGAGGTTGTACTTAATTTACACTTTTGGCTACGCAGTTGATTTTAGGCGTTTCAATGAGCTTTTGTGATTAAGCAAAACGACTTCGTGACACCATGAGTCCTCAGTCACGTTTATGAATTAGTTGCCTATTCTCAGTTATATTTTAGGTCTATCCAAAACAGAATGTTAAAAGCTTGGAAGTGAATGATTGACGTTTAAGCTTGTAGCCTCGATATCAGGATTGTAGCATTCAGACAGTATCACACCAGTGTGCGTACCTACATTAAATTGGCATCATTGGCAACTTTATCAAAACCTGATTCAACCTTATTTGGTAGCAAATTATGAAAAGACAAGAGCCCATCTGGGCTTTCACTCGGGCCACATGAGATTGAAGATGAAATACACTTTCATTTGAAATCTCTTAGTAATAACCAAAGGGAAGAATTATTAGCTGAATTTAGCAGTCTTTTGGAGTGGCCGGTAGCGCGGTGACTTTCATAAAATTTCTCTGCTCCCCTTGTAAATATGTAATTTAATATTTTTGTTTTTCTCGTATGTTGACCTTTTAATTTAACCAGTTTAACACACTGCATTTGAGCAGGCATATATTCATTGTTTTGAACCCGAGAATTAACCGTACTACCGTACTTCATGGTCCCTTTCTTTAGTAGTGGGTTGTCGGTCAGGTAATTATAAACTCTCGTCATTTAGCACAGAAAATGTATTCCGATGAATAGGGATCGGGTTGTCGTGAAGAATCTAAAGAATTCCGTCTCTTCCGGTTTGAATTTGACTCATGTGTATGTTGCTTTTGGAGTTTCAAGGATATGTTGATCCAAAACTACAGGCTCTTGGGGTTTTTCATTGACTTGTGAACTTGCAGGCTCTGTAATTTGTTTTGTTTTCTTAGTATAACATAAAGTGTTGAACATGTTCATTTTCTCAAGCATGTCGCGCGTGACCTCTGTTTCTTCATTCGTTAAGTTCTCTACTTTCATCTGTAATCTGGGAAACTCGATCTTTTCCCATGCCTTGGCACATAACTATTCCTGTTGTGGATGATTATAAGTAAAATCCTTCGACAGCTTGTACCGTTTCCGCTAGGTCAATATCCTCGCTGGAACGAAATAACTTGATCTCAATACTCTCTGATCCAACTTAGGGACCATTCATTATTTATGCCTGGGGGGGGCTGGCAAGATTCGTTCTAAACAACAACAAAATGTCTTGACCCCCCTCCAAACAAAACAAAAATTTCATAACCCCCCCGCACACAATTCTGAAAAATATAGAGCCCCCTCCCTCCCTCACACTGTTCACAGTTTTACATTTACAGAGGACTAAACACGGACTGAACATTATGTGGATCGGCTTTACTAAGGGGGTCGGGGAATTTGTTTTTGAAATTAAGGTTTCTGAGATCGTTGGAAATGCACCCAAACCTACCTTTAATTAATTTCAGATGGATCTAGATGATATTTTTTTACTAATGGAGTTTCAAAATTAAGATGAGGCAAACAAAATATTAGGCAAGACAATTGAATGGTGGTTGCATTAGGTGCTCTGTATGTTTCTCATTGGATTGGCTGATTACTATTTAATAAAGCAAGCGGTATTTCTCTGGGGGGGTCCGGGGATGCTCCCATGGGGGAAAATTTTGAAAATTGCGGCCCCTTAGATGCCTGGAAATGCACCCAAAAATATAGACAGCCCCCCCTTCTATGCTTATTTTTTTCTGTGACCCCCCCTCTCATGCTCTTGAATTTTTGATGACCCCCCCTCATTCTTGCCAGCCCCCCCCCCCCCCCCCCCAGGCATAAATAATGAATGGTCCCTTACGGTAAATTTAAATCTCTGACAGTTTTTAAGAGACTCATAATATTGGTCTTGAAGTGCCTTCACCCAAAATAAGTTGTTCTTCTCGGATGTTTTAAATGCAGCACAGCGAGCCGATGGCTTATAGATTCCAATATCTATTTCTTCGAATTTTAGCTTTCCGGATCCTGGCCCCTTTGCTTCAGGTCGTCGTACGTGTCGTATATAAAAGCACTGGCCATCTGGGTAAAAAACGCGGTCCTTCGGCTCCGACAATAGCGCCAGTTGCAATATCCTGAGCCTGTTGGAAGGCTTTCGCATGAGTGAAGTTAAATAAAACATTAAACTGGCTTACATTTGAGAGATGAGACTCCAAGTTACAGAGAAAGTTGCTCGCGGATTCCGCCATCTTGCTTTACTGTATTAAATTATGTAAATAAATTAACCTAGCGATTGTTGCGTGACCAGCACAGTGCGATCTGATTGGTGTGAATTTGACCTTTAACGCATGCGCTGAACGCTTGCTACACGGAATAAAAAAATAAAAAATAAATAACGACTTGCATTTTAAGACTCGGTGCTGCCACAGGTGCAAAAAGTAAAAAGTAAAAAGTAAAAAGGAGATAGCTCTTCAAAAGTTACCCCATATCAAAGTCATTGCGTACAAATGCCTACATATCGATAACCGGTGACTCACTTCCGGTATCGGCCCAGTCATTTCACTCAAAAATACATGGAGTTGGGAGCTATTTTGCCTTATAAAACAAATAAAATGATATATGACTTCCACTTACCTCCAAATCAAAGTTAAGTAACATCTAATCTGCAACTGGTAACTGTTTCGATCGTACAAATTTGAATTTGCTTTCGCGAGTAAAGTGAATTTTTACAAGGCGTTACTGGTTTAGGAACTACCAAACAGAGGAAAACTGGGTTTAGCTCGAATACACATGTCTGAATTGACTACTTACCGCTGAATCCAGATAGAATAATAAATTTGCAGTATTCTGGTGTATAGAACATCGAGGTTTCTCAAGTTTAGAGTGGTACAAATCACTGTTAAATTTCCATTTCGTCATGAATTCGTACTATTTTTCTTGTGTGACCTTTGGTATGGCGGGAGCTGCAGTAGGAGAGAATTTGGACAGGCTTCAAACGAAAGCAGAGAATTCTGTTTCGTATAGTTCCGGTATCAACAGGTAAGCCACATTATAAACTTGTAATGCGACTGAAGTTGTTCTCTCTCTCAACTAAAATCGCATTTACTTCAAAGCGATGACCAATAGCAAATGTCCTCTTCTGTGTGCAATGATTTTGATATGATCTAAGGACTCCCGCGGGTATACTGTCTGGTCCGATTGCTTAAAAGAAAGCCAAGAATTGCTTCAGCAGTTGAGTGTACCTGAGAAATTATAGAAGAAAACGTGAAATAAAAGAAGCCAGAAGTGAAGATCCCGGCCGGGTCGTATCCTCTCGTAACATACTATTTGCTCTAACAGAGAGGCTTAAAGAGGAAACATGTCAGGCAAACGAACTCACTCAGACACTGTCAAAAGATCAATTAACTTTGTAGTTAACCAAATACTACAGTATTCACTTATTGTGTGGATAATGAGATGCAGCATTTATGGCGGTCGGATGTACTCGGCAGTTTTGTTTGCTCCCAACTTACCGACTGCTCCCAAACTCATTTACTGGAAGTCAGTTTGTAATTTCTACTACAAGTACACTATAGTATTTCTCAATGGTATACTGATCTAATCTGATGATATAATATATTATCAACTGCATCATATACAAAGGGGAAATCGACTGATGAGGTTCTCGGCGAGAGCGAGTTCGTCTCGCTATCCACCGTTAAGGCAATGATGTCAGCCCAGGAAACTTTATTCAAATCAATGATCGGCTCAATAGTGAACTCTACGATTAACCGTGTCGATAACCTAGTCGTGGACGTCGCAAACCGACGTGCCAGTCTAGAATACTCGCAAAAGGATATCGAGTCACATGGCTTAACTCTCGAAGCCAAAGATCAACTTCTGGCGAATATTTCGCAGGACATTGGAGAAATTAAGAAATCGGTCTCGAAGTGCAGCGAGAAGGCAACTTACCTTGAAAACCAGAGTCGCAGAAATAACATTAGAATATCTGGTATCCCCGAATCTACCAGGAAAGAAACATGGGACGAAACTGAAACTAAGACCAAACGAATCTTGAAAGAGAAGCTTCGCCTAGACTCTGAGCCACAAATCGAAAGAGCGCACCGTACAGGAAGCTCAACGAAACCTGATGGTACTCCTTGCCCTGAGACTGTCATATGTAGGCTCTACGATTGGAAGGAGAAGGAACTAATACTCAAGAAAGCGAGAATTTTGAAGCCCGAAGGACTCTTCGTGAATGAAGATGTAGCGGCGGAGACTATACAGAAACGAAAGGACTTATATCCCAAGTTGAGCCGAGAAGCCAAGGAGCAAGGGAAGATTGCATATTTCGTGTTGGACAAACTCGTAATTAAAAATAGGCCCTCTACGTAATTTCTTCTATTATAGTAAGTACTCTATAATCTCATTTTAAATGAATTTAACTTTAGTTTGTAAATTTTGCGCGAAGTCAGAGCAAAAGAGGGAATTGTGGACGGGAAACGGTTTATGTAGTGTTGAGTGCATGATTACCGCTGAGGAAACATGTGCTCGGATCAATTGGGATCAAAGAAAAGTGCGCCAACAATCGAAATGCTAATAGTTGTAACAGGAAGTGTTGATGAGTAAACTAAGGAAACATGCTGATTCAAGTGTGAGTGAATACATGAATTCTGAAATTAAATGAACGAAAAGCGTTCATTAATACCGTGAGGTGCCAAAGTGCCTAATTTGAAAATAAAGTTTCGGTAGTATCATGATGCAGAGAAATGCCGCATACAGTGATGTGATTAATGCGATGACCAGGAAGGTTAAAGTGACGAGCTACAGGTTTGGCGAGATCCCTGCTGATCCTAGAGATCCTTACACGATGCAATACCTGTGCTTACACTAAACCTACGACATTTATTTCAGGACCTAAAGGCTCTCTTAAAGTCACTGATCATTTTGATTGTACTTCCAGTAATGTCATTTATTGTATCACCTGCACACTTTGTAACAAACTCTACATTGGAGAAACAGGGCGAAGATCCGCGAACACTCGCTAGATGTTAGAACTAACAGCAAGGATCTCCCCAAACCTGTAGCTCGTCACTTTAACCTTCCTGGTCATTGCATTGATCACATCACTGTATGCGGCATTTCTCTGCATCAAGGTACTACCGACACTCGTAAACGCAAAGAACAGAACTTTATTTTCAAATTAGGAACTTTGGCACCTCGCGGTATTAATGAACGCTTTTCGTTCATTTAATTTCAGAATTCACGTATTCACTCACACTTAGATCAGCATGTTTCCTTAGTTTACTTATCAACACTTGCTGTTACAACTATTAGCATTTCTATTGTTGGCGCACTTTTCTTCGATCACAATTGATCCGAGCACATGTTTCCTCAGCGGTAATCATGCACTCAACACTATATAAACCGTTCCCTCTTTCGCTCTGACGAAGGGCTAGCGCTCGAAACGTCAGCTGCTACTCACTTCCACGGCGGTTAGCATACCTCAATCGACTTTAGTTGATTACGTACCAGTGTTTATCTTCCCCGCCGACGCAGACCAACACTAGTTTTTACAGGAACTTGTTGCCTATCGTAGGGAAAATCAAAGCCGGATATGCTCAATGTTCACACTGCCTTTGTCACTATCATGTTAAATGTACATATCTTAATAAAACACCCTCGAGAATAACCGCTAACTCTGCAACACTAATTGACAACATTTTTACTAATGATTTTACCAATATAAAGAGCGGGCTCTTTTTCACGGACATTTCTGATCATTTCCCCGTATTTTCCATTTCAAATGACTCCAGTTTTCCAAGTCCCAAAAAAAGCGACGTACTTTTTGCACGGGTTTTTAGCGTATAATGTATTTCTAAATAGATTCTCTAATACCTACAATCATTATTTTCCTTTTTATAAAATTAAATAATAACGAAATTACTGATCCTTTAGAAAATGCTAATAGATTCTGTAATTATTTTACAAATGTTGTTGTAAATTTAGCTGATCATTTCTATCGGGTAATTAGCAATCTAGTATCTTTCTTAAACCCGCTACAAAAAATGAGATAGAAGATATATATATGCAATACTTTTAAATCAGGTAAAGCCTCTTGGCATGACAATGTATCAATAACAACAGTTAAACAATGTATTCTGAGCCACTTAAGCATATTATCAACATATCTCTAACTACGGGTAGTCCCTGATAGTTAAATTCAAAGCAGATATGATCCAATATTTTGTAATAATTACAGACCGATATTCTACCTTGCTTTTCGAAATTTCTAGCCGGAAAGGGTTGTCTACAACCGAATTTACGACTTTATAAATGCTAAAGATATTTCGTATCACAATCAATATGGATTTAGAAAAAATCACTCTACGTCATTTGCGCTTTTACATTTTTATCTAAAGCCTTTGACACGGTTAACCATCGCATTTTATTTGATAAGCTCTATCATTATGGTACACGTGGAATCGCTCTTGAATGGGTAAAAAGCTATTTTACGAACAGAAAACAATTTGTACAATACAATGACTCCAGTTCCTCTCACCAAAATATCGCTTGTGTCGTTCTTCATAGTTTCTTTCTTTTGTATATAAATGATATTTCAAATACCTCAAATATATTAAAATTTATTTTATTTGCAGATGATACGAACATTTTTTTTGTCTCATAAAGATCCTAATTCTTTGTTTAACGTACTTAACACTGAAATGATTAAAGTTTCCACCTGGTTTAAAGCAAATAAACTGTCACTAAACTCAAAAAAGACGAATTTAATGGAATTTAAATCAAGACAGAGACCGAATTACACAATTGACCCCTTATTAATTGATGGTAATAAAATTAAACAGGTATCGCAAACCTCGTTTTTAGGAGTTCATTGATCAAAACCTAGCCTGGAAACCTCATAAAATATATAACAACTAAAATTTCAAAGTCAGTTGGAATCATATAATGACAAATCAAGGTTTTACTTACCTAGGAAATCATTGCCTTCACTATACTACTCTTTAATCTATCCATTACTGCATTACTGTAATATAGTTTGGGCTTCAACCTACCCAACTAATCTTCGTAGACTACTGCTTCTACAAAAACGCGTTGTAAGGACAATAGAAAACACACATTTTGATGCTCCCTCAGGTCCCATTTTTAAACGATTAGCGATATTGAAAGTCTTTGAAATCAATTCACTGCAAACTGGCATTTTTCTGTACTCTTATTCTAATCACTTACTTCCTTCGAGTTTTAATTATCTGTTTACTTCCGGCAAACAATTACATAATTATAATACCAGAAATGCTTCTAGTATTGTAGAACTAGACTCAAACAATTTTGCATTAAATATCAAGGCCCGCAACTTTGGAACTCATTGAACGACGAGTTGACAAATTCTTCTAGCTTAAAAAACTTTGAATCAAACTTTAAAATATTCTTATTAACGTCATATTGACAACTTAATTACTGCATCTAGAATACAGCTTCATTGTCTGTATACTCTCTTGCTGTAATGTATGTACAGAGCTCCCTTGTCTATCTTAGCTTTAATATATGTACCCGCCATCTCCTGTAGTGTTTATTTAGTTATCTGTAATCTCGTATGTAAGGGGAAGCCTGAACTTCCATAAGCCTTACGGTTCAGTTCGATCCAAAATGAAATATTGGTTCTCCCCTCATGTAGGCAGACATGAATTACTACCAAATTGTATTGTGTAATGTGTTCTATTGTACTGTGTATTTCGTTCTACTGTTCTGTATTGTGTTAATTCTATTGTATTTTGATAGCAATTCATGTGTTGCCTACATGAAGGGTATGGGACGCCAAGTGTAAAACAAATATTTAGCTATTTTTGTAGTTATTTGTGCTATTTAGTAAATCACAATTTAAGTTGTTTTGCAATTTATATATCACAGATAGCGAGCTGTCATTTATAAATCGCAAGTGAAGTAACTTTGCGATTTATAAATCGAAAGGTAACGAGCTTTTCGAGTTATAAATCACAAGCAACGTTAACTGTCATTTATCAATCGCAAATGTGGTGTGTGTAAATCGCAAATGTGAGGTGTGTAAATCGCAAATGTGGGATATGTAAATCGCAAATGTGCGATATGTAAATCGCAAATATGCGATATATAAATCGCAAATGTGCGATATGTAAGTCGCAAATGTGCGATATGTAAGTCGCAAATGTGCGATATATAAATCGCAAAAGTGCGATATGTAAATCACAAAAGTGCGATACATAAATCGCAAAAGTGCGTTATAATGTAATGCGGGCTCAGACTAATAAGCGGTAATGCGAAAGAAAGAAGGCGCATGGCTTTGGCGGGAAGTTTTGCTTGATCAATGTGGCGGACAGAGAAGCTAGAAGCTCTAGCAAGACGAATTTCCACAGCAGTTTCCCGAGCCATAGTAGGGACCCACCGAAACATTAAATAGTTCCTAGCTCAACCAGTGTACATTGCACGCCGAAATGACCAAAATGACGATAAGTAATATTTTCGGTTTCGGTTCAGCTGAATGTCACCGGTGGCCTAACCAAATCAGTCTTGCTGGGTATGCAAAATTCATTCGAGTGAAAACATACAGAACATTGCTAAAAATAAGTTTCTTTTGTTATTCCGCGTTAATGGCTAGGACAACCGTATTCTGTTGTAGGTCGGAGTTTGATGCCTGAAATAATTGTAGATGCTTGCTTAAAGAACGGATAGAAATATCTCAGAAAATAAATCATTTTAACCGGCCCATTTTTACTCAAACACCCCAATTTTCGAATACCAAGGAGCACCCTTATTTTCAGTCTCCATGGTAACCAAACATCTCGATATTTTACGACCATGATGCCAACATAGCTGCCAAGTTTGCTTTGCATGGCTTGGTGAATACATGGAGTGGTGAAAACACCATTTCCTGAATATTAACCTCTGACCCAGGCCTTAATATACTGAGTAGAAAAATATGTAGCTACATAAAACTCCACTCTATGTGAACAATCATCCAATGAGCGGCCGAACTGGCGATTTTGTGACAAGGTACATCATAAACGATTCACAGAGAACGCGCGCTGCGATTGGCTCGATAGCCGTAGAGTATCTGCCAATGAATGTTACACGAGTGCTAAGTTCAGTAAGAGTTCACAGAGAATGTGGTACTAGGTGTAGGAAAATACAGGAAACACACTCCAGATCCCCCACAATGTGATGAATATTTGGCATTTAAATATAGAGTGACACTGTTAACTTTTCATTGTTGTTTCCCAAATTGCACGAGATTGTATCTCAGAGCATCTAAATTTTTATAATTATGTTGAAGTTTTACCCCTGAACTTTCCCACTTCAACATAATTCGCTGAAATTGCATACAGACCCGGAGAAGAACAGATAAAATTAGGCTTCAGGCAAATTTTCACTGATTTATTTCCGTACATGTATTTCAGGTCTAACGGATATCACCAAATACTCGTTAAGAATATCATACAAACTCTTATAATTTAAAACACAAACAGAGCTTGGGTTTCATGGAAGCATTGACTTGGAAAATGCAAAACGTTTCAATGACGTCATCAGAAAGATGAGACCGAAATATCAGCTAGAATATAGCATTTAGAACACGGTGGTTTGAGCTATGGAAACAACCTTATCGGCAAGTGAGGATAATAAAGCACTTTTATCGTCGAAGCGCAGTTTTCTGGTACGTGCGTGATACCAAGGATCACAACTTCTAGTTTTTGAAGAATCCTTTAGCTTGACCGCACGTAGCATTCACACACATGGGACATCTGAGGGACAGCTGTCGAGAACATGACTCGCCTGACTCCAGATGACTCTTAACAACATCTGCCATTGCCTAGCGATAGATAAAAATATCCATATGTGACCTGAGTGCTAATATTGAATGTATTTTCTCCCAGCATGAAAATGGTTCAAATCCAAATTAACACAAAAATTGATGAGTGCAAACTAAACTGTGACTGTTTATTTCATGTTTCGGTTCGTAACGAAGAACTGGAATCGTGTGATCACAAAAAAATAGATATACATACTTTGGTTTGCACCCATTCCAACAGAATATAAATACCGTTAATTCAAAAAGGCTGCCAGGCTAACGAGGCTTTACCTCAGTCACCGTATACCAACCTGAATGAATGTTGGACTGTCGTTTAGAGATGCTGCTCTTCGTATGTTCTCGACACCAGCCTGAGAACAAAAGGATGCAAAGGAGGCTACCTTTACCCATAATTTTTTTTGGGGGGGGGTAAAGAGTCTTGAGAACGAGAAAGATAGCGCGCAGGGGATCACAGGAAGGCGGAAGGCTTATCTTTCTCTGTTCTTCCTTCCCTTGGTACTTAGCGATCCCTGTTCTTCCTTCCCTTGGTCCTTAGCGCTCCCTCTTCTCCTTTCCCTTAGTCCTTTGCGCTCAACCAAATCCGTTCCCGTGGTCATTTGCGCTCCCTCTAATCCCCTCCCGTACGTCCTTCGCTCCCAAAGGCGCCAGGGTCGTTACACACAAAGTTTATCACAATAACTTGCTTACCCTTCACTTGTTGGTACTTGTCCGGGAAGCCTGTGTACATAGCTGAATACAGGCCTTGATGACTGACTCACCTCCTGGGCCACCTCCTGAGCGTATTCAATGTCCAGTTCATGTAGCGACTCAACACATGCCTTCATGACTGACACCTCCTCAGCTTATTCAATGTCCAGTTCATGTAGCATCGCAACACATGCCTTGATGATTGACTCACCTCCTGGGCCACCTCCTGAGCTTTTTCAATGTCCAGTTCATGTGGCGTCTCAACACATGCCTTCATGACTGACTCACTTCCTCGGCCACTTTCTGAGGTTATTCAATGTCCAGTTCATGTAGCGTCTCAACACATGCCTTGATGACTGACTCACCTCCTGGGACACCTCCTGAGCTTTTTCAATGTCCAGTTCATGTGGCGTCTCAACACATGCCTTCATGACTGACTACTTCCTCGGCCACCTCCTGGGCCACCTCCTGAGCGTATTCAATGTCTAGTTCATGTTGCGTGTCAACACGTGTCTTGATGACTGACACACCTCCTGGGACACCTCTAGAGCGTATTCAACGTCCAGTTCATGTTGCGTCTCAACACATGCCTTGATGACTGACGCAGCCCCTGGGCCACCTCTTGGGCCACCTCCTGAGCGTATTCAATGTCCAGTTCATGTTGCGTCTCAACACATGTCTTGATGACTGACACACCTCCTGGGCCACCTCCTGAGCGTATTCAAATGACCAGTTCATGTAGCATCTCAACACATGCCTTGATGACTGACGCAACTCCTGGGCCACCTCCTGAGCGTATTCAATGTCCAGTTCATATAGCGACTCAACACATGCCTCCATGGCTGACTCACTTCCTGGGTCACCTCCTGGATCATCTGGGCCACCTCCTGGGCCACCTCCTGGGCCACCTCCTGGGCCACCTCCTGGGCCACCTCCTGGGCCACCTCCTGAGCATATTCAATGTGCAGTTCATGTAGCGTCGGAACACATGCCTTGATATGAGTGACTCACCTCCTGGGCCACCTTCTGAGCTTATTCAATGTCCAGTTCCTGTAGCGTCGGAACACATGTCTTGATATGAGTGACTCAATTCCTGGGCCACCTCCTGGGTCACCTCCTGAGCGTACTCAATGTCCAGTTCATATTGCGTCTCAACACATGCCTTGATGACTGACTCACTTCCTCGGCCACCTCCTGAGCGTATTCAATGTCCAGTTCATGTAGCGACTCAACACATGCCTTCATGACTGACTCACTTCCTGGGTCACCTCCTGGGTCACCTCCTGGGCCACCTCCTGAGCATATTCAATGTCCAGTTCATGTAGCGTCGGAACACATGCCTTGATATGAGTGACTCACCTTCTGGGCCACCTCCTCGGCCACCTCCTCGGCCACCTCCTGGGCCACCTCCTGGGCCACCTCCTGGGCCACCTCCTGGGCCACCTCCTGAGCTTATTCAATGTCCAGTTCATGTAGCGTCGGAACACATGCCTTGATATGACTGACTCACTTCCTCGGCCACCTCCTGAGCGTATTCAATGTCCAGTTCATGTTGTGTCTCAAAACATGCCTTCATGACTGACTCACTTCCTGGGCCACCTCCTGGGCCACCTCCTGGGCCACCTCCTGGGCCACCTCCTGGGCGTATTCAATGTCCAGTTCATGTTGCGTCTCAACACGTGTCTTGATGACTGACTCACCCCCTGGACCACCTCCTGGGCCACCTCCTGAGCGTATTCCATGTCCAGTTCATGTAGCGACTCAACACATGCCTTCATGACTGACTCACCTCCTGGGTCACCTCCTGGGTCACCTCCTGGGCCACCTCCTGAGCATATTCAATGTCCAGTTCATGTAGCGTCGGAACACATGCCTTGATATGAGTGACTCACCTTCTGGGCCACCTCCTCGGCCACCTCCTCGGCCACCTCCTGGGCCACCTCCTGGGCCACCTCCTGGGCCACCTCCTGAGCTTATTCAATGTCCAGTTCATGTAGCGTCGGAACACATGCCTTGATATGACTGACTCACTTCCTCGGCCACCTCCTGAGCGTATTCAATGTCCAGTTCATGTTGCGTCTCAACACATGCCTTCATGACTGACTCACTTCCTGGGCCACCTCCTGGGCCACCTCCTGGGCGTATTCAATGTCCAGTTCATGTTGCGTCTCAACACGTGTCTTGATGACTGACTCACCCCCTGGACCACCTCCTGGGCCACCTCCTGAGCGTATTCCATGTCCAGTTCATGTAGCGACTCAACACATGCCTTCATGACTGACTCACCTCCTGGGTCACCTCCTGGGTCACCTCCTGGGCCACCTCCTGAGCATATTCAATGTCCAGTTCATGTAGCGTCGGAACACATGCCTTGATATGAGTGACTCACCTTCTGGGCCACCTCCTCGGCCACCTCCTCGGCCACCTCCTGGGCCACCTCCTGGGCCACCTCCTGAGCTTATTCAATGTCCAGTTCATGTAGCATCGCAACACATGCCTTGATGATTGACTCACCTCCTGGGCCACCTCCTGAGCTTTTTCAATGTCCAGTTCATGTGGCGTCTCAACACATGCCTTCATGACTGACTCACTTCCTCGGCCACTTTCTGAGGTTATTCAATGTCCAGTTCATGTAGCGTCTCAACACATGCCTTGATGACTGACTCACCTCCTGGGACACCTCCTGAGCTTTTTCAATGTCCAGTTCATGTGGCGTCTCAACACATGCCTTCATGACTGACTACTTCCTCGGCCACCTCCTGGGCCACCTCCTGAGCGTATTCAATGTCTAGTTCATGTTGCGTGTCAACACGTGTCTTGATGACTGACACACCTCCTGGGACACCTCTAGAGCGTATTCAACGTCCAGTTCATGTTGCGTCTCAACACATGCCTTGATGACTGACGCAGCCCCTGGGCCACCTCTTGGGCCACCTCCTGAGCGTATTCAATGTCCAGTTCATGTTGCGTCTCAACACATGTCTTGATGACTGACACACCTCCTGGGCCACCTCCTGAGCGTATTCAAATGACCAGTTCATGTAGCATCTCAACACATGCCTTGATGACTGACGCAACTCCTGGGCCACCTCCTGAGCGTATTCAATGTCCAGTTCATATAGCGACTCAACACATGCCTCCATGGCTGACTCACTTCCTGGGTCACCTCCTGGATCATCTGGGCCACCTCCTGGGCCACCTCCTGGGCCACCTCCTGGGCCACCTCCTGGGCCACCTCCTGGGCCACCTCCTGGGCCACCTCCTGAGCATATTCAATGTGCAGTTCATGTAGCGTCGGAACACATGCCTTGATATGAGTGACTCACCTCCTGGGCCACCTTCTGAGCTTATTCAATGGCCAGTTCCTGTAGCGTCGGAACACATGTCTTGATATGAGTGACTCAATTCCTGGGCCACCTCCTGGGTCACCTCCTGAGCGTACTCAATGTCCAGTTCATATTGCGTCTCAACACATGCCTTGATGACTGACTCACTTCCTCGGCCACCTCCTGAGCGTATTCAATGTCCAGTTCATGTAGCGACTCAACACATGCCTTCATGACTGACTCACTTCCTGGGTCACCTCCTGGGTCACCTCCTGGGCCACCTCCTGAGCATATTCAATGTCCAGTTCATGTAGCGTCGGAACACATGCCTTGATATGAGTGACTCACCTTCTGGGCCACCTCCTCGGCCACCTCCTCGGCCACCTCCTGGGCCACCTCCTGGGCCACCTCCTGGGCCACCTCCTGGGCCACCTCCTGAGCTTATTCAATGTCCAGTTCATGTAGCGTCGGAACACATGCCTTGATATGACTGACTCACTTCCTCGGCCACCTCCTGAGCGTATTCAATGTCCAGTTCATGTTGTGTCTCAAAACATGCCTTCATGACTGACTCACTTCCTGGGCCACCTCCTGGGCCACCTCCTGGGCCACCTCCTGGGCCACCTCCTGGGCGTATTCAATGTCCAGTTCATGTTGCGTCTCAACACGTGTCTTGATGACTGACTCACCCCCTGGACCACCTCCTGGGCCACCTCCTGAGCGTATTCCATGTCCAGTTCATGTAGCGACTCAACACATGCCTTCATGACTGACTCACCTCCTGGGTCACCTCCTGGGTCACCTCCTGGGCCACCTCCTGAGCATATTCAATGTCCAGTTCATGTAGCGTCGGAACACATGCCTTGATATGAGTGACTCACCTTCTGGGCCACCTCCTCGGCCACCTCCTCGGCCACCTCCTGGGCCACCTCCTGGGCCACCTCCTGGGCCACCTCCTGAGCTTATTCAATGTCCAGTTCATGTAGCGTCGGAACACATGCCTTGATATGACTGACTCACTTCCTCGGCCACCTCCTGAGCGTATTCAATGTCCAGTTCATGTTGCGTCTCAACACATGCCTTCATGACTGACTCACTTCCTGGGCCACCTCCTGGGCCACCTCCTGGGCGTATTCAATGTCCAGTTCATGTTGCGTCTCAACACGTGTCTTGATGACTGACTCACCCCCTGGACCACCTCCTGGGCCACCTCCTGAGCGTATTCCATGTCCAGTTCATGTAGCGACTCAACACATGCCTTCATGACTGACTCACCTCCTGGGTCACCTCCTGGGTCACCTCCTGGGCCACCTCCTGAGCATATTCAATGTCCAGTTCATGTAGCGTCGGAACACATGCCTTGATATGAGTGACTCACCTTCTGGGCCACCTCCTCGGCCACCTCCTCGGCCACCTCCTGGGCCACCTCCTGGGCCACCTCCTGAGCTTATTCAATGTCCAGTTCATGTAGCGTCGGAACACATGCCTTGATATGACTGACTCAATTCCTGGGCCACCTCCTGAGCGTACTCAATGTCCAGTTCATATTGCGTCTCAACAAATGCCTTGATGACTGCCTCACCTCCTGGGCCCTCTCCTGAGCGTATTCAATGTCCAGTTCATGTTGCGTCTCAACACATGCCTTCATGACTGACTCACTTCCTGGGCCACCTCCTGGGCCACCTCCTGAACATATTCAATGTCCAGTTCATGTAGCGTCGGAACACATGCCTTGATATGAGTGACTCACCTTCTGGGCCACCTCCTCGGCCACCTCCTCGGCCACCTCCTGGGCCACCTCCTGGGCCACCTCCTGAGCTTATTCAATGTCCAGTTCATGTAGCGTCGGAACACATGCCTTGATATGACTGACTCAATTCCTGGGCCACCTCCTGAGCGTACTCAATGTCCAGTTCATATTGCGTCTCAACAAATGCCTTGATGACTGCCTCACCTCCTGGGCCCTCTCCTGAGCGTATTCAATGTCCAGTTCATGTTGCGTCTCAACACATGCCTTCATGACTGACTCACTTCCTGGGCCACCTCCTGGGCCACCTCCTGAACATATTCAATGTC
Organism: Actinernus sp. WN-2022; assembly: GCA_030867875.1. Taxonomy (NCBI): domain Eukaryota; kingdom Metazoa; phylum Cnidaria; class Anthozoa; order Actiniaria; family Actinernidae; genus Actinernus; species Actinernus sp. WN-2022. Next base: position 2,347,664 of record JAOWCC010000655.1, on the reverse strand, counting down.
CAGTTCATGTAGCGTCGGAACACATGCCTTGATATGAGTGACTCACCTCCTGGGCCACCTCCTGAGCGTATTCAATGTCCAGTTCATGTTGCGTCTCAACACCTGCCTTGATGACTGACTCATCTCCTGGGTCACCTCCTGGGTCACCTCCTGGGTCACCTCCTGGGCCACCTCCTGGGCCACCTCCTGGGCCACCTCCTGAGCGTATTCAATGTCCAGTTCATGTTGCGTCTCAACACATGCCTTGATGACTGACGCAGCCCCTGGGCCACCTCTTGGGCCACCTCCTGAGCGTATTCAATGTCCAGTTCATGTTGCGTCTCAACACATGCCTTGATATGAGTGACTCACCTTCTGGGCCACCTCCTCGGCCACCTCCTCGGCCACCTCCTGGGCCACCTCCTGGGCCACCTCCTGGGCCACCTCCTGAGCTTATTCAATGTCCAGTTCATGTAGCGTCGGAACACATGCCTTGATATGACTGACTCACTTCCTCGGCCACCTCCTGAGCGTATTCAATGTCCAGTTCATGTTGCGTCTCAACACATGCCTTCATGACTGACTCACTTCCTGGGCCACCTCCTGGGCCACCTCCTGGGCGTATTCAATGTCCAGTTCATGTTGCGTCTCAACACGTGTCTTGATGACTGACTCACCCCCTGGACCACCTCCTGGGCCACCTCCTGAGCGTATTCCATGTCCAGTTCATGTAGCGACTCAACACATGCCTTCATGACTGACTCACCTCCTGGGTCACCTCCTGGGTCACCTCCTGGGCCACCTCCTGAGCATATTCAATGTCCAGTTCATGTAGCGTCGGAACACATGCCTTGATATGAGTGACTCACCTTCTGGGCCACCTCCTCGGCCACCTCCTCGGCCACCTCCTGGGCCACCTCCTGGGCCACCTCCTGAGCTTATTCAATGTCCAGTTCATGTAGCGTCGGAACACATGCCTTGATATGACTGACTCAATTCCTGGGCCACCTCCTGAGCGTACTCAATGTCCAGTTCATATTGCGTCTCAACAAATGCCTTGATGACTGCCTCACCTCCTGGGCCCTCTCCTGAGCGTATTCAATGTCCAGTTCATGTTGCGTCTCAACACATGCCTTCATGACTGACTCACTTCCTGGGCCACCTCCTGGGCCACCTCCTGAACATATTCAATGTCCAGTTCATGTAGCGTCGGAACACATGCCTTGATATGAGTGACTCACCTTCTGGGCCACCTCCTCGGCCACCTCCTCGGCCACCTCCTGGGCCACCTCCTGGGCCACCTCCTGAGCTTATTCAATGTCCAGTTCATGTAGCGTCGGAACACATGCCTTGATATGACTGACTCAATTCCTGGGCCACCTCCTGAGCGTACTCAATGTCCAGTTCATATTGCGTCTCAACAAATGCCTTGATGACTGCCTCACCTCCTGGGCCCTCTCCTGAGCGTATTCAATGTCCAGTTCATGTTGCGTCTCAACACATGCCTTCATGACTGACTCACTTCCTGGGCCACCTCCTGGGCCACCTCCTGAACATATTCAATGTCCAGTTCATGTAGCGTCGGAACACATGCCTTGATATGAGTGACTCACCTCCTGGGCCACCTCCTGAGCGTATTCAATGTCCAGTTCATGTTGCGTCTCAACACCTGCCTTGATGACTGACTCATCTCCTGGGTCACCTCCTGGGTCACCTCCTGGGTCACCTCCTGGGCCACCTCCTGGGCCACCTCCTGGGCCACCTCCTGAGCGTATTCAATGTCCAGTTCATGTTGCGTCTCAACACATGCCTTGATGACTGACGCAGCCCCTGGGCCACCTCTTGGGCCACCTCCTGAGCGTATTCAATGTCCAGTTCATGTTGCGTCTCAACACATGCCTTGATGACTGACGCACCTCCTGGGCCACCTCCTGAGCGTAATCAATGTCCAGTTCATGTAGCGACTCAACATATGCCTTCATGACTGACTCACCTCCTGGGTCACCTCCTGCGCCACTTCTTGAGCATATTCAATGTCCAGTTCATGTAGCGTCGGAACATATGCCTTGATATGAGTGACTCACCTCCTGGGCCACCTCCTGAGCTTATTCAATGTCCAGTTCCTGTAGCGTCGGAACACATGTCTTGATATGAGTGACTCAATTCCTGGGCCACCTCCTGGGTCACCTCCTGAGCGTACTCAATGTCCAGTTCATATTGCGTCTCAACACATGCCTTGATGACTGACTCACTTCCTCGGCCACCTCCTGAGCGTATTCAATGTCCAGTTGATGTTGCGTCTCAACACATGCCTTCATGACTGACTCACTTCCTCGGCCACCTCCTCGGCCACCTCCTGGGCCACCTCCTGGGCCACCTCCTGGGCGTATTCAATGTCCAGTTCATGTTGCGTCTCAACACGTGTCTTGATGACTGACTCACCCCCTGGACCACCTCCTGGGCCACCTCCTGAGCGTATTCCATGTCCAGTTCATGTAGCGACTCAACACATGCCTTCATGACTGACTCACCTCCTGGGTCACCTCCTGGGTCACCTCCTGGGTCACCTCCTGGGCCACCTCCTGAGCATATTCAATGTCCAGTTCATGTAACGTCGGAACACATGCGTTGATATGAGTGACTCACCTTCTGGGCCACCTCCTCGGCCACCTCCTCGGCCACCTCCTGGGCCACCTCCTGGGCCACCTCCTGAGCATATTCAATGTCCAGTTCATGTAACGTCGGAACACATGCCTTGATATGACTGACTCAATTCCTGGGCCACCTCCTGAGCGTACTCAATGTCCAGTTCATATTGCGTCTCAACAAATGCCTTGATGACTACCTCACCTCCTGGGCCCCCTCCTGAGCGTATTCAATGTCCAGTTCATGTTGCGTCTCAACACATGCCTTCATGACTGACTCACTTCCTGGGCCACTCCTGGGCCACCTCCTGAGCGTATTCAATGTCCAGTTCATGTTGCGTCACAACACATGCCTTGATGACTGACGCAGCCCCACCTCCTGAGCGTATTCAATGTCCAGTTCATGTTGCGTCTCAACACATGCCTTGATGACTGACACACCTCCTGGGCCACCTCCTGAGCGTATTCAATGTCCAGTTCATGTAGCATCTCAACACATGCCTTGATGACTGACGCACCTCCTGGGCCACCTGCTGAGCGTATTCAATGTCCAGTTCATATAGCGACTCAACACATGCCTCCATGGCTGACTCACCTCCTGGGTCACCTCCTGGGTCATCTGGGCCACCTCCTGGGCCACCTCCTGAGCATATTCAATGTCCAGTTCATGTAGCGTCGGAACACATGCCTTGATATTAGTGACTCATCTCCTGGGCCACCTCCTGGGCCACCTCCTGGGCCACCTCCTGAGCGTATTCAATGTCCAGTTCATGTTGCGTCTCAACACATGCCTTGATGACTGACTCACCTCCTGGGTCACCTCCTGGGTCACCTCCTGGGTCACCTCCTGGGTCACCTCCTGGGTCACCTCCTGGGTCACCTCCTGGGCCACCTCCTGGGTCACCTCCTGGGCCACCTCCTGGGCCACCTTCTGGGCCACCTCCTGAGCATATTCAATGTCCAGTTCATGTAGCGTCGGAACACATGCCTTGATATGAGTGACTCACCTCCTGGGCCACCTCCTGGGCCACCTCCTGAGCTTATTCAATGTCCAGTTCATGTAGCGTCTCAACAAATGCCTTGATGACTGACTCACCTCCTGGGCCCCTTCCTGAGCGTATCCAATGTCCAGTTCATGTTGCGTCTCAACACATGCCTTGATGACTGACGCAGCCCCTGGGCCACCTCTTGGGCCACCTCCTGAGCGTATTCAATGTCCAGTTCATGTTGCGTCTCAACACATGCCTTGATGACTGACGCATCTCCTGGGCCACCTCCTGAGCGTATTCAATGTCCAGTTCATGTTGCGTCTCAACACATGCCTTCATGACTGACTCACTTCCTCGGCCACTTTCTGAGGTTATTCAATGTCCAGTTCATGTAGCGTCTCAACACATGCCTTGATGACTGACTAACTTCCTGAGTGTGAGTATTCAATGTCCAGTTCATGTAGTCTCTCGATGCATGCTTTGATATGAATGAATCACCTCCTGAGGGTATAGTTCATGTAGGGTCTCGATACATGCCTTGATATGACTGACTCACCTCCTGGGCCACCTCCTGAGCGTATAGTTCATGTGGTGTCTCAACACATGCCTTGATATGACTGACTCACCTCATTAGCGTATTGTTCATGTAGCGTCTTAACACATGCCTTGATATGACTGACTCACCTCCTGGGCCACCTCCTGAGCGTATTCAATGTCGAGTTCATGTAGCGTCTCTATGTGGTCTGATGTGAAGGCGATAGGAACCAGTAAGAGATTCTTCCTCCCATTCTTGGCCAAACCTTTGATAGCATCTTCTGTCTGCGGCCCTAACCATGGCAACGGGCCTACCTGCAATCGTATGATAGCACGAGATATCGTTGATTAAGAACTCCAGTGGATCTGATAAGGGCAGGGTGCGGAGTAATCTATCAAATTACGAGGAATCTCCACATTAAAGGTTATCCTTAGTATGATGTTCTGATAAGGCAATATATTAGTGATACTATGCTCTACAATAATAATATACAGGAATAGGAGGCTGTTAACACTGATATTCAAAACATTAATTATTCACGATAAGCAAGGCACGTATATTCAAATGACGGTATGGCTCTTGATATTTTTGTGATATTTCCTTCGAGATTTATTCCGGCTTTTTTCACGCATGGCATAAGTTACCTCAAAATCGATCATAGCATCATAAAGCAGCATATTTTGTTTAATTCGCTGTCAAATTTTAGAGTATTCTCTGTAAGCCAAAAATTTCTTCGCAGAAGTACTCAAAACCTTTCAAAGATTCATATGTATAAAAATAGCAAAAGGGGTTAGTTGCATTTTAATAACTCAGCAAATATTTATCGTAGAGACTTTAAAGTTGCGGCAACAAAAAACACATTAATGTTGTTGTGATAACATGCCTTATTTCAAACGTATATGTAACGTAGAATTTGATCTTAAAAGGAGTCGTTCGTTATGACGTCACAATAACTTCAATATACAAACGTGTTTCATCCTAAAGACGTTATTTCATTTTAATATTAACATACGAAAATTTAGTTTGTTCTAGGCTTGTTTGAAATGGTGAAAATTTGACCTTTCCTGACCCATGACCGCGTAAGAAAAAGCCTGGGTCGATTCTTGATCTTACGTCATCCAACTCATTCGACTTTGCAATAATTTGAATAAATATTTAGCATTTTGTCTAAAATAACTGTTTTCTTTACTAACAACTCACAGACTGTGTATATTCTCTATATTAATGAGGTGACGTAAGATCAAGAATCGGCCCAGGCTTTTTCTTGCGCGGTCATGGGTCAGGAAAGGTCAAATTTTCACTATTTCAAACAAGCCTAGAACATAGAGTATTCTCTGTAAGCCAAAAATTTCTTAGAAGAACTACTCAAAATATTTCAAAGATTCATATGTATAAAAATTGCAAAAGGGGTTAGTTGCACTTTAAGAACTGAAGATTCCTGTGACGTCACATTTTCTGACGTAATGGGTCTGACATCAGTCATGCTTTCTAAATTGAAGAAACATAAAAGAGACCATATTGCGGCTATTCAGTGTAGAATAAGTACAGTTCCTCTTTAAAACACGAAAAATACTCGAATGGTTATTTTTAAAAGACGTTTTCAAAAATATATGACGTCATAATGACGTATCCTCTTTTTCACTGTGAATTTTAAAGTATTTCCTCTCAAAAACTGAAAATTCTAAAAACATACGGTCGTGGGTACCGATTTACTCTTTTGATTGCTAGATTGTCGTAAACAAATATTTTAAACTCTAAAAGATGAATGAAGAAGTTATTTTGTAAATGGTTCTGTATTGAAAATTACCCAAATTCAAAATTTAATAACTTTTCTCCCTCTTAACCAATCGAACTCGGGTTTTTGTTTTTTTGTTCTCAACAAGATGGGAAATCGAAAATATAAAATTTACTGATGTTAAAGGTAATTGAAAACATCGAGAAACCTATTTTGTTTTGGTCATCGGTCTTCATCCTCCTACAAAAAATCAATCTTCTACTTTGGAAACTTTTGAAAATATAGCAAAGTGATCGGTTTTAGGGTCATTTGTGCCAAGCGTGTTTTTGTATGACGGAGCTCAAAATATAAAATACCCAGGTAAACTTCGTTTGGGTAGAACCTGCTATTGCGATACGAAAACATTCTGTATTCCAGTCCACTGTACAACAGTTTAGCATATTGCTAGACATTCCATCTAGCGGTATTGCCATCCTAGTAATGTAATGCTGCTGCTTAATTGCTTACGGATCCCAGCAGGAACCACTATGTCACGGACCAGATAGCGAACACGTTCAGTTTTACTGAGTTTTCACGTGGAAATAAAGAACAAAATTGGGAATCAGCTCTGTGACTACGAAACTATTAGGAGAATTCGTAACGAACCAAAGGCTTTTATTCCAGGAATAATGTTTCCAAGCCGACCCTTTACCTTTGATTGCCACACAAGCCTGAAAGAATGAGAAAAGTTTAAGGCTTCCATGACCTTCTGTACCGTAGCGGCTACCTCCTGGGGATACGGGTCGCCTCTGTCGACTACCTAACGTGAGAACACAGCATGCGATCAGAACAAGGTCATAACAATGCGCTGGCTTGTAATACATGGATAACATCAACATTACTGCGCATGTCCTCTTTCATTATCGACAACGGGACATCGAATTGATGACGTCACGTATTAGCGCGCACCAGGCAGGCTCGTTCCTACCTCCTCTCGGACGTAAACAACTGTAAAACAGCTCCTTTCAGATCGTGAAAATCGGCAGACACAGACAGAGACAATTTTATTTTAACACGGTAAAAACATCAGTTGCACAATCAGTGAAATGGAGTACATAAAATATACTAAATATCCTAAGAATTACTAATAAACTACTTTACATGTTTGCCGTGTGGGAGTCCGATCATGAGAACAGAGCATTAAATTGTTTCAAGGAAGGCGTCGTTCTTACGTCACGCGGAAGATTATTCCATAGGGATGCCCCACTGTAACTCAAGCTACGCTTCAGATAGTCGGTCCTCGGTTTCGGTAAAGTTAGCTTACCCTCGGAGTCTCTGAGATCATAGTTTGAGTCTCGAATTGAGAAGAAATCCTGAAGATAAGTTGGGGCGAAATCATGCATTGCTTTATACATAATCAATGCTTTTTATCCCCCCCCCGATAGGTTGTCACATTATCCCAGCCAAGGATATCAATCAGGGGCTGAGAACTAGTTTGTCATAGCTGGATTTAGTTACAGCCCTGGCGGCTCGGCTTTGTAATTTTTGCAATTTGTCATTCAGTTCTTGGCTTATGCCATCCCAGACTGAGCAACAGTAGATAAAGTGTGGTTCAATCAAGGCCTTGTATATTTTTTCCGAGGTGTCTCTACTTATAAAGGGCCTAACGCGCTTTAGCGCGCCAATGGCAGAAGCTATCTTTTTTGATACTTCATTGATATGCTTCCGCCAGGACAACGTGTCATCTATATAGACCACCAGGGACTTAGTAGAACTCACTTTTTTATTTCTTTGCCCTCGATATGAACGTCGATGAAACAGGGCTACGAGCGCGGTCACAAGAAAGTTAACAGTGAGAGGCTACGCAGTCAAAATATTGGATTCTCTCCCAATCCGCCTATTTCTCGTACCATTTTCACGAGATAAAAAGACTGTAAAACAGTCTAGGAAATGACCTGCAGTATCATGCACAAACAAACGATTATTCATTGTTCAGGTAAGTATTCCACTAGACTATTTAAAGGGGCTATGTCGTGGTTTTCCACACGACTTTTTGTCTGGAGTCACAGTTAAAGACCACCCTCAATGCTTGATTGAAATGATACGCAATATTGTCCTTGAAAACTACATCTACACACAGATTGTTAGTTACGTTTGCATATTTTATTTTATTTTAACCATCCCACATTTGTGCGAGGTTCGTCAGTTCATATGAAAATCGCTGACAATAAATGTGTCTGGTTCGGACTACAATTACAAAGCCCCTTTACAGTGCTGTATGCTAGCATTTTATACCTTCATGGGTAGGGAATGTGCAGAGAATAAAATGACAACATCCTCACGACGATCCTCGGGGAATTTTTCCAACTCAGTCTGGACTTTCTCGGTATACGCCTGATGTGAACAATAGAATGTGAGTAAAGAATTAAGGAAAAATGAAATGCAAACTTATGATCTTCTCCTATAAAGACATCTATTTTCCCATGAAATAACTCTTTGCCATATAAAGAAAACTCAAAACACAAAATAAAAGAAATGAATGTTTAATGAGTGTCTATAAAAACTGGTTCATTTACATAAACTTTAACTTTGATTTTCTCGGCCAAAAGAAGTCGTATCGCCAAAATAACTGAACAGCATGACCGCTACATCTTGAGTTTTTTAAGTGATTTATAAATTCGAGTCTGCAGGCAACTACCAGCTGATAGTTCTTCGACGGACACACTATCGTTATATTAATAGAAACTTTGAGTTCGTAGTCGAATTGCTAAATAAATAGTTCGGAGATAAAGATCCTCGCCGCTATATCTACCGATACCACACGGCCTCTTATTTTATAAATAGTACTTAAAGCCCCGACCAAACTATTGCAGTGTTGGACTGCACGATCCAACGTTACTCGATCCAACATTGTTCAATATTTTGTCATCCCACGTTAGATTGCACGATCCAACTTTACTCGATCCAAAATTGTTCGATACTTCGTCATATCCCACGTTGGACCAACATTGTTCGACCGTTTGTTATCGCACGTTGGACCAACATTGTTCGATAGTTTGTCATCCCATGTTGGACCACCATTGTTCGATAGTTTGTCATCCCATGTTGGACCACCATTGTTCGATAGTTTGTCATCCCATGTTGGACCACCATTGTTCGATAGTTCGTCATCCCATGTTGGACCACCATTGTTCGATAGTTCGTCATCCCATGTTGGCACCAACATTGTTCGATAGTTTGTCATCCCATGTTGGACCAACACTTTTTGCTTGATGAAGGATGAACTTTACCTTTGTTCGATCTAATGTTTGACAGCATTTAATGGCCACCAATCCAACATTTTCATTCAACAAAGTTGGAACGTGCAATCCCACAATGTTCGATAGTTTGACCATCACTTTAGTGTTGGATCGAAAGGTTTGTAGAAGAGCATGTTGGGGACCATAAAAACACGGCAAAAAATGGGTATTAGTCTTGAGATTTATTAAGAAATGTAATGCAAGTTTTACTAAATAACATGTAATGCATACAATGTACTAGATATCAGTGTACAATACATTGTAATTATATACCTGTACTAGGCGAGGGTGGGTCGGCCAGCGATCAATTGTGCTCCACTTAAGTACTGAGTTCCCTTGCCTTTGTTTGTAATGCTTATAGATTGCATTTAAACTGCTTCCAGTGGTTGAACAGGAGTATTGAGGGTACTGGGCGAATGCTATAGCTCTCTCTACTCCATCCCTAGAAATAAACAAATTAATGTAAAGAAAAACTATAATAATTGTAGATACGATAGGTAACTAGTTCCTGTAAAAACTAGTGTTGGTCTCCATTGGCGGGGAAGATAAACACTGGTATATAATCAACTAAAGTCGATTGAGGTATGCTAACCGCTGTGGAAAGCGAGTAGCAGCTGACGTTTCGAGTGCTAGCCCTTCGTCAGAGCAAAAGAGGACGAAGGGCTAGCGCTCGAAACGTCAGCTGCTACTCGCTTTCCACGGCGGTTAGCATACCTCAATCGACTTTAGTTGATTATATACCAGTATAATAATTGTAGATGTAACAATGACAAATCAATCATAGACAGTCATACATGTATGATATTTATATGGTCAAAAGACTTTCTCAGCCTACATAACTGTATACAGATATTTAAAAAAAAAGTTGTCCTGGACAAGTAACATTCCTAGACCAAGATGGTTGTGGTTATATAGCTGAAAGTCTGGTGAATTCGCTTGTTTTTGGGTCAAAAACTTTGAGACAAATATCAATGGTCTCAACTGTAGTTTATCCATTTGGCACGGCTGGACAGTAATACCCACAATCCATCTTGGTCTGTGAATGTCGCTTTTCACTTGTCAGGGACAACGTTTTTGAAATAGCTGTATTCTAAACCTGATTTTAATTAAGTAATGGTCCAGATAAGAACTGTAGTGTCTACGGCAAGGAATGTTAAAAGGTGTTAATGTTCTATTATTCTTTCTCGTAATTTCATTGGTTGATACATATAAATTCAATAGAAACCCATCGAAATATTGCATTTTCATTCGATATTTGTTTGTGGTTTGAATTTATTTTTGATCAAACTGACTATGGTTTAATTTCGAAGAATATCGTGTGTGGGGAAAGTTCTCAAATTTGCGATTGAAAAATCCTTTGTTTTCTCTGTATCCGATTGGCTGGATGGTGGCTTCTCTGCGTTTTCACAGAAAAAAGAGCCAATAGCATAAGAAATACTTTATTTTCTAGATGTAGTTTGGACTGTAGATACCTCCTAAAGCACTTAAGGCATATTCAAGCAAAATCGTATGTGGGGGAGGCTCATGGCCGCAGAACAATGGATTCTACTACAGTTCTTATCTGGACCATTACTTAATAGCATCAGCTAGTATGAAGTAATACTAGTTCACAACACATGGTACCTAGATTAAACCCTGTACTACCGGTACTGTAGTTTTAAGTCTGTGGAACTGTGTATAATTATAAATACAATCAAAACAATGTATGAAATTTCAAATTAAACATGTTTACAAAACACAGTGTCTATGTTACAGGTCAAATTTATTTTCAGGTTATTTTTTCAACCTACGTAGGCAAATTTTTTTTACCTACAAAAAAATATTTCACCCTTCCCCTCCATTTTCGTACATCCCCCTTGTCACTTTATTCTTGTGATCAAGAGTTACACATGTACTTATGGCCTTATAGCCCTTCAATTAAGGTAAAAGAATAACCTACATGTAGGTTGCAAAAAAAATAACCTAGGTTGCAAAAAATAACCTAAATGTACATGTAAGGTTGGACAAATAACCTTTAGTTAGTTAAAATGAATTTGACCTGTAACATCTATAAGATATGTATATGATAATAGATATATGGGAGACCCACCTCTCCATTTGTTCTATAGTGTCCTCTGTTAAGGGTGTGGAATATCTAAAGCCCACATAATACTTATGAGGTGCTAAAAAACAAATTGTACATTATTGGGTTTGCAATATAAAAATATGAACAAAATAAGCAGTTTACATATTTAATAAAATGTAGTTGAAATAAAATATATATAATTAAAATCAGTTGAACAAAGGTGAGACTGCAGTCACTGTACATGTAAGTTGAGCAACTTAAACAGGAGGTTCCAGTAATGTTAAATGGCAATGCATGGCACCTTCAGATTTCACTCAGCCTTAGTGGAGTGCACATCTCTGTGACACTCTGCTTGAGTGGTCCCTACTGTGATTGGTGCCTACTGTGATTGGTGCCTACTGTGATTGGTCCCTACTGTGATTGGTCCCTTTATACTGTGATTGGTCCCTACTGTGATTGGTCCCTTTATACTGTGATTGGTCCCTTTATACTGTGATTGGTCCCTGCTGTGATTGGTCCCTACTGTGATTGGTCCCTGGTGTGATTGGTCCCTGGTGTGATTGGTCCCTGGTGTGATTGGTCCCTGGTGTGATTCGACCCTGGTGTGATTGGTCCCTACTGTGATTGGTCCCTACTGTGATTGGTCCCTGCTGTGATTGGTCCCTACTGTGATTGGTCCCTACTGTGATTGGTCCCTACTGTGATTGGTCCCTATTGTGATTGGTCCCTACTGTGATTGCTTATTACTGTTTTCATTGAAGTGTGACCCTGGAAGTTTCAAGTCCTGTTTCCAAAATTGCATTTACCTGATGGTCGATCAAATGCAGAGTCTGCTCTAATACAAAGCTTTAGCCTTAATTAAATCTAGGCAGTACTTGTTGAGGGTCGACTCCACAATGCAGTGCGATTTTCCAAACAACACTTGAAACTTTCAGTCGCACTTCAATGAAAATGGTACTAATTATCACAAAATTCAAATCAATAATCTAGCATTCTAGTAGGAAAGGCCTGATATATTTACATTGTACTGTACGTAGCTTGCTTACTTTCTTTGCTTTGAAGTTTGGATTTCAAATTTCGAAATTTCAAGGAGAGGCTAAGTCATTTTAAACCAGAGCCTCTTAGTGATCTAATAATTTTTGCACAGTCACATAAATGCACAAGAAACATTTCTGTTATACAATCATGAATAAAATATGAAGGGGTCATATATACCAGTATCAGGAGATATGCGATCTAGCAGCTCCACCATCCCCTGACCCTGCTTCTCTGTCCACATCCTGATGGGTGACCCTCCTCCTATCTTGCTGTATTGGTCCTTTATTTTAGGTGTCCTTCTCCTGGCAATCCATGCAGCAAGCTGCCTACAGAAAGCATATACAGGGTTGAATCTTGGAATTGGATTTTGATAGTGTCTCAATATCTACTTCCCTACAAATGTAGCTTGAAGTTTTGGTAGTCCTGGGCTAGTGGACTACCACTAGTGTTGAGCACTGGCTCCTGCTATCCAAAATTTTAGTGGCCAATGTTTAGTACAAGTGACCAAAATACATGTATGCCTGAAAAGCAGACAACAACAACAACTTTTAATTCACATACTTTCATCCATTTTTATAAGCATTAGAGAGTACAGTGTATATGTATTTTAATAATAAAATAAGAGTAATTAATAATAGATTGAAAAGTAGTTATATATGCCTAGTGGCTAAATAAACCATAAGGTTTTCTAGTTAGCCGCTAGCATTTTTAGTATTAGTTATGAAATGAACTCAACTTTCAAACAAGAATATAGAGAAAGGGGAGAAATGAAGGATATAAATAATTTTATTATATTATCTAATTAGGTTTCGTTTTTGAAATTAACTCAACTTTCAAACAATCAATATAGACAAAAAGGAGAAATGATGGAAATGAATTATGCATTTATAAACATATGTAATGAATATTAAAATTTATTAAAATACTTACGGTATATTGTTCTGCCAATAAATAATGTTCAACTTTTTTGGAGAAGGATAATACTTTAAGGTTCTCTAAATCATCGGGAATCTGTTTCTAATATCCAATTACCATGGAAGTGATAGTTTGTTTACCAAATGTATGTTTATTTGAGCACAAGTTTTATGAAGTTTTGTTTGGCAGCGTATGTACATGTAGTGTTATGGGAATGTACATCACTGGCATATTGGAAATAGTTATCAAATACATTTGGTAACTGTTTCATATGCCATAGATCTATACATTCTTGGATCCCCCCAATCTAATAGTATAGCATTTCCAACTTAGTCCACCAATAAATATATTTAACAAAAAGATACCACAAGCACACCTTCATTGAATGGGAAAGTTTTAGTATGCCACTTTTAAAGCACAATCTTTAAAATGTGCCAATATTTTTGGAATCACAGGAATCCTGTGATGGCATATTATGCTGTAGATTAAATCCTGATAACAGTAGGTTGGTTACTGATGAACATACTTTAAAGGCAGTACAGTTAACAACTATGCCTCTGTTGTGTGTCCTGATAAGTTACATGTTGCAGTTCTACAATAAATTGTAACTAATAGACAGTCTACTTTTTTTTATTATTATTAAACATATGTTTGCTACATTTGTCCTCAGAGTAGCAGGAGCAGTCATCTAAGAAGACTTATGTAGAATATACATACTGTACATGACCGTTTAAGTATATACCTACGAATTTCTTTTAAAAAAACCCTATGAATTTCTAACGAGACCTGAAACAACCATGGGGGCTGATCAAAGCCAGGTCTCGGCTAATCCACAGATCGAATTGGAATTTAGCGTGTTGGTTTTTGCGGAGGGAGGAAAACCGGAGAACCCTCGGAGCAAGGGCAAGATACCAACAAACTCAACCCAGTATGGCGCCGCATCTTGGAATCTAACCTAGTGGGCCTGCACAGAGATGAGAGACAAAGCGCTTAACCACTGTGCCACCCCGGCTCCTCACGTGAACGAGGAAAATACGAGGATAAATATGAGGGAAAATACACTACTACACTGTATTTAAAAGTGCTATTTATTAGTACACAACAAACAATGCATAATTTCATTTCCACAATTCTCCTGCAGAAGCAAAATTTATAAAAACACACAATGAATTCAACATTTTCAGCCAGTGAAATTGTGCATTCTTAATTAGCATATGCTCCCCTAGTTTATACTGTTATAATGATGAATATTATTTTGTATTATTTGCACTCCACTGGGTAACTGTATATATGTACATGTAGTTGCATAAAGAATATTAATTAGTTAAACTTACTTTTGTGCTGGCAAAGGAATGAGATCTTTATCTGAGAATAGTCGCAACAAGAAGCCATGAACTTCATCAAGTGTTTCAGGCCCTCCAAGGTTCAGAAGCAGTATTCCTGTCTTGGGAGCTGCTGAACTATAAACATGGATGCATGTGTTAATATTATACTTTTACTTTATGTCAATAACATTTTATTGCTAAAATAGTACACCTTTTTACCATTCACATGAACACATTCTTAGATTCTTTCTCCATTCAGGGCCTTGCGTACATTATCTGTTTTAGATATCAAGTCATTGCTAACCTCAATAAAAAAGCCATTATTATTATAATTATTATAATTACAATTCAGTAATTGATAAATGTTCATATACATGTAAAATGATAGTAGAATATTAGTGCACAGAATGGTTAATTGAATGTATATAAAAAAATTAAAAAGTTCCCAAAATATTATTTTTTCAAACCTACATTCCTGGATTTTTTCCAGCTCATTATGGGAAACACAACATTAATTTGTTTGGCATTTTTCACTCTAGAAGAAAGTAATGTCTGCTTACCTGCTTAATTAGTTTCTAATATGCAAGGCTTATTGTCTTATGGACCAATCAGATTTTACCTTACAGTACAGCCTGGATGTATATGTTAACATTTACACGCGTGTACAAAATTTATTTACTACACGCATTTGAGTGTATTACACGCGTGCACGCAAATGTAGTTTTCCTTTGTTATACAGTTATTGTCAAAAATCAATTCGGCATGAAATTGTTTGTAACCTGCAACTACAACGCCGTCTCTAGATCTTCGAACGGTTTCAATTACCAACGGTTTCCGCCAAAACTTTTGATCGTATGCTCCGCATTCACTCTGCAATTCACGTAATAAACGTTCGAACAACTTGCCTTAAACGTTCGAATGACTTGCCCTTACGTTCGAACAATTCAACATCACAAAGTGATGAAGTCAAAACTGCAAATGTTCGATGTGGTTCGTGTGATCTCACGCTAATTAACAGACAACAAATTAAAACTAAATGGACTCAAACTATTTTTCGCACCAGGTGGAAACTGTTCAGATACGTAAATGAAGTAGAAACTTTCAAAACGTTTGATTCTGTAAGCATCTCTGTTTCTAAAATAAAATTTTATCTGTAGAGAATATCTGGTGCGATCTCAAAGCAAACAAACACGGAGTCATTGATTATTTAAATCAGTTCGCGGAAAATGTCACACGTCGGTGTCGCGGAATTCAAGATTCGAAACTCATTACCTTTGAAAACGGATCCACATTAAATAAAAAGAACTCCAAAATGTTCTGTTTAGTAGACGTTATCATTTGCCAGCAAAGTTGAGAAGCTTTATAGTGATTTAAACTACGTACAATGCAATAAAAACACACTTCACGCGAAGTTGGCCCAACAAATTTTGAAGGATTGACAGATCTGAGTTGAAACTACAGAAGATAAAAATTATCAGATGAACTAAAAACACCAAACCAGTTTAGTCCAAAATTCCTGTAACTCCCTCAAAATTGAACGGAATGGCTTGAAACTGAAACTGAAAGGAACACACAAGAGACAGGTAAGAATATTTTGACGATTTATTGAATTTTATTTTAGAGCAAACGGGCATTCGAACTAAAACTCCATACATTTACTGTAATTTCAAATATCCGGGAAATGAGCCTGGGGTACCTGTGTTTTCACAAAACGTTTAAATGATCTAGGAAAAATTCCAAATGGTTTCGGTAAAACGTTCGAACGATTTATAAAATCGTTTAAACGGTTTCTCAAAACGTTTGAACGGACACCGAACGGTCTAGGCCGTCTGTTTTTCTCACGAAGGTACGTTTTCCCGTGTGTGGTCACAATTAGCGTTTATGATATGACTAAAACACAGACATTTACAATGTATTAAGCGCTTCGGTTCCTTGCTACATGTACGAACTTATTTTTGAAAAACATGTAGGAAGAATTGTCGTACATCTTTGCCGAAGTTTTTAGCTGAGAATTCTACACTTTAGTCCAATGCTAATTTGGATAATTGTGGAAAAATTTCATTCGCGAAACGGTATTGTTGATCTACGGTATTCTTCAGCAGTCATTCTCTGGAGTTCAACGAGTTAATGAGGCACTGAGGTGCATGTAGTACACAAAAGTGTGTGTAATTACACTCAGTTAAGTGTAGTACACGCGCAGAATTCCGCGCGCGTTACACGCAAAATGTGTTAACATACATCCAGGCTGTACTGTACATATTCCTGGAAAGTGATGTACAAATGTAATGTTACATTTAAAGACTGTGCTTACTACGATGAAATTCAACCATTTTCTTTTCTACTTTTTTGTCTTCCAAAATGACACACAGTGTCGAAAATATCTAGATCAGTGAAAAATATTACCAGAAGACCAAATTAAACTATGAATTTTGCATCTAGAGTTTACCATTGAAATCATGTCCACCATTACTGAAGTGTGTTCCAAATACTTCATGAATTTCGACCAGCGATTTGCTGTCGTGACATAATTTTCTCAACGCGCCCCTCTTCACTGCATATTTCCATTCAAAACTAAAACTTTGTTCTGACTTTCCTTTCCATTTTGGAAAAAAAATGTATATACTGTACATGTACTTCACTTATAAGTGCAAAAGTTTGTGTGAAATGTCGCCCCACAGTTGTTGTATTGAGAAAATTATGTCACGTCCGCTGGAAAATTGGTTCTGTCACAGGAACGGGTTTGGGTAATGGCGGATATGAAATGATTCGGATCCCAATAAATAAGACTTCCCTTCATCATATCAATTTGGGCAGGAAATGAGACAGCATATCATATCGGTTTGGGCAGGAAAAATATAGCAACTTTTGTCTTTACTTTAGAAATACGCAAAATTATCACTATCTAAAAAATTAATCATAGTACACATGTAGCACTTTCAAACAGGGCATCTGACATGCGAGGAAGCGATTGACCAAAAATCGCATCCGATCGCGTAATTTCACAATTTCCACATAATACTAGAAGAAGAAAAAATCATAAAATTTTATTACTTATCCAATATTATCTACATTCCTGGGGATACTTGACAATTTCAGGCAGAAATATATGTTGTGGTTCAATTTGATCTTTGGTTCAAAAATTTTGAACCAGTACAAAATTGTTGAACCAGTACCATTTTACTGAACCTGCAGTACAATTTTTTTTGAACCAGTTTATTTACAAGTGTGAATTTGCCTTGTAGTTTGGGGTAAGGTTTATGATGCTATCCATGTAAGAAAATAGCATAGTAAGTTCTACAGAAGTACTTTGGAATAAAAATACCTTTATACTTTGTTTGTGTTGTTTATCTTTTATTTTATAGCTGGAATGTACTGGTAACACAGTTACTTTGCGTAATGATGTATTTTAAGAGGCATGGGCGTATCTAGCCTATAGACCCGTAGGCCCGGGCCTACACATTTTACAGTCTACTTGTCTTATTACAAATGAATGTTGGGCTTGAGGAGCTGTCGAAATACACAAAACAGGACCGGGAAGTGCAGCAGAAGGCATTTGCGAAAGTCTAAATCTAAAAATTTCCCGGGGAAGCATGCTCCCAGACCTCTCAAGAAGCGACCCTTACGGAGCGGTTGTTTGGGCCTACAAATTTTAAAAACCTGGCTACGCCACTGAGAGGAATATTATAAACAGCAAACTATGCAACTAACACCCTAAATTAGTGGCCACCCATTATTGTTGACAGTTAGGGTGTTTTTAAATGCAGGGTAAGGGTTAGAATTAGTTCTCTGGACCATTAAAGAAGCATTATAAGTGACTTAGCTCTAATTTATTGACTATAGCTCTAAAAACCCTAAATCAGCGAGCACCTGTTGTTGACGGTTAGGGTGTTTTTAAAGGTGGAGATAGGGTTTAGATTAGCTCATACATGAATGACCATTGAAGTACGTAGCATTAATTTTGTGTTGTTCAGTGATCTACCCTAAAAAGCCTAATTTAGTGACTAGCTCTAAAAACCCTAAATTAGTGAGCACTTGGGTTATTTTCGATCTGTGGTTTAGCTGGGTCCTGTGTGATCAGCTGCTAAGGTTGTTTATTAGATCCCGTTTGGAATTTTTTGAGCCACTTTCATTCTTTGTTGTCAGGATTTAGTTATTAGTTTGTTGTTTGTGTACTTGCATTGTTTCGAAGTATGAGTGGAGCCATAAAGTACATCTGATCATCTATAAACAATGTATTTTTCTGGATTTAGCTTTCTTACTTCTGCTGAGTTGCTGCAGTTTTCATAAAAGAATGCAGTCAACACAAACTTTGTCTGTATAATACAGTTTCTTCCGTGCTGTCGTCCATGTAATTTTATTTTCAAGTCCGATTTTATTAGCAGTGCGGATGTGTGAATAAAATTAAGAGACTGGAAACAAATTAGCATAAGGAGAACAACTGGGTTCGACGATTAATCACTTATAGAATAAACGGTGGTGTAAAAATCAACAAGCTCTTCTGTGGCGTAGTGAGTTAATCGACTGGATCATCATCTACCAGGTATTCCTTGTCATGCTGTCTCAAGTTAAGCCTGACCGGGTGAGGTAAGTGGATGGTTCACTGTCAACTTAGGTAAGTGGTACAGTAAGGTGTGTCAGGGGGGACAAGGGAAAAAGGGGGATGGGACTGGGGAAGGGAGGGTAGGAAGTAGAGGGGAGGGTTGACAAAAAATAGTTTGTAGGGGAGGGGTGGCTGGAATTTTTTTTTCCTTTTTAAATTCCCCCCCCCCCCCCGAAATAAAAAATAAAAATAAAAAACTAAACCCCTTTTTTTTTATGAATCCCAAAAAATTAAAAAATCCCTTTTTAGAATCTTGAAAAAATGAACCAGTTCAAAAAAATTGTACTGGTTCAAAAAAATGGTACTGGTTCAACAACTTTGTACTGGTTCAAATATATTTGTACCAGAGGTAATAATTGAACCACAACATATACACCAATCGGCATTTATTTCCCTTCCGAAAAAAATGAGAATATGCTTTGCATTGTTCGTTGAACCGTCTTGTAGATGTAGGGCAAAAATGCCAAGGCATTCTACGCACAATGCTGCAAGGACCTGGTACTAGTATTCATACTTACACGATTAATTATTGGCCAAAAGATGGTAATTGTCACATATGCTGTAAGCATTTATTTTTTGCCGATTCCAGGTTTGCAATTTTTGTTTTGTTTATAGACAGGTTTTCACGTCTGTTCTAATGGTGGTCCAGGGTTGTTTTGTAGTCTACAATAAATATTTTGTATCTAGGAAGACAAAGATGTAGTCTCTTTCCTTTGAACTCTAAAAGTCTGATTAAATAAAGAAAAAAAATTCTATGAAAAATCGTGTAATTTATCGCATACCAGTAATATTGAGCTTTTTAGTTAGGATGGAAATCACTTCAAGCACGCTGCACTATGCACTGTGTTATCTTTGTATTTAAATGTCTTAATTGTAATGGTCCAGAGTTTTTTAGTTAATATTATGATAAGACCTCTGATGCCCACAACACTAGGAGAAATGGCCTGGATCTCATATTTCCTAAAGTTAAGGCAGAAATTGCAAAGAAAGGCTGTTTTTACTCGGGGCAAAAGATTTTAATGATCTACCAACAAAAGTTAAAGAAACATCATCATTGTTAGTTTTAAAAACAAAATTAGGAGATATTTTTTAGATTTTTAAATTTTTTAAATGTAGTTATTTTTTAATTAATTATAGGATATCTTAATTTGTACATATACTTTTACTGTATTATTGTCTGATATTTTTATACTTTGTTATTTACATTATTTTGATCTCCCAGGGCATCCACTGATAACAGCATTGGCTGAAGGGTTTACCCTGGTTAAAGAATATATATATATATATATATTTTTCCCACATAATTGGGCAAAAATTTCCACGTAATTTCCGATTTTTTTCTGCATCCTGTCAGATGCCCTGTTAAAAGGAATTCAGAATACATTTAACCACAGATTGACCAATTGATCACAGGAGACTGTTCTCACACTTGATACAATACTAATTAATGTGTACATTTCATGCTTTCATGTCTCTCTCTCGTGTAGCCCTTGCACATTATAATTGTATGTTTAGGGCTCCTCCAAAAGCTCAATTAATTTCATCGAGAGCTATAATTACTGTATAAGACAAACAACAGAAACAGATTGATTCAAATTTTGGGGTGCTTCTTGGTGTACATCTAGTACATGTAAATTCATTGTTTTGTGGGGTGAGTTCGTTGTATTTCAGGAATTTGTTTTGCTTTATGACAATAATTCACTCTGTGATTAAGATAATTAGAAAACAATGGTTTTCTTTGCTTTATGTCAATTTGTGGTGATCTGTAACACCCCAAAAAAATTGGCTTCGAAGAATCTAAAATTAGACTTTAAAAGTTCTTAATTCTCGTAACTTGATTTTTTCCCATCTTGATGATACTTGCACCCTGGCATCAACCAGATGAGAGTGCAACAGTTACATAGCATGCCAATTCAAAATATTTTCAACAATGGCTCTTAAGCATGCGGATAAGCAGACATTACTTTTTTATTCGAATTATGAGTGAAAAAATGTCTGGTGATCGAAGCAGGCTATAAAATACTGGTACTTAACTGAAAATTAGAGGGAATCAAATATTTTGTGTGGGTGCTGGAGGCCTGGAAGAGAGAATACACCCAATTGAAAACTCATTGCACTTTTCTCAGTCTTAGTAGCTGAACATTGGGGAATTCGGTTACAATAAAATTAGCTTTTCCCCAGGATGTGGACATTTGAATTCGACCACATAGAGGACTGAGTCTTAGTCTTGTGTTCCCCAAGTCACCATTTTGGGTGTTGGTAGGTACATGTATGTATTTCAAAGTGTGTTTTCATCTGTTTTCATCTTGTTAAAAATACTGCTTTACATTTATTTGGGGTCACCTCAACAGGTCTCCCATTAATTGTCACAGCTATATACATGATTGTATACATTTACATTGTATATAATGTATAGCTTAAAATTAAGGAGTTGAGGAAATTTGATAAAAATTGACCAATTTTTCTTTCCCCAGGCTGGGAAATTTGACCAAAAATTATCCCAAAAAATCAAATGCCACACATCTGGCAGGGGTGGGGGGGGGGGGGGGGGTGACCCTGGCAACATCCCAGGGGATTTGTTCACTTTTGTAGCCAGTTTTTATCTCGGGACTGGGGTACTGGATGCTTTTTGCACTTTCCTTGAGGATACCCATGGGTACCAACCCACAGGATTTGCAAGTAATTGGTCATCAGTTTCTTCCTTCAGGGCACATGGAAAGTATGTGCTACTCGTCGAAGTGTAGTCTGAGTTGGAAGATGGATAAGTTGGTTTATTTTGCTTAAATTTTGCACAATTATATGTTTATGTGTAAAAGTAGGTAATTAAGCTACTGCTGAATGAATGACCAAATGGTACTCTAAAGTGCCCTGGGGGTAGGGATGATTGGTAGCTTTTTGTTAAAAAATCCTGTCCTTGGGTATGGGGGCTGACATCATTGTACAAATACCCGGGGGTTCCCCAGGGTCACCCCCCGGGATGGCTGCTGATAAGTGCATTACTGAGTTATTGCATGGAATACAGTGACTGCTAAGAAACTGACTGGTTTTCTGCAGCTTGGTTCCTCAATATAATATCACAGGCAGCCCAGACTCGACATATATTTCCTGCTTATTAGTCTGTTGGGTTACCTGTGGTATGTTTCACAAGCAATCTCGGAAGAGTTTATATTTGCTCCTTGTGAATTCTCTTTTCCGATTCCTATGAAATAAATCTTCAATAATAAAAGATTGATACTAAATGAAGTTGTGTGAGTGGTTTTGGGGCGATTTTGGGACTTCTAAAGCAGTTTATTAGGCCTCGAAGTTGACAGTTGGCCGCGTGTCTACCTCATAGACACAAATCTACACAAGGTATGCAGCTTTGAGGCACTTTTCATCAATGTGACCTGACTCGCTGCCGAAATTCGACAAGAAATTCAAATCGATTTCGCCTCTGCTTTTGGCACACAAATCCAGAGATGTGTAAGCACTTTTCATCCAGGTTTCAGGCCAAACGACGTCAAAACGGCCTGGAAAATAAATTCCGAAATTCAAAATATATCAATCGGTATACAATCTGCAACTTGATCGGTCCACAAATCAGCGGTAGACATCGCAGGCAACGCTTTTTGAAACTACCCCACGGGAATTTATTTTCCAGACCATTTTCATGTCGTTTGGCCTGAAACGTGGATGAGTTCTAAGTGCTTACCCATCTCTGGATTTGTGTGTCGAAAGCAGGGGCGAAATCGATTTGAATTTCTTGTCAAATTTCGGCGGTGAGTGAGGTCACATCTATGAAAATTAAAGCACCTCAAAGCTGCATACCTTGTGTAGATTTGTGCCTATGCGGTAGACACGTGGCCAACCATGAAAACTTTGAGGCCTAATAAACTGCTTTAGAAGTCCCAAAATCGTCCCAAAAACCACTCACACAACTTCATTAAGTATCAATCTTTTATTATTGAAGATTTATTTCATAGTAATTGGTAAAGAGAATTCACAAGGAGCAATTATATAAACTCTTCCGAGATCGCTTTTGAAACATACCACAGGTAACTCAACAGACTAATAAGTGGGAAATATATGTTGAGTCTGGGTTGCCTGTGATAATGCATGTATCAATGTTAAGCCGCAGGGGAGGGTCTCGGGCAGATGTGCGGCATTTGATCAATCTTGGCATGCCCACCCTGTGGAATTTGATTACAAGTTTTGTCCCAGGGTGTGGGCATTTGAATTCGACCGCTTGAGGACTGTGTCCTAGTCTCTTGTTGCCCGAGTTGCCATCTTGGATGTTGGAAGGTACGAACTTCAAAAATGCGTTTTCATCTCAAATCTGTTTTTATTAAGTTAAAAAGAACACTTCACATTTATTTGGGATCACCTCCAGTTCCCCCATTGTCTCAGCTGTATATACTGTATATAGTTTAAGGAGGAATTTCGTTGCCACAATTGACCATTTTTTCTTTCCCCAGGGTGGGGAATTTGACCTAAAATTATCGAAAAAAGTCAAATGCCACACATCTGCCCGACCCCCTCTCCCTCCGGCTTAACATTGATACATGCATAATATCATGAATAGAATTGAATGCAATTATTATAATAGTCATGATTGTTTATCTAACCAAAAAGTTCGATCAGAAAAAAGTAGTTTAAGTTTTATAATTGTATATTAAAATATATTATCAAACTCGTTAAGAATTATTGTACACAAAATAGAATACCAACAAAATACTCATGAATCTGTGAAGAAGATTTTCCCGGTTGTAAAATTATGTTGAGGCAACCTTCTAAATATCTTACCAAAACTCTATATACCGCTATATACAATGTACCTTTATACACTTGCTTAAATTTTCCATCTGAGATAAATTCTAAATAGGATTCATGATCTGATGTATGTGTAATTGACATCCAGAAATTTTATGTACATGTAACGTGACATTCTCACCTGGGAGAGACTTCTCTCTCTCTCGCCACGTTATCATACTGGGAAGATGCCCCGAAGCTTCGTGTACAGGAGACTTGAAGGCTGCTGAAAGGACTACTGGAGAAGGAACTTGCCGCAGCCCGGGACAATTGAACTGCAATTAAGACAAATAGCAACATCTCGTTCAAATAAACCATACGCCAATAACATCAAGACAGAGTCAGAGGACAAAAGAACAGTCTTAAAATGAGCTTGCTTACTAAGATTACGAATATGTCGAGCCATATGTGCGAACAACCAGCTGACTATTTGTAGCTGAAGAATTAAGAGAGAAGTCAAAAGGTAAAACAGATAAAAGAAGGGAGAATCACACGAAATTATACGCACTACTGTTCAGCGGTAAACCACAGGATTATTCTTACTCGGGCTGCCATGGCAACCGACTAAAAGCGAACTATGCTTTACTTGTCACGCACAAAGGTTTCAATACGAGGCTCCGTGCTAAATTAAATTTATTCTTTTCTCTGTAAAAAGAATACATTTAATTTAGCACAGAGCCTCGTATTGAAACCTTTGTGCGTGACAATATAGGAAAATCACATGCCTGACGAGGTAATTCCACGTTAAATTGCACGAGAAAACCGATATCGCCCGAGTTTGAATCGCATAGTCCGATGAATTACTTGAAGATTTAGTACTTTTGTTGATATTTTGCTAAGTTATAAATAGCGCGCGTAGTCTACAGTGGTGATTCCACTCTGAATCACCACTCCGTCTCAGCCAATCAGCGTCTGATTTCGCAAATGCACCGTGTGATTGAGCTTTGGCTATGCGATTCGTAAAGCATATCACGGAAGTGGGCTATTCTTGTGGTTTTATAAATATACAGATTTATCATATTAGCTTTAAACGCTTTATTAGCTATTAATAATTAGTATATACCACACCAGTGAATATCACTTTTCGCGCGCTTTGGTTGGCTACTTAAACAGTGAATATGATTTTTTTGTCCATTCGATAGAAAATAAAATAACTATTTGGTGCTGGCTATTCACCTGGAGTGTGGTATATACTAAAACAATTATTCACATCAGTGTTGGTGAATAGTGGTGGATATTACCTCGCCGAAGCGGCTCGGTAAATATACACTACTATTCACCTCCACTTCGGTGAATAATTGTTAAATACCGCGGTATAAAGTATTACTTTACAAACAGTCGTGTAATAACTGAATTGATATATGATATAGATATATATATAGAACTGGAGACATTTTACCGGATCTTCGTAGATCTCAAATATATGCTATCAAAAACGTATTTTGCTGCTAAATAAGCTACTTCCATGGCGAATTTATGACGAGCCAGTTTGACTAATTGTTCATGATCAGATATAAGACTTGTTTTGACTGTTGATGTAATTTCAAGGGTGCGAAGAAAATAGTTCCTTATCGTATCATATGTTTCTCAATTGACAATGCAATATAACTCATCTTCTACACCTTTATTACCGGTGGGGCATACCGTAAAATCCCGGTTATAAGTCCCCCGGTAAAAAGCCCGCCTGTCTGCTAACGTAAATCCTTCCGATTATAAGCCCATCTCATGTTTATGCCGTTTATGACCCCATCAGTTAATATATAATCGGAAATAAAGCCATTGCTAAAAACCAGACAACGTGCTTACTTGCTTTTCAAGTTCGATTCATAAGATATACGGCATCCAATCTTTTCAGCAGAAGTTGCTGTTATTTCGTATTTATTTACTATCATTAGTTGGTAAAAGCTAAGTAACGGCCCAAGTAAGACCCCAGTAAGACTAAGTAAGATCCCAGGCCACAAAAAAGAGACCCTGCCCTCCATGGTCCAAACAAAGTTACACCGAGATGGGAAAGTAAACAATCCGCCATCTTGCATCTCCCTTCGGTCGGAGAAAGATCGTATGACGTCATTCGGATCGGAGTTACCGAACCAAAGGTCCTTTTGGGTAGTGTCATCTAGTGCTTTACCATCACAGTTGTGCAAGCGAAATCCATTTTACAGGGTGATTTTCAGACCATGAGGTACATTTTAGGGTGTAAAAAGACTTAGTCCCTCGATGAATTGGCTCCTGTCTATCTTAGTCAATTATTACACCGCTATGTACGTACTAGACAGCTACGCTCTTCTTCTGCCAATAATTTAGTTATTCCTACCTATAAGTTAGAAACTTTCCGCAGCTAGCCCCATTCTGTGGAACAGTTTGTCCTATGATATCAACTTCTGGCACTATTTCTATCTTTAAGTCTAAGCTTAAGACTGATCTAAGTATGTGAACCGCTTTGATATGGCAATACAAAAAACTCAGTCGCAGGTAAATAAACTATGGTACAAGAATATCATATAACACCCTTTCAAGAGTAATAGTTACCTGTGCCTTCTGGGGCTCAACATACCACAGGCAGCCCAAGCTCAACATACCTTTACCCTCGGTCGGGTAATAAATCACACTTTACCAAACCGACATTACACTAAACTCGGGTGGTACCATGCAGTCGGGAGTCATAACACTATTAACACTCATCACGGGCCATAAATAAACAGGCACCACTCGGGGCACTACATTACTTATATAACCATCACGGGTTATAAACATACACCGCTACATGGTAAAATTACAATAACACCCATTCAGATCCTAGTAAACAAGCACCACTCGGGATACTACATTATTTGCAACCATTACGTGTCAAGAATAAACATACACCGCTCGACGGTAGAACCACTACTAACACCCATCGCGGGTCATAATAAACAGGCACCACTCGGGGTTACTACATTTATTTACTTATACCCATCACGGGTTATCGGAATAAAAGTAGATGTTGATGATCGTTCCGATCGTTCCAAACAGTGTTCAAGCGATCGGGGCGATTATATGGAAACACTACCGGGACGATAGAAACGATCCGCACGATCGCGATCGTGAATTATTAATGGTTCTCTCAGGCGATCGGGACGATCGATAGCTATCACATAATGCACCTTGTTCTAGTGTTCTGTCACCTTGTTCCAAAATGGCGGCGAGTGTATAACTAAATACAGTCGTATTTATGGAAGAAATACAGAAGTACGACTGTTTATATAATAAATTCAGCCGAGATTACAAGAACAAGTTTAAAAAACTGCTGGACAAAGATTGGAGAGAAATTTAGCCTAGATAATACTGAGGCAGAGAAGTACAAAAACATTCGCACAGCGTACGGCAGATATAAGCCAAAGCAGTGTTATTGGATGACGTTTTCGTTACATCACCATGTCTGTCCAAGTTTGTGCCACCTGCCAGTAATATGAAGCGAGTTAGCCAAGAAAATCTCATTTCCCGAACATGCACTGCGTACCTAGCCTGCTGTGCAGACGTATTTTTTCACTCTCATAAATTCGAAGAAAAAAGTAACGTCTGCTTACCCGAGCGCTTAATTAGTTTCCAATATGCAAGCACGACGTCAGCACGTTGTTTTATTTTCCTGCCCAATCAAAGCCATTGTTAGAATTTTAGTGAATTGGCGCGCCAGTGAACACTCTCCTATGATTGGTCAATGGCAAATGTAGTGTCTGAATTCTTTTAAATGCAACATTACGTCACTTTCCAGAATATGGAAGGTAAAATCTGATTGGTTCATAACACAATGAGGTGTACATATTGGAAACTAATTAAGCGCTCGGGTAAGCAGACGTTACTTTTTTCTTCCAATTTATGAGGGAAAAAATACGTCTGCATAGCAGGCTACTGCGTACCAAGAGTTTTCATATTCCGAACATCGTACGAGCTAACATACATCTTCGGAAAAGGATACAACATTCGGAAATACTTGTTTCTGTAATGTGATTTTATGTTAAGGAAGTGTCACATGATAGTATGCAGGATAGGGTAGGGATAGCTATTGTAATTGTTACCAATCAGAGGAAGGGGGCGTTCCCATCTATAGGTTGTTAAGAGCATGTTCTGCCATACAGGCGGCCCTTCCGACTCTGACCAGCTTTGCGGCAACATCATTTCTAGATACCTAAGGCGAAAATTTTCCCGCCACCTCCCCTGCCTGCAGACTGTCTTATATAATTGTTAATTTTAATATTTTCGTGTGTTAAGTCGTTCCGTATTGGCGGGTCTTCTCCCACCTTTGCTGAAACAATTGTTTATTGTATGGGACATTATTGTCGTTGACATATTGAAATAAAACTGTCACATTTGTGGCCATATTTATTCCAAACTGAGACTGGATATAATTCTCTTTGTTCAATGTTTCAGAAACCAGTGCGACGCCATGCAGAGCTCTCGATCTCTATAACTAGCAAATGACGCGGCATAAACATCTTCGGAAAAGGATACAACATTCAGAAATACTCGTTCGTGCACATGTGTGCATCCACGAGTTAAAAATGAAATAAAATAAATAAATGATAAGTACAATACTCAGTCTAAAATTAATGTCATCGATTTAATCTCATCATTTAGTGATTATAGTCTTGCCTATTCGAAATAATGTACATCTTGAAGATATCTTGGTCAATAACGCCGCCATCTTGAAAAACAATGTTATGGCATGCCAAGGAGGCAAAACATTTGAAAACATTTGGGTGCAACGAAGTGTTTTATTTCAATGCTTCATTATGCACTTGTCATCGGCTTCCCCAAGGGGGGGGGGGGGGGGGGGGATGTGTGGACTTTGCTAATTTTGTATTGCAAAGCCCCTATATTTTCCCACATTTTTCAGCAAAGTCCCCAGTACTAGTGGGGCAAGGCAAGTCCCCAACAGGAGTTAACCCATGCAATGAATGTGTTAAACTGACTACACACGAAGTTCTAATAAAAAAATCACGGTAACTCTAAGCCCATGCAAAATTATGTTCTTTGAAATAAAAAGTATAAACTAATGAAAGAAGCAGCCAACAAATACTCTAGTTTGACAGATGGCCTATTTTATGAACAAAACTCAGGTTTAGCGCACATAACCTTTTCAACACCTTAGAAAGGAGCCATCTTTGATTGAAAGCGCAACTCGTTCCATAAATTCGCGCTGTGTCTCATATGCACACAGCTAGCCAACAGTTAAAATATTTCCATGAAAAATACTGCAGAGTCCTCGCATTTTCCCTTTCCCAAGGGCACGGCCGGATTTGTTGCGAAGCCCCTACAAAGTCCCCAATTCCCCACTTTCTCGGGAAAGCCGATGACAAGTGCATTAGGTTTCACTGTTTTTGCCCCTATGCATCCGGTCCCCCAACAGTTGTTTTTCAGTATGGCGGTGTTCCCGGCAGAGGTCTACTAAAACTGGATTGCACTGAAAATTATTGTATACATCAACTAGATGCCTTAAAATGTATTTCGTCTGCAGCCTTGAACTTGAACTTGCCGTAAGTTCCTTTTTACTTCAGAAAGATTATAGCAACAATTTCCCCGATAAAATGCTGTAGTGTAGATGTTGACAAACTAAAAAAACACAGTTTACAATGGTCCCACAACCGGGGATGCTACATGCAATCGTATAATACTAATAATGTATATGCACATTTCTATTCAGTCATTCATGATCAGATATATCTATATTTGGTAATTCCTATTTTTATACAATATGTATACACTCCCTGTCAAAGGGATTTCTGTTCGGTTAAAAAAACAATATCCTTACATGTACAATCATGACTTCGGAAATGATTCTTTTGAATTACAAAACATACACCTAAAGCCCAAACAAACAAAAATCATTTATCACATACTGGCACTGAGCGAAAAGTATGTTTTGCGAACCCGAAAGAGGTTTGAGGAACACATTTCCCCCCGCTATCTCGTCTTATTTTCTTAAACCTTTGTACAACTTAGCAATGGTGGACTGTTACGTGATTCACTCTTTTCCCCAGGTGGCCATCTTGGATTCAAAGCGAGGCAATCTTTTGTTTTTGCCAGGTAAGCCTCGCAGTGAGGGATAATCAAAACGAGGCTAACCTGGCAAAAACAAAGGATTGCCTCACTTTGAATCCAAGATGGCCACCAGGTGAAAAGAGTGAATTACTGTTTATCCAATCACAGAGAAGGGAATTGTCACTTGGTATACTAAACGATATCGAACAACGCCCTTTCTTCCTATTAAACACCTCAAGCTAATATACACCGTTATTTTGGGGAAGGTTACTTGGAAAATTTTCCCTCTGTGATCATGGGATCATTTCTAAGATGGTAAAAAACCGTCATTATGTTTAGAAAAGGTGAAAAACATATTACCACACACAACTCCCCTTCAAAATAAAATACACCCAAACTATTAAAAACCGGGATGCCAGTAACGTATGTACTATATATATATATATATACACAAGAATACGATCATATCGTCCTACTTATCGCACCACCAGTTACATCTAATGCCTCTTGGACTAACAGCTTGTTTTAGCGGTAAGCGGCGTTTATATTTAAAAAGTGCAATTCTATTGTGTTTTCAACAGGTAGCCAATTTATCGTCTACTGCTTTTGGGATTTAAGCGAGCTTCTTCGGTGAAGAGTTTAATAACAACCCTCTGTCAACAAAATTTTAAGGTGAGTAAGGAAACACATTTGTCCTTGTTTGAATAGTTACGTCCCTCGCAGAACTTAATTCTGTTGTATGTTTTCTGTTATACTGCGATCACTCTGTATAATGACTTTGGAGACTGAACAGTTCTCTTCTATTTTCACGACTGTCGGTTGGTGGGTTTGGTACAGAACTGTCAATCAAGATGGAGCTTGCTGTCGTCTTTTTGTTGTTTTCGTCACCTGCGCTGTAGAAGAGGGAGGTCTGGGGCGACGGATTCTTCCTTGTCGACGAGTTGGCCGTCTTTCCATTGCTGAAGAAATGACAAACGAAACAGACGTTACAGTAGGTTTCTTTACGAAACTGATAGAGCTTTGTTTATACTTATGCTACTGCTTTGCTGTGTAGAAACATAGTTAATAGAGTGGATGGTTAGGAAACCCGGCAAACTTCAAAGGGGCAAACAAAGGCGCTGCGATTCAGTTTGGAAGGGGGTAAGACAAAAGATTGTGCACGGTGATGGTTTATTAGCGTCCCCTGAACGATTGAACTCACATGTTTCTATTGGCTGATTGATTAACATATTGGAATTTTTATTGTGTTTTGTGCACGGTAACGGATGAAAAAAGCGAACAAAGACCAATAACAAAGAAGGTCACTGGGTTTTATAACCATTCCACTCTTATTAACTATGGTAGAAACAAACTGAAATCAAAATGATTCTTCGAAGAAATAGATGATAACTGTAATTTCATCCACCACTAGCAAGAACTGACATATGAACACGGTTGACAGTCGTGTACCTTAGTTCGTTTCCTTCAATGTACAAAGCAAATCCGACTGTCGTAAAACCGAAACCACAGTAATTACAGAGCCGCCAATCACGCGAGAACGTCAAAACGCTACGAGCCAATCACGATCTGGAGTATATAGTGGGGTTCACTTAACCAAACACGAGGAAAAGTAAGCGCTATCGTAGTTAACTCTCGCTAGAACGAAAAGTGATTGCATGACGGACCAAAAACAATGTTTGGTTTTAGTTTAGTACTTTGACTGGCTGCTAAATACAAAACATTTTTCACAGCCAACAGAAAAGCTAAGCAAACGCACAACCAAAGCAATCACCGATTTACTTTCGATACTCACTCGAACACTGCTCTTAAAGAAAGCGGTGTTTGTTGGTGATAAGTAAACAACCATATCCCATACCTGTTTTTCAGCTGCTCCACTAGTGGTCTTTTTTGTTCCCTCGCCATGTTTCCTGCCATCTTTCCATTGTCCTTCAAATACTGTCCTACACTTGAGAGTCTCTCTTCCTCGCCCGTGGCGCTGTAACAGTGTTTATCGTGATATTAAAATGCCACTACGACGAAAATGAACCTTTTTCATATGCCACTTTTTAAGTGTCAATAGGTCAATCAGTGTTAGACATTTCCAAATAGTCCAGTTTCGTATTCGAAAATTACCGCTGAATGCAATGACTACAGACGCATGTACGCAGGGATAGCCTCATTCTGAAGTGAAACATTCATAAATACCAGCGAGAAGGTGCAAAATGAGAAACTACAACAATACACACAGTTGTGAATAGCCCACCTTCTCGCTGGTATTTATGAATATTTCACTTCAGAATGAGGCTAACCCTGCGTACATGCGTCTGTAGTCATTGCATTCGGCGGTAATTTTCGAATACGAAACTGGGCAATTTGTAAAACAAAAAGTGCAAGTTTAACCACAAAATGTTAGGAGAGCGGTAAAATCCTGACCGCCATTACTGGAGGCCGTTCCTTTATTCAGCGGAAGTGACGTCACACGCGCAACACGACAACCAGCGCGGCTACTTTTTTATACACACGCGAACCTCGCAAGGATAAATACAACTTTCTTCTTGTGAACGAGAAGAAGTTATTAGTAGAAAGATGCCTCCAAGGCAAACTGTGTTGTGCAGGCGAGCGTTGACATCACTTCCGCTGAATAAAGGAACGGCCTCCAGTAGAGGCGTTTATATTTTTACTCGGAGTTAAAAATAGGACTTCCCGTAATCGTATAACGGTTTGGACTGGTAATAATATAGCAACTCTATTTTATGAATATGTAAAAACATTGATATGTCAAAATGTGATCGTAGTGGCACTAATACTTAACAGCATCCCATACCGGTGACGGTGTCTTACTCTAGGGTGGCACTAATACTTAACAGTATCCCATACCGGTGACGGTGTCTTACTCTAGGGTGGCACTAATACTTAACAGCATCCCATACCGGTGACGGTGTCTTACTCTAGGGTGGCACTAATACTTAACAGCATCCCATACCGGTGACGGTGTCTTACTCTAGGGTGGCACTAATACTTAACAGTATCCCATACCGGTGACGGTGTCTTACTCTAGGGTGGCACTAATACTTAACAGCATCCCATACCGGTGACGGTGTCTTACTCTAGGGTGGCACTAATACTTAACAGTATCCCATACCGGTGACGGTGTCTTACTCTAGGGTGGCACTAATACTTAACAGTATCCCATACCGGTGACGGTGTCTTACTCTAGGGTGGCACTAATACTTAACAGTATCCCATACCGGTGACGGTGTCTTACTCTAGGGTGGCACTAATACTTAACAGTATCCCATACCGGTGACGGTGTCTTACTCTAGGGTGGCACTAATACTTAGCAGCATCCCATACCGGTGACGGTGTCTTACTCTAGGGTGGCTTCATTTCTCAGTAGCGACACAAACATTTCTTGAAATAGGGTATACATCCTAGAAAACTTCGATGAGAAACACCAAGATAAAAAGGATAAAGCACTTGCAAGGGTTAGGAATTATTAGGGAAAAAAGGTAAACGTTGATATTGAACTGAAAACACAAGACATATTTCGAGGAAAAGACAGAGGAATCGATCTGTAATTATGATAGCTTAGTTTCAGCTTTAAATTAAAATACTGACCACCCCTCCCTTCCTTGTTGAGTTATTTTCTTTTGGTTATAACTTATTTGACTTAACACTGCCTGCATGTGCAGTATTCTCCCCAGAGAACAGTTTCGTGGTGTTTCGACGTGGTATGATTTAATAGTACCGCTCTGCGCAGTCTTGAATTTTGAATGCTCTTTCATGAGTCACAGCAAACTATATGAACATTAACGAGAATACCGCTCTGGGGGAAACATCTAGGGAGAATACTGCAGTCCCTACAGCTGACTTACCATACTGGCCTTGAACTCCCCTTCATACGTCCCATAAAGTGTCGTCTCTGTACCCCGACCCTCCCTTCGACCATGCAACCACTCGCCTATTGACAACAGGAAGTAAATAATTAACAATTCGATTGTGAGCTCGAGGTTTCTATCGGCTGATATAGTTGACAAGAGGAGAAGCCCCGAATCAACGATAACAGTCGATTGAAACCAAGAGAGAGAAGTCTAATTGTTTTATGGCGATTTTCAATATTTTACGTTGCCGTCAATCATAGCTACGACGGCCGCCAAATATTTACGAGCGATGGCCGGCATGGGAAGTATTTCAACATCGTGGATTCCCCTGGGAACTTGAAATTACAGGATACGGCCATCGTTCGTAAATATTCGGTGGCCGTCGTAGTTATGATTCACGTAAAACACAAAACGTTGGTCGACTTTTGAGTTCTCAGTTCGCGTAATAATGAAAATTGCTGTAACATAACCAATAAGCTACAGTTCTTTCCAACTGAGCTTTCGATTTATATAGAGACTAACTTGTGAAAAACGATGGAAGTTAAGGAACGAGATTGGAATGCCGCTTTATTAGTCCTTGGCTGGCTATTTGCAGGTGTGCAGTTTTAAGAGGAAAAAAGGAACACCGAGTTACTCGTTTTCTTGTTTTTGGATTCTCGGCCATCAGGCTTGTTTAGGTTAATAACGAAGATGTTAAAAAAGAGTTGTTAAACATGTCCCAGTCGTAGTATTCATTGCAATAAGGGCAGAGCCAGTCGAACCGAGTAACAATCCTCTTCAAGATCTATTAACGAATAGCACAATGGGTTTTACTAACTTAATATGAAGTTAAGTTGTTGGGATACAAGGCTTTTACGTCACTCAACTAAAGGACGCGGTCGTGTTTAAAACCTACCACTCCCACATGTTGTAGCCGGTTTTCTGCTACCTGATCAGGTTCGAGGTATATTGTCTCTATTGGCAACTAAAACAACATGGTTAGCAACTAAATTGTTAAGTCCTACAGCGTACCTTGGTAGGTGTATGTCATCACAGGATAAGAGAACACGCCGTCAGGCCCATGCTCCTAAGTACAATCAACAAGACACAGTGGAGAAACGCGTACGTGAGCTATATCAATCACGTGGATCGACAGTGTAATTCAACACCAATCATATTCACCTACATATATTCCGACCTTTCTCACTCAGCGGGCAATGTTGACTAGAAACAATAGATTTCCAACATGTAGCCTTGCATTGAGCAGTTTCAGAACGAGTTTAAAGGGGGAAAACAAAGGTTTTTATTCTCCTGGGACTCAACACGAGTGAAGGGCCAATACTCCAGTTTCGTATTCGAAAATTACCGCTGAATGCAATGACTATTGACGCATGTACGCAGGGTTAGCCTCATTCTGAAGTTAAACATTCATAAATACCAGCGAGGTGGGCTATTCACAACACTGTATTGTTGTAGTTTCACACTTTGCACCTAAGAATGTTTAACTTCAGAATGAGGCTAACCCTGCGTATATGCGTCTGTATTCATTGCATTCAGCAGTAATTTTCGAATGAGTTTTGAAATTTAGGAAGGTAAGAACTTCTCTATTGATGCATATAGACCGTCTAATTAATGTGGGACCTGTTTTTGTACCGTGATGTAAACTATAGAGCTGAACTCCTAGCTCCGGCTCGATGTTAGGCCAGAGCTTAAGGCTAGAATAAAACTAATTAACAAATAGTACAATAATATAATTATCTGAATAAAATGGTCAATAGTGTTGTATCAAGCTGAAGGATGTTGAAAGTATGGGTGTCAAACGGTTTCAAGATCGGCCCAACATTTGTTGTATCATCTTGAATGGATGATAAAAGCATGGGTGTCAAACGGTTTCAACATAGGTCCAACATTTGTTGCATCATGTTGAATGATGTTGAAAGCATGGGTGTCAAACGGTTTCAACATCGGTCCAACATTTGTTGCATCATGTTGAAGGATGTTCAAAGCATGGGTGTCAAACGGTTTCAACATCGGTCTAACATTTGTTACATCATGTTGAAGGATGTTGAAAGCATGGGTGTCAAACGGTTTCAACATCGGTCCAACATTTGTTGCATCATATTGAAGGATGTTGAAAGCATGGGTGTCAAACGGTTTCAACATCGGCCCAACATTTGTTGCATCATATTGAAGGATGTTGAAAGCATGGGTGTCAAACGGTTTCAACATCGGCCCAACATTTGTTGCATCATGTTGAAGGATGTTGAAAGCATGGGTGTCAAACGGTTTCAACATCGGCCCAACATTTGTTGCATCACGTTGAAGGATGTTAAAAGCATGGGTGTCAAATGGTTTCAACATCGGTCCAACATTTGTTGCATCAAGTTGAAGGATGTTGAAAGCATGGGTGTCAAATGGTTTCAACATCGGCCCAACATTTGTTGCATCATATTGAAGGATGTTGAAAGCATGGGTGTCAAACGGTTTCAACATCGGCCCAACATTTGTTGCATCATGTTGAAGGATGTTGAAAGCATTGGTGTCAAACGGTTTCAACATCGGCCCAACATTTGTTGCATCACGTTGAAGGATGTTAAAAGCATGGGTGTCAAATGGTTTCAACATCGGTCCAACATTTGTTGCATCAAGTTGAAGGATGTTGAAAGCATGGGTGTCAAATGGTTTCAACATCGGCCCAACATTTGTTGCATCAAGTTGAAGGATGTTGAAAGCATGGGTGTCAAATGGTTTCAACATCGGTCCAACATTTGTTGCATCAAGTTGAAGGATGTTGAAAGCATGGGTGTCAAATGGTTTCAACATCGGCCCAACATTTGTTGCATCATATTGAAGGATGTTGAAAGCATGGGTGTCAAACGGTTTCAACATCGGCCCAACATTTGTTGCATCATGTTGAAGGATGTTGAAAGCATTGGTGTCAAACGGTTTCAACATCGGCCCAACATTTGTTGCATCACGTTGAAGGATGTTAAAAGCATGGGTGTCAAATGGTTTCAACATCGGTCCAACATTTGTTGCATCAAGTTGAAGGATGTTGAAAGCATGGGTGTCAAATGGTTTCAACATCGGCCCAACATTTGTTGCATCAAGTTGAAGGATGTTGAAAGCATGGGTGTCAAATGGTTTCAACATCGGTCCAACATTTGTTGCATCAAGTTGAAGGATGTTGAAAGCATGGGTGTCAAATGGTTTCAACATCGGCCCAACATTTGTTGCATCAAGTTGAAGGATGTTGAAAGCATGGGTGTCAAATGGTTTCAACATCGGTCCAACATTTGTTGCATCAAGTTGAAGGATGTTGAAAGCATGGGTGTCAAATGGTTTCAACATCGGCCCAACATTTGTTGCATCACGTTGAAGGATGTTAAAAGCATGGGTGTCAAATGGTTTCAACATCGGTCCAACATTTGTTGCATCAAGTTGAAGGATGTTGAAAGCATGGGTGTCAAATGGTTTCAACATCGGTCCAACATTTGTTGCATCAAGTTGAAGGATGTTGAAAGCATGGGTGTCAAATGGTTTCAACATCGGCCCAACATTTGTTGCATCAAGTTGAAGGATGTTGAAAGCATGGGTGTCAAATGGTTTCAACATCGGTCCAACATTTGTTGCATCATATTGAAGGATGTTGAAAGCATGGGTGTCAAACGTGTGTCAACACAGATTCCACAATGTTGGGAAAACAAGTTGCAAGAGACTTAGGAATGAGAATCAGACTGCTCTCGTCAAAGCCCTAAACAAATGTTGTACTGATGTTGAAACCGTTTAAACAGGGGCTTTAAGGTTACTGCGAAAGCAGCCGCATCTTTGTGCTTGCTCCGAAACGGATTCCCCCAAAGAAACGTCTGCGGCACGAGCGCGAAAATTCCATACTGATGACGTATTTTTGACCCGAATCCGGTTAAAAAAATGTGATTGGTCAATCACCGATCCGTTTGTCTTCTGTACATAAATTAAAATTTTCAACTATCTTCGAGCGAGTGTAGGGAAAGATTCTCTTTGGATGTTTTTAAACATTGTGTCGAAGAGCTGTGCCCTGCTTTTGGCTTTGAATCCCTCACCAACAGTCAGGTCAATTCCTTATACAACTGTTGTTCAGTTGTGATGGTAAAGATGTATTTGTGTTTACCGATGAGCGAGACTTGAATGCAACTCGTACTCAGTTTGCTGTTGCTATTTGAGAAGAGCCGTATTAATGCATTATATCAGATTTCATCGACGACTGCTATACCAATCAATTATTCTTGATACACCCTAGTTTGTATCCATCTTAAGTTTAAGATTAGTGTGTTTGACTAATCATAGAGTTCGTACGTACACAAGAATCAAACTTGCTTCGAACTTTGTGGTACCCGAACAACAAACTGAACGAGACTTGCATTCAAGTCTCATCGGTACGTAAACACAAATACATCTTTTCCATCACAATAACAGTTGTATAAGGAATCGACCTGACTGTTGGTGAGGGATTCAAAGCCAAAAGCAGGGCACAGCTCTTTGACACAACGTTTAAAAACATCCGAAGAGAATCTTTCCCTACACTCGCTCGAAGCTTGTTGAAAATTTTAATTTATGTACAGAAGACAAACGGATCGGTGATTGACCAATCACATTTTTTGACCGGATTCGGGTCAAAAATACGTCATCAGTATGGAATTTTCGCGCTCATGCCGCAGACGTTTCTTTGGGGGTATCCGTTTCGGAACGAGCACAAAGATGCGGCTGCTTTCGCAGGCTATTAAAAGGTTACTGGCAAAATTATCCCAGTTTCACTGCACGATAGCTAAAACGCTCTTAGCTTCGTTGCACACTTACACAGAGGAATATCTAGATCCTTGCTTCGCCTAAGTACATTCAATCGCTTATTACAGCTATCTACTATAATAAACCTTTAGTCGAATTATGTTTTTTTAATCTATTCTATTCAACTACGAAAGAAGAAAAATAACTAAACTATATATAGAATCCTTTATTTGTTCTTACGCTGTCTAGTTCCCAGTTCCCATCGTATGTTGCTCCGTCTGGATAGGACATCTTTCCCTTTCCGTGTCGTAGATTGTGAAACCAGCATCCTAGAAAATGAAAAACAAAAAGTGTTTTAGAGGTTGGTTTCTTTTATGGATGTCAAACGGTTTCACCATCGATTCAACAATGCTGGGTAAATAAGTAATGGAGTAATGTTTAAATAAAGTTTGAACATGCTTTCAACAATGTTTTCACTCAAATGCATGTCAGACGGAAATATTTATCAAGATTCGATGAGAGCCTTAATTGGTTGATATAAGGATTGACTGGCAGTGATAACGGTATAACGGACCTCCTCTATTAATTCCTCTTATATACCCAACACGTCCCAAATCCACGTTCTATGGAAGTCTTTGGAATCCAGGGAAGATCTTCATTTGGTTGTTTTCAAATGAGCATTACGCGGGCAAAAACTTGATTGCATGAGAATGGATTTGGGCCGTGGTGCGTAGCTACGTTTCTAAATGGTTTATGTACCCCCTCGATCTTCAATTTCAATGGAAGACATTAACATTTATATAAAACATATTAATCTTTACGAGAATTAACTGTCAAGAAAATCTCATGAAATCCCCCTTCTCCCCCACCCCCCAAGTGTATAAAGGCCATACCTGACCACAGGAGCCCAAGCTGTAAGCATGTGTGAGTAGTATTGTGTCACGTGATACTTTAAAAGCTTTGTATGGGAATTAATCCAACTCTAGAGAAATAGCCGTATTTCATCCACTAATTCCCTAATCGAGAAAATTGATTTTCCTTGCAATACGTATTTTGTTATTTTAGAGGAAATCATCCTAAAACCGGCCCTGTTTCACCAGAGAAACAAACGGACAACAGAATACTTCCCTCCCAGTGTGTCTTAGTTTATAAAGATTTTTGGTAGGAGCGTCTATCTGTAATCGATTTGTGACGTCGCGCAATCCGATCTGATCTATTTTTAGCGTGAGATATTGGCGAGGTATTTCATTATTGACACAGTTTTCATACACAGGGTATTCCTTTAAAATGGGTACCTGATTTGTATACTTAACACGGTTTCATTGGCTGTTCAATATCTCATCCGTAGTAACCATAACAACGTCATACTTTTGTGTGGCAATAATTATCTAAAAATAGACTAGCTTGAATTTCTCGGCTTCACGGGACAAGTATGAAAGATGGACGCTCCTTGTAATGGTTCTGCTTGTGGTTTATAGTGTTTATGGGAGGAGGGCTCGGGTAAAGCTCATGAAGGTCACCGAGGGGCTCGTGTTTCTAAATAATGGTCATTTAAGGTAAGACATGGCTGCTAACAAATCAATTAAGTAAACAAAGTATTAGGGGAATATACCTTCATATACACCCAGGTCTGCGTATATCATCTTACCCTGGCCGTGACGCTATCAAACAAATAGAAAAGAACCGAAGAGAGCACGTTACAGTAGAATTGTTAGCTTAGTGCACGTGAATGTCATGCATTTCATGCATTGGGGAGCCGGGCTGGCGCAGTGGCCCAGGTTCTGACCCCGGACGCGGCACCTTATGCGAGTTGAGTTTGTTGAATCTCACCCTTGCTCCGAGGGTTTTTCTCCGGGTCCTCCGGTTTTCCTCCCTCCACAAAAAAACCAACACGCTAAATTCCAATTCGATCTATGGATTAGCCGGGACCTGGCTTTGATCAGCTCCTATGGTTGTTTCAGGTCCCGTTAGAAATTCAGAGTTTACATGCCCACGAGTACAACTGTCACTTTGTCCGGGAAATGTGGTAATTGCCTAATTGGTACGGCATGTAAGTCGTTCTTATTTATTCACATTTCCGGGTCATACTGCAGACGCGATTGCTTCATTTGGGCTGTAAATAGTGCAGAGCAAGGTGTACACAAGCAATATGACGCGTAAGAATTAATGTTTCTCAGTTTTAATAACAACACTAGCCAGTTAGCCTGCCTTTAGGTGTTTTTTCGGAAGCTAGGAGCGCGGGAGAATGGGACGAGCGCTCCGATCTTCCTAAAAAACCACCAAAACGTCGGCTACGCAGCTCAGTCAGTCCTACGCGAGACTGTTTAACTACAACTCGTCGCACATATAATGTGTACTAACAGTCAAACGCGTGTAATATAGCATATCGTTCAACATGATGCAAGTCACATTTGCTACCCCTGGACTGACGAGCATCGCAATCAGATTAAAAGCACATAGGGCGCGTTTGACTGACCGTATTCCACTGAGAATAAGAATAAATGGATAGTCTGGAAATCACTAGTCCAGGTCAGATTGCACTGTAAGCTACAAACACTTGCTGACATATGATATTCAGGATACATTTAGTATTCCAGTCGCTAAAATATCTCGATATAACAGATTTGTAGTAATCATTCTTTGTATTCTTATTACGGAACACGGTCACTTGAACGTACCCTTAATGTTGACGCATTCAGTATGTAAAAGATTAGACTCTCCAGTACCAAAGGCGCGCTTTTGCCAACTTGTTTCACGTAAATCCGAAGCGTTTGTCATTCAACTTTCAGTAGTTTGGTTACGGTTATTTGAAGTACGTATTTTGTGTTTAGATGTGTCGATATCGGCGTGTAACATGACTAAAAACGTAGAATAACGTTGGGCTTGTCACCTGGTCGTTCTGCCATTCGCCCTGGTAATGTGAACCATCTGTGTATCGCATCAGGCCAAGACCATGACGTAAATCATACTCAAACTGGCCCTCGTATACTCCATCACGGGTTTGGTAGTCACCTGACTCAGCATTTTTCTTTGTCCGAGAAACTATTTTTTAATTCGATTAATATTTTGGGTTATCTGGCAAAATATTAGGGCAAAAAACGTTAGACAAAGCGTTCTTCACAAAGGATACCAATCAAACCATTTATCTTACAATGATTTTCATTTTTTGTACAAATTTTGCTTTGTAAGCCTCATTAGTGACCATGAACAGACGTATATTTTTTGCTGAAATGGACAACAAGTTTCAATTTTATAAAGACAAAAAATGTATGTAAACGTTGTTTAGCTTCTATATTATAGATTACAAAAAGGAAAAATGGGGGTATCCAAGCGTTTTAAAAAGTTATGTGGACGGTAGGCCTCTTTATCGCTAATTTTATTTTCAAAAACTGACATTTTTAACCAAGGCCTCCCTAGTAAGTCTGAAATTTGCTTTCTTTTATTGCATTCTGGGAGATTTTCAAGATGGCGGTGGGGAAAAGAGTCAGTCCCGTCTTTCGACTTTCTTCTTTGAAAATCAAACGTGTTACTGCTTCCTTTGTGCTCAAACCCCATACAGTCCTTCCTTCTTCATTCTTCTTTGGATTTCCAAGAGGTTTACCCGTTTTCACAAAGCTTATTTGACCGTATTCACACATTGTTTATACTCGGTCGAGTCCATGTTTGGAGAAACTGACGAAACTCGAAAGCATCGACAGGCCTAAAGCACAAGGCGTTGGGCGAAAAGACAGCAGCGATTCATGGCAGTCCAAACAACCTTCATTCAATTGGTCGGGTAAATCTCCTAAATCTACGATTCTTCGACCATCTCCACACGATAAATCATTGAAATGGTCGGCTCTTTTAGTTTTAATAGCATTTCACTTTCAGCTGAAAATTGTCTTTCGTGGCCGTGTAGTGGAATTTAAAGATTTACCAAATCGTTCATTTCTCAAGCATATCTTTCGACCGTATTTTAAAATCCTTCATCTTTCTGTCTGTCAAATTACACAATTAACACGGCTTTTTCAAAATAGTTCTGCAAATGGCCTGTCTCGCGGGATGACCCGCGGGACGCCAGATGCGCAGAACGGCGTGCGCGCTGATAATAGTAGGCACCGTCCTTAAAGGCTCGTGCAATTGTTAGAACTTTCAAAATATCACTCGGTGCCTATAAATCAAGTATAGCACGTGCAGTTCATGCGATGTTTTGTTTATAATATACTGAGCAAACATTTGATGAGAGCATGCAACTGTGCACTCAATAACCTTTTTATGTGCAGTCGTTATTGACCAATCAGAATCCAGATACTTTGTTGAGTATACATTATAATGTACAGCTGTTACATTGATTCAGTACGTATTGTAATCATCACAAAATACACAAATCCTAGCTGTTACTTCATTATTAAAGTGACACTATGACGACAATTTTGGATTTTCTTTCCGCTGTTTCTTATCATAACTCGAAAATATAGGTCTTCAATTAAACTTCTGGCCCAAAAATTTGGTTACAATATATTAATGCAACATAAATATAGACCTCTAAACACGTACAATTTACGTCCGCCATTACTCGAACTAAAATGGAGTAGATGACGTCATAGTAGCAAAAACGTGGCTACTCTAGTCTAG
The DNA here is from genome assembly GCA_030867875.1 of Actinernus sp. WN-2022. Taxonomy (NCBI): domain Eukaryota; kingdom Metazoa; phylum Cnidaria; class Anthozoa; order Actiniaria; family Actinernidae; genus Actinernus; species Actinernus sp. WN-2022. The sequence continues at coordinate 2,304,537 of JAOWCC010000655.1, read as the reverse complement.
TATGCAGAAGGAAAGGGTAGTTTTACCTAGAAATGTCTAGAGCTTGTACACAAAGTTTGAACCTGATAAAATGCCTTCTAGTCGCTGTGTCGCGAAGCTGGTGAGTAGATGACGTCACGATAAGACCGCTAAACAAAGGATCGCTCGTTTCTAGTCTGAGTAATGGTGGCCAGTCTGAGCTCGAACCTATGGCAAAATAAGCGGACTTTTCGTTCGAATTTCGACTTAAGGTTTTCCATGATTGTTATTTAGTAGTTTATCTTTCATAATCTATAAATTCGTCATAGTAGCACTTTAAGGGGAAGACGCTCCATTCAATATACATGTATGGACTTGTGATGTGGTACGATGACGTAACGTTGTCTTCCGGTGCGACTTTTACAATGCGACTACTGAAACCACGGCCACTTATACCACGAGAATTATACACATTGCAAAACGAAAATAAAGCTTCCAACTTACGAATCCTAGCATATCCACGCAATTTTCTTCATTCAGAAGACTTCGACTTCAGAACAAGTCCACCAAATGTTCCTTTTATCTGATTGAAGTTCGAGCAAGTTGAAATGCTATTGTCTTGTACTCGACACCAATGGCCCAAGTAACCGTAAGTTGGAATGATTTGTTCGCGTTCTGCCTGCAATGTGATTGGTTCTCGTTGTCTAAGTGGCCCCGGTTAAAGTAGTCGCACAGTAAAATATATATTCTGCTTTACAGCACTTGTTCCAATATAGCCCACTTCCGAGATATGCCTCACTTCCTACGTACAAAGCTGATCAATACAAAGCTCCGTGCATAATGCTCAGTCGTTCGTGACAAACCGACATGCAGAAGTCTTGTCTTGTCACGAACGACTGAGCATTATGCGCGGAGCCGCGTATTGATTCCTTTGTATGTAGGAAGTGAGGCGGCATATCTCGGAAGTGGGCTATTAGCAGAAGTCCGTAAAGCTATTAGAGATACTGGCGGAAATGTTATTGTTGGAAATCCTGATGAAATGGATAGAAGTAATAGTTCAAAGCCGACAATGAGGACTTGAAATCCCGTCCAGTCCGAATTGGAGGCTTTGAACTGACATCTCATAGTCACGAATAATTAATGAGAGTTTTAAAAAAGCTAATTAACCAACATTTGTTGTTTGCACTTTGGGTTTAATTTAAATCGTCCAATGTTTAAATGACATCAATTCGCCTATTAGAATGAACACACCAACAAAGTAATACAAAATAGCACTGATTAAACAATAGAAAAACAAAGGGATTTGTATAACTTAGATTCAGTATAATTTCACACTTTAGTGCGTTCCCTCTATTTGAAAAAAACAAAAACGAATTGTTCTTAATTAAAGCACTTGTATTGGAGTTTGTTCACCACCGCCTCCTGGGAATGAAAAACTGGATAAAAACAAATCCAAGGTTATAGATTCGATTTGATTAGTCATGGCTTCGAGCGACGAAGAGAGCTTTCGACCTTTGAAACGTTTTAGAAAATCGAAAAGCAGAGAAGAAGAAGAGAAGGAGCTTGCTAACGCCGTACCTCTGTCTACACGATATAAGAACAAATGGGCTGTAAACGTGTTCGTTGAATGGCGGGAAGGTAGAGAAAACAAAGTCGCTGCGTTGGAGAGTACGAGTTTAAAATCATCTTTGGAAGATATAGAAAACCTGGACGAAGATTGGGAAAAAATGATTTCATGCATTGTAAAATGTCTACCAATAAATTGTTGTTGTAGTTTGACTTGTATTTTTTTTGTAGGCTTAAGTAGAAGGACTGAACCACAGGCTTCCCAGACTCGACGTATATTTCGCGCTTATTAGTCTGTTGGGTTACCTGTGGTTTATCGATTAGTTTCGTAACGATCTCAGAAGAGTTTAAATAATTGCTTCGTATGAATTTTCTTTTCCGATTCCTACGAAATGAATCTTCAATAATAAAAGATTGATACTTAATGAAGTTGTGTGAGTGGTTTTTTGGCGATTTGGGGCCTTCTAAAGCAATTTATTAGGATTCGAAATTTTGACCGTTGGCCGAGGCTCTAAGAAAGTTAACAAGGTAGGCAAGTCGACCTCGCCAAAGCACACACTTACCTCAAAGATCACCCAAAAATCGGCACTTTTCTTCCTCGCTCGCTATTCAGCTTTCGGTACAGGAGGGAATAGTTATCAAGCAACATCTGACCAGAGATTTAGGAAAATCCATCAAATTTATCATCGCCAAACGGCCTCCTCGAGACCCAAAAAGCGCGACCTTGCAATGATCTGTAAGAACCAGAATGACCAAAGCGGTCCAAAATTTTCCCAACCCTACCCAAAACGATGCAAATCGCCTTTTTTCATGGGGGACCCTCAAGCGTGAAATTATACTTCCGCTCGAGGAACGGAAACAAATACTACTCTTTCCAGTAAACTGCGACACCCCAAGTTTTTTTACGGCCCCCGTGATGTCAATATTCTGTACCACGTGATCACTGATTTGCTTACCGCCGGTAGAGATTTTTGTGTGGCGGCGTGAGAAAAGCGACGTGTTGTTCTACATTGTAGACAAAGAATGCCTCGTTGGAGACAGTAGAATGACACATTGTAGACAAGTTTGACATTTCAAAACCGCAGAACGACTGACTATGAGATCTTAAAATATGAACTACCATCTTAAAATATCTCAGATGAATTGGCAAAATATTTCCTCCATTTCCCTTAATAGTTAAGCCACGTTATGTGGTTCTTCAGATACGTTTAGTAATAAACTCCAGAGCTCAAAGAACAGCGAGAAGCAAATTTTTCCCAGCGATTTATAAACTTTGAAATCAACAAGGCAGTCGAAACTTGTCTACAAATGCCGCCAACAAGAAATCTACCCGGCGGTATGTCAAATGGTCATCCGTAGTACAGAATATTCACATCACGTGAGCCGTAAAAAAACTTGGGGTGTCGCAGTTTACTGGAAAGAGTAGCCTTATCGCCAACCTTTTAACGAAACTGGCGGTTACAGACTAATTTTGAATTTGGAACTCGCCAATCAGAGGACCAAGACAGTTGGCTGGGGTCTTCACCGAGTGTTAGTGACAGTTCCACGTGAGAAATTTTCGCGAGTTCCAAATTCAAAATTAGTCTGTAACCGCCAGTTTCGTTAAAAGGCCTAGTAATGGTCTCTCTGATTGGCGATATATTTGTTTCCGCTTGAGGGTCCCCCATGAAAAAAGGCGATTTGCATCGTTTTGGGTAGGGTTGGGAAAATTTTGGACCGCTTTGGTCATTCTGGTTCTTACAGATCATTGCAAGGTCGCGCTTTTTGGGTCTCGAGGAGGCCGTTTGGCGATGATAAATTTGATGGATTTTCCTAAATCTCTGGTCAGATGTTGCTTGATAACTATTCCCTCCTGTACCGAAAGCTGAATAGCGAGCGAGGAAGAAAAGTGCCGATTTTTGGGTGATCTTTGAGGTAAGTGTGTGCTTTGGCGAGGTCGACTTGCCTACCTTGTTAACTTTCTTAGAGCCTCGGCCAACGGTCAAAATTTCGAATCCTAATAAATTGCTTTAGAAGGCCCCAAATCGCCAAAAAACCACTCACACAACTTCATTAAGTATCAATCTTTTATTATTGAAGATTCATTTCGTAGGAATCGGAAAAGAAAATTCACACGAAGCAATTATTTAAACTCTTCTGAGATCGTTACGAAACTAATCGATAAACCACAGGTAACCCAACAGACTAATAAGCGGGAAATATACGTCGAGTCTGGGAAGCCTGTGACTGAACTAATGTTTTCAAGTTGTAGTACTGAATTAATTTTGTTCCAGTCCTAGGACTAGAACAAAATTAATTCAGTCCTAGGACTAGAACAAAATTAATTCAGTCCTACAACTTGAAAATAATTAATTAAGTCAGTTTGACTGGACCAGGTTTCCATTATCATCATGTGACCGATTTATAGACCTTTGATTGGTTGGTTTCCTCATTAATTATTCATGTGTATGAGATGGTGAAGTAATGAGTGGAGTTTTTTTCTGTAGCAAAGTTGATCGTGTTAGTCTCACCATACTTCTAAACCATGTCCCGTCATAAGAGTCCATGTTTGGGTATATTATCTTGCCCCTTCCCTGAATATTGTCCCCACCCCACTCCCCCTCGTACAACATCCCGTCTGGGGTCCTGTAGGTAGGTACCTAAGCCATCACGCTAGGGCAAAGCAATAAAATAAATAATACGAAACAAAATCCAATACACTTACTGCTATTATCAGTTGAGCGCACTGCGCGAAAAGTTCGGGGCGTTCCAGACACGATGTGATTAGACTGTTCTCAGCTTCACAGCACATGAACTTGGCGTTCACAACACCCGAACTTCATGTTCCCGTAATAAGTCGATTTTGTACAGAGCGCAATGGAGGTAGAATACTGATACTTACCGGAAGAATAAGAACTTTAATTTGTTGAAGATTGTCAGGAGTATATAAGATTACTGGTATGTAAGATTACTCGTTGTTGAAGGATTTTCAGTAAACTTTGTGCTGTCATCGCCAAGTTCATGTGCTGTGAAACCATCATTTGACAGCTGAGAAGAGACTAATCACATCATGTCTGGAACCCCTTAAAAGTAGCAGTATTATAAATAAGGGGTGCTTCTTGGTGTAGTAGATTCATTGTTTTCTAGGGTTACAGTTTTTTGTATTTCAGGGTATTGTTTTGCTTTAGAAGACAATAGTTTTCTTTGTTTTACGTTATGTGGTGATCTGTAACACCAAGAAACCCCAAAATATGTATACTCTTTATGGTGGCCCGCGAAACAGAATATTGAAGCAAAGCAACATAACAAATATATTAAAAGAAGGAAAGGTAATGGCTAATAAAATCCTTAAATCTGTTGTAATAGTACCACTAATGTTATAGGTAGGATCTACCTGTAATGTTATGAAACTAATGTTGCCAAAAACAACAACAGACCAGAGTTGACACGCAGGACAATTGATTTGATTCGAGTAATCGGATCAGAGCCTGAACACACAAACAATAGGACTCAAGGTCCCTTCTAGGCCTGCCTCCGCCAGTGGAGACGGTTAATTAAATGCTGGTCTTCAGCCTACTCAGTATGAAGTTGAATCCATCGATAGGATCGATAGGCAGGCAGACATCTATCACAGCGCTCAGTAAAACATTCACCAGTCGAAGATGACAATCACTCAGCCATGTAATATCCTCTATCAGGGTTCTCACACATTTGCAGGAAAACATTCCATGACATTGCACTGCCGTTTCACTGACCAAGAAGCATTTTTAACTTACCTCCAGCGCACGCTCGTATTTTGGGACAGCAACATTGAACAAAACAGCCAAAACAATAGGTATGTGAAGCCTGAAAATAAAAATTCCCTGATTTTCATTGAAATTTGGGATTTCTCTGACCAAATCCTAAATTCCCTGACAATTCCCTGACCTTGGAAAACAAATGTTTTTTCCTGACTTTTCCCGGATCAATCCCGATTTCTGGGAAACCCCCACCCCTCCCCCCCACTTCACCATAACCCCCACCCCTCCCTATTATTATTAGTTCTATTAATGGTTAATCATTAATAGAACGATGCATATCCAAGGGAGGGGTGGGTGGGTAGTTTCCCGGGATTGAGCTCTTTTCCCTTACCGTGTGAACCCTGTGTCTATATCACTAGCCGTCCCTCCACTAACATAGTCCTACTTAAATGGAGGATTCAGACCTAATTATATGCTGTCTTGGACGATAAAGGAGTTAGAAAAGCACTTAGTCCTTACACGAGGGATAACAAAAGCTCTGCGTTTTCTAAGGACATAAATGCATATCTACCGCTGCTGTGAAGCTTAGGAAATAAAGTCGTGTAGCTTACTGTTACAATGCATTGGTTCTTGCAGCACAGATATCACTACATCTCACCTGATTATTCTCCCACTGGCCGCTGTACGTTGCCTTGTTCCTGGCGTACACCATTTCGCCTTGTCCGTGGATCTGATCGTCGCAGAACTCGCCGCTAAAACACGAGAAACAAGTTTTGTAAGTGCATTGCTTTTTTCCAATTTTCTGCCATAAAATAATATAAAAATAAATAGTAGAGACCAACTTGTGTTCTAACGCATATGTAATCTGATAGGCTAAGCTACCTACTATCTATTTAGCAATTAGAAGTTTCTATTACTATAACAAGAGAGTGTGTTTGCCAAGGGACTATCGGTTGATAGTTGCCCGCGGAAACTTGATGTTCTTAAAGGAAATATAAGGCGGAGAAAGAAGGACTTCTGGCAACCAGAGTAGTATAGGGCGCTAGGAATTAGCCCTTTTTTTGCGGCGTTATGTTAATTTTTGCGGCGTTATGTTAATTATTGCGGCGCTCTCATTAATTCAATGACGTCACGGTTCCATTGTCTTGGACTCATGAATAACGTGTGGCGCTCTCATGAATAAAGTGTCCGCCCGCAATGCCCGCCGCCCGCTAGCTTCAACGCCCGCCTCCCGCATCCTCCTCCTCCTCCTCTCCCCTCCTCCTCCCTCCTCCTCCTCCCTCCTTCTCCCTCGTCGCTATCCAAGGCTTCCCTATGTTACAGAAAATATCTCGACAACCGAAAGCGTAATATAGGGTAGCCTTGGGTAGCGATGAGGGAGGAGGAGGGAGGAGGAGGAGGGAGGAGGAGGCGGGAGGCGGGCGTTGAAGCTAGCGGGCGGCGGGCGTTACGGGCGGCGGGCGTTGCGGGCGGCGGGCTTGTGGGCATCGGGCGTTGTGAGTGTTATGTCTAGTTTAGCTAGACTTTCTAGAGTTTCTAGACTAGATACTTTGTAGTCTAGAACGGCTAGACTAGAAAATAATACAATTTCTAGACTAGACTATAAAATGATAGCTAAAGTAGACTAGACTACCTAGGTCATTAATTTTCCTCTCCTCGGTAAGAACACAACTGTCTGTAGCATTTGTCAACAAGAAAAAAATCAATGAAACATAAATCAGTGTAATCTTGTAACACGGTACATTATATCAACCCAAGAACTGAGAAATAAGAAAGTTATCAACGCCGCGACTATAAGGAAAATGAACTGTAAATTGGTGTTTTTGAGATTGAATAAACTTTGTTTAATTTATCTGGTGGATGTTTTTATTCGTATAGTAATTATAGTTCTGTTTTAGAGAACAATTTGCATCTCAAGAGTTTTCCTCAAAACAAAAGGACTATTGTTTCTATCAAACTGTACTGATGGCCCTTCAGTTATCGTTAATCCCTAAGGAGAATAGCAAAGTTGCTCTAATGAGTCATTGAGGATTTACTGTAAAGGTTTATAAATATTCGGAATTCAGAATTAAGTTAGGAGTGATAGCGGAGGTAATAGCTGTAAGGAAACTAATAAATACATTGTAGGGGTTCTGTAGAGATTATGCTGTTCAGCTAAAAAGGAAGGGCGACCACCGCAATAATGATTTGGAATGAAGAACTGATAGATGGTCATGTTACTGTAAAGCAGAATTAAAAGAAAAACATTTTAGAGTCTATCATGAGTACTTTGTTCTTACGAGGGACAAAAGGGAAAAACGGGACAAAAGGGACAATCTAAAAACATGTTATTTTACCAATAATTTATTCCATCTCACAAGGTACTTACATGTATTTACAAAGTTATATGGCTTACTTGCTTTTCAATCGTAAGTGATGCATCCGCAATCCCCTAAGTTCTTTCCCATAGACAGGGAAAATATCTAGTTCATCAAACATCTTTGCCTTGCACAAAGTTTTTGCATCTATCTTTCCTTTAGCTAGGAAGTAATGTACGAAGGTGATGGATTTTTTCCCGATCCTCAGTATTTGGATCGTACAGTACTGCCGACATTAATTTTAACATCTCGTAAAAACCCCAGTGAACTTTTAAATAATCTAGGCAACGTTAAAAGTGATTTCTGAACACGTCATATAACCCTCCCTCTACTAGATCATACGGTAAATAAGAAAAATGCAATCCAGAGTCATGAGGTAAGAGTACAGGACTCTTCTTTTATTTGTTTAATTTATCAGGGGGATTTGTTTTTATTCGTATGGTAATTATAGTTCAGTTTTAGAGAAGAATTTGCATCTCAAGAGTTTTCCTCAAAACAATAGGGCTATTGTTTCTGACATAATGTACTGATGGCTCTTCAGTTATCGCTAATCCCTAAGGACAATAGCGAAGTTGCTCTTATGAGTCATAGTGGATTTACTGTAAAGGTTTATAAATATTCTGATCTCAGAATTACGTTACGTGTGATAGCGAAGGTAATAGCTGTAAGGGAAATAGTAAAGACATTTTAGGAGTTCTGTAGGGGTTATGCTGTGCAGCTGAAATTGAAATCCTCCGCCTTCTATGCCGTCATCAGATTCCACAGCACTTTATTCACGAGCTCCAGACAAAATAATTTATTCACCCCTTTTTATTCATGAGAGCGCCACACTTTATTCGTGAGAGCGCCACACTTTATTCATGAGTCCAAGACAATAGAACCGTGACGTCATTGAATTAATGAGAGCGCCGCAATAATTAACATACCGCCGCAAAAATTAACATAACGCCGCAAAAAAAGGGCTAATTCCATGCGCCCTATACTACTAACCAGGGTATCAGTCAATGGTCCCGAGACAGAAATACTCTATTTTGTTTAAAACAAAATGTTTAATAGTGCCCACGGGCGACTATTATACAAATAGAGCGTGTCCCTCGAGGAACTATCGGCTGATAGTTGCCCGCGGAAATTTGATGTTCTTAAAACAAATATAAGCCCCAGAACGCGTGGTGAACTATAACGCCAGATAGTGCAAAGTGGCGAACTAATACTATCACGTTACGTAATCGCTTGATAACGCCTGTTATAACCCATCAAATATTTCTTTCTCGCGCGATTGGTGAAATGAGTCACGTGACCCGATATTTTCTCTCCGCGAGTGGGAAATATCAGCGAATACACCCGGCCGGACCAACACTAAGGGTCTTAAAATAACAGAGTAGAAGGTGCTGCCTTTACATAATACAGTAAACGGTTAGACCTTCACGTCTTCTCGGATAAGAACGTAAAACCGTAGGACTAAGTCAACAGGGAGCCATGTGGAAGATTACTGCGCCACATGTTAGCGATACATATGTTACCTCTATAAATATAAAAATGATATTTCACCTCCAAGGCTTGTGTAATGAGATATGTTATGTTATCGTAGCTACTGTTTTAGTTGTGTAATGCTGTTTGTAATGCTGACTCAGGATTTCAGTGAGCTGCGAGTTTCTGAGTCCTACGCGTTCAGCTAGAGAGTGTAACCTTGCAGTCTAGGTGTTAGAATATGTCTGTCGGTCAGATTTTCCCGTAAACCTTCAATTTGAACTGTAAAGAATCTGAGGACATATCACGGGATTATCAAGTTCAGAAAAAAACTTACTTGTAGACGTCACCATTAGGCATTGCCAGCTTTCCTGTGCCGTGTTTCTGAAAATAAAAGCGAGGCTGAATGACAAGGCGAGACGCAAGGTCAAGGCATGGATAAACGAAGTAACATTGGCGCGGAAACATTAGTGAAGTCAGTGCGCAATATTTCTTGCGGAATTTGCTCCCGAGAAGCAAAACGTGTTTCTCAAACACTTGAAAAAATGTTTTTGTTTCCGCAAAAAAAATGATCCCTGCTTGTACGCCGAAGTAATGTTGACTAGATTCCAGGGCTGCGCTACATATGTTGCGCACACGTAAACGTCCTAGCATGATTAAGGCGCATGCGCCAACATTTGTTCCTCGTGAAATGATTCCGCTCGTTTGTTCACCCAAGAAACATTATCACCACAATGATACATACACATACATACATAATCTTTATTTTAACACGGTGTCTCGTCATACATATGCTCTTCCAGAGAGCCGTGTATACATGAACTAGTAATAAAATTACAGAAATAGATCCCTAATTAAAATGTTGTTCTAATATGAAGTTCCAAAAAGTATAAATTCCTAAAATATATTATCCTAATATAAATTGTACAATTCTTTGTTCAAATTTACTTATTTAACCTAAATTATAGCGTATTTTTAAATGATGTTACGTTTGTCTGTTTTCTTATATCATTTAGATAAACTAGTCCAGAGCTCGAGAACAGCCCCTCCATAATGAAAGCTGCGCTTTCCAGCTTCAGTGTGCGGTCTTAGTAGTGATACATTATAGCTTGAGTCTCTTAAGTTATGATTCCGCAACAATGTTTCCTGTTTGCCCAGGCGTTAAAGGATATGGAACAGATATACACACACAAGGCAAACATTACGTAGTAACTACCAATCAATCAACAACTTTATTAACGTGTCTAAAAACTTCTAGCGCACCACAGGTGGTGTACTAATCGGGGACACCAACTCGTGACACACTGCCTCAGTGGAATGATTTGATAGAGTTCTGTCGACTTACTCTGCTCAGCCTCTACTTAGAATCAATTTGTTCTCCAGCAGTAGAGAGTACAGCAAAAGCATACCAGCTTAGCGATTTAGTCGTCCGTAGACCTGTACTACTTTACACAGAAATATTTACGGTTGGGTCTTTAAAATAGAAAACGTGGTTTTAGCCAAGGATGTCACTGTACTCGAGCAGATGGTATTTACATTCCTCTGAGCCGCGTCCTATCTCGTTATTGCCATTCTTGTGATAACGCTTGTAGCTACCGTTTCTCGAGCGACTCTTGCTGTAGGAAAGGGCCAGTTTTTCCGTCAACACTGATACATGTGCATTCCAAACAGTCCTCTCATTGTGATAGTCCTCTCTCATGGTACCCCCCTCCAAAAACATATTTTGTAACTTGTAATAAATAAATCTGCCCTGTTATTTACATGTGTTGTTGTTTTATAGTTTGTTCTTGTAAACTAAAATGTTAATTGCCACTAATAAAATACTAACTGTAGCTGCAAAAAGAATGCGATTGTTGGCTGTTTTTCCTTCCTTTTTCCTGCCATAATACCCCTGTGTATAATCCAACCGTGTATAACACCCCCTACACAAGGCCTTTAATGATGGATATTCCCCCAGGGACTATATATACAATGGATTCTATGATATTACTTCAAGTCTTGTTTTTCATACCATGCTGTTTTGCCATGTTCCCTCATACGTCATCCCATTGGCGCACTTGAGGTTCCCCAACCCATTAATCTCTCCATCGACGAATTCACCATCCACGAGATCTTTGTTACTAAACTCGATCAAACCCTGCGGGTAGAAAGACAGCAAAGTAAACAAGGCAGCTCTAGAACCATTGACTACTTAAAAAGTGTTCAAATATTTCAAGAGCATTCCCAAAAGTATTTTGTCGTATGTCTCGTCTGCTAAGAAGAAGGGAAAGAAAATACCATACGATGAAAGTTGATTTGCATATTTCCCGAGATTTTTCACCCTGATCATGCGCACGGTTACATATCGAAGCCGCCATGTCTCATGGGAACGAGGTATCTCCTTAGGGTTAGTTAAAGTGTTTATGAAACCAAATTTTGCATCTTTATTTTATTGCAGAATAATAAAGTTCAATCTGTTCTGATTATCAAGAGTATATTTATTTTTCAGTGCCGCCTTCGGAAAGGTCTCTTTTTCGCCATTCAAATGACTACTTTATGCTAAAAACTGTCCGGGGCCTGGAACCGAATCCGCCATTACAATGACGTCACTGTGAGGAGTCGCAAGCGACAACCCTTCATATGATCATGTAGGACGACACGCATTTCTACAAAAAAAATACAATAGAATAAAGCACAATACAATTCAATACAAAAAATGAAATACAATAGAACCCAACACAATACTTAACAAATAAAAGATGGTTCTCCTTGTTCTATAAAAAAGAATTTGCACGCTTGAGGTCTTGAAAAACTGCGGATGCACGAGCAGAACGCGAGTGCATTTAGCAGCATTTCAAGACCTCGAAAGTACATTATTTTGTTATAGAACAAGAAGAACCATCTTTTATTTGTTTTATAATTTATAATTTATAATTTTAAGAACCCACAAAAATTTAACTAAGCAAACTAACTTACAGCGAAAACTCCATTTTACTGTACTCGACTTGTTTACAACATTTCTCGTCGTTGATTGGTTCAATTCTGACAGCTTGACATTGACGATCTGAAAGCTCGTTTCTTATTGGATGAAATAACCTGCTATAAAAAGAACATGTCGATTGATAAAAGTGGAAGACAGAAAATTGCAAGACTGCAGGCCGCAAACGGGCTGTAAAATTGTCAACTGATCAAAACTGTTGCAGGAAACACAAGGTGCTTTCTTTTTATAATGTATGCACAGGAGAAGTTAATCTGCACATTGTGTTAGTGTTGAAAATGCCTGAAGGAAAAACATTCAGAGAGAAAGTGTTTGTAGCGAAATCTGAAACTGAGTTTCGTGAGTTGAGGTTCCCGACTATTTTCACAACAACTGCATCGTTGACACTGGCTATTTATTCTGTGGTCTGAAGAACGATATTTTCATTATCCCAAGGAACAGTGTTTAACTGCTGCTCTGATGGCAATGAGTTGTGTAGCTTTTGTCGAGTCTCAGTTCGACTATACGGCTTTCGAAATTTTCTCTGAATTTCTAACGAGACCTGAAACAACCATGGGGGCTGATCAAAGCCAGGTCCCGGCTAATCCACAGATCGAATTAGAATTTAGCGTGTTGGTTTTTGCGGAGGGAGGCTAGGAAAACCGGAGAACCCGGAGAAAAGCCCTCGGACCAAGGGCGAGATACCAACAAACTCAACTCACAGTCACATATGCCATGTGGCGCCGCGTCTGGGTTCTTTGCAAGTTTTTTTGTTAGTTTTTCATTCACGAACATTCAGGATCCTCTACAGGAAACCAGAGAAACCCTGTATTCTTTGCCATTCACTGTTCTGGCTTCAGCATAAAAGCACAGGAGTATTAACGTTATCGTCGAGTTCTTGGTGAGTCGATCATTTCTTGTACTTTTTGTATTTGTGTTGTGGACATTTGCTATTGGCTTTTATTGCTTTTCTCAACTTCAATGCCCATTGTGTTTTGGCGTAGGATAAAGTTAAATACGGGAAGAAAACCAAGGCCGCCAGCCACACAATATCTTCCACCTCCTCGCTTATTTTTAACTTTCTCTGAAACTTTCTCGCTGAGTCTGCCATGTTTGTATTATGTAAACAACGTACGAGTCCTCACAGTGACGTCACTCAGCTCATTTGGCCGCGCGGCAAATGGGACAGGTTTTAGCATAAAGTAGTCCATTTGAATGGCGAAAAAGATACCTTTCCGAAGGCGGAACTGAAAAATAAATATACTCTTGATAATCAGAAAAGAATGAACTATATTATTCTGCAATAAAATAGAGATGCAAAATTTGGTTTCATAAACACTTTAAGTGAACAAGTTTACCAGAATGATCCCTTTTCAGAGATGCAATCACGTGGCTAGGCTGTATAGCAAAAAAAATTGACTTCGTTTATTTAAGGCACTTGTACGAGATCGGTAGTGTTATTAGCAAAACCTGTTTGTAAATGCTATTTTCCATCTCCAATCGATCTTTCTAAAACAGCGTTTGGAAGTTTATTTGCCATGCAGTAAAGCCTTTCCCATGGGATCACGAACGCAATTCATTTACCAATTAAGTCTTATATCCGCACGTGACTGTATCCAGCAAAGGGCTTATTGTCACGCTAACGACAGTAGTTTTGTTTTCAAAACATTCTTGAGAAATCTGATCTCTCAAACCCCACTTACGTTATTTTAATTACAAAGCATTTTCAAACATACGATTGATCTTTTGACGTACTTTACGATACTCAGAAAAGGTCTTAGTTTGGTGCTATCGCCGCTTAATAGATCTTTGTATAATTTTGGTTCCTACTGCCGGTTACATCTCTAGTCTCGCTTTCATGCAAACGGAAAGTTTAACAGTTAAACATTTCTACTTCTGGTTGCATGGAAATGAGGCTAGAGATGTATCTCGATGTAACCGGAAGTAAAAATCCATAATTTTACAAAGGGTCTACAAACCATAACGAATACCCCCCCCCCCCCCCCCTGCTACGCATGAACGAGGCGATTAAGTAAAGTGGGCTATAGAATTACCTAACTTTAGTAGTTGGCGGAAGTAAAATACTAATCTGCTATTTCAGAGTTCATATCTGACACATTAATTGATGACTCGCAATTCTTATAGCTCACTTTACTCAACTGCCTCGTTTATGTGTAGCACAGGACAAATAATTGGTGAGGTCTTTGTTTGGTGAAAACAACAGGAGAAAAGTATGGTGACAACTGACAGATGAAATCAAATAATTACCTTTCCATGCATCTTCCCAGCTTGCCATTCCCCGGTGTACAAGCCTCCACTGGGAAACTTTAGGGTTCCCACTCCATCTGCATAAACAAATGACAGATTTACACAAACAGACGACAATTAAAGGCTATCTGTGATAAGGATTTTGTGGGAAAAGAATGAAAAAAGCGAATTAATTGCATTATTATTGTCGTACAGAACATTTTAGAAACAGCTTTTTTCCTTTCATGCTACGTTTATGTAACTCTTAGCTTTATTCTATCGTTGTAGTTTAGATTTTAATATGTATTTCATCTAATATTGTTATACATTAGAAATAGTTATTATTTATAATGTAACCCAGTCACTGTCTATTGAATTTCAGAGCTTTTAGAGCTTTTCGATTCTTATTGTAAATTCTATTTATCTTTATATACTATATGTAAACATATCATAATTCATTCGTGCGATAATATGTTAATAAACCATTATTATTATTATTATTATTATTATATTTTATGCCAATAGGACATTTGCATAATGAGTCACATACTACAACTACCAGAACTCTTTGCGCGGATTCTTCTGTTCCTCTAATTTGGACCATTGTCTTGGAATTCTCAAAGGAGTATTTTTTTAAATCTGAATAAAAAGTCAATTTGAAAAGGATTCTGAAGTTGTAGTAAAATGACGCCAAAATGGAAATATCCTATTAGAAATCATTTTGTTGCTCTCTTTGATTTTCAGCTGTTTCTAGTTGAATTAAGTGGCACTTAATTTGGTACAGAGGTTCCTTTAGCGGTCCATTCTGATCTGGCAAACAACGCTTTCGTTAACAGCCACTCTCAACAAGAATGCTTTGCGGCCGCCGGAATATGTCTCAATATCAGAAAAGGCTAAACTCTCAAAGTGTTCAGAAATCCGATTGAATCTTTGCAATCATTGTGTATTTATTCTACTAACTGAGCTTTTTGTTTTCTGAGATATTCGTTATATAATTTTGAGGGTACCCCACCCCCTGTTTCACCCTAAATTTAATGGTTAATCATCAATTACAAATGTATACTCAAGGGAGGGAGGGGTGGGTGGATAGTTTCCCTTTGCTTGCAAGGCTTTGAGCACTACCGTGTACACACGTGATACAGAACACCGCTGGCCAGCTCACGGCAGGCACATCCAGAGCTCTGCCATCTTTTGCTATCAAGACAAAAAGGTGACTTTGAGATAGGATTCTGAAACACGAATCCTGATGAAAACAAAACAACCAGCGGATGAGCACGATTCAATTCAATAAAACATTTGCCAAGGTTTCCTCTATGCGGACCTCCAGACCGGTAAATCACATATATTTATGGAAACTTTGTTTAAGTTTCCTCAAAGCACTATTAAACTAGCTCAGCTCATCTTCACGAAGAAACCGCAAATAAGCGGCAAACGCAAGAAATCGTGGTCAAGTAGTCATTTCTGACGTTCGCAGGATGGAAAAAAACGGTTGCTTAATATCTCTATTGACGCTGAGCCTAAAAAATGCGAGTTTGACCGGATTGAACGTCTGATATTAGCAGTTAGTCCCCTGAATCTCACGAGTTATTTGGTCACTGCTTCTACTTCCATCTACCACGTCAATATTCTGGTTCGCCAATGTGACATCTACTTTAATTATTCACAAAGCCTTACAGCGCCAGTGAAGGGCCATGGTCCAGCCACTCAACATTTCTGCTGTAGAGCTCAGCACCGGGGAGCAAACACTTGAACTGTCTCTAGAACCCACATATACACAGTACTAATGTCCGACTAATGTTCACGACATTCGAAATATCGCGCTACTACTACCAGTGCCCACAAGTTGACGTTAAACCAAACGCGACATTCCCGGATGACAACAAAAACAAAGGCGCGCTAAGCATCCTGGTCAAGAGTGGTTATTTCGTTAAATACATTTTCGTAACGGTTAGTTCAAGATCATTCGACAGAATACGTAGTTGAGCCCATCGTATGATACATATTGTTTGTCAACCTGTCTTAGAAACTATTACTAACACAACATGCTCAGTTATTCAGTTTATTTATTCAAATGTAAACGGTGGCCAACTCGGAAGATTAATGCTACTTTGGCAACCGTACACCCTCTACAAGTATCTCTCTATTTATCTGATGTATATCATTAATTTGTTTTAAATCTGTTCTCTCAAAAATGTAAAACCTATAAATAAGAGTGTGTAATAAAATTGAACTTGAACTTGAATAGATTTTGCGTTACTAGCCTCACACTGAGCAGTTTCAGAACGAGGTTATTCTACTGGGACTCAACATGGCCGCCGCGTGAGAAGGCTCAATTGAATATCCGAATTCTGCAAATGGCGAAAATGGCCTCCTGTCGCATACTACTACTTAATAGTAAAAACTGGGCCTATAGGGGTAATGCAGGACTCGAAATTAGGCTCCCGCACTGTATCGTAAGCAAAATGCGAGTAGATCTCCTGAGAACTCGCAACTGTTGCTAGTAGAATCTTGCTGAACTATTTGTTCTTGCTAGTGGATCAGGTCATTGTAAAAATTAGTGACAACTACAAATGTAGCACCAGTTGCAAGTGGTATTTCCTCTAAATTCCAGCCCTGAGTTTGATGTTGTTTACTGTGATGTAAACTACTGCTCACTTACGTTGTCTGTCGTCCAGCCATTCTCCAGTGTACTTCTCTCCTGTACTGTATGTCAGCTCACCTATACCTTTACGCTCGTCGTCCTCAAAGTTACCCACATACCTCGTCCTATTTTGCCATGCCAACACTCCCTGACCGTTACACTGGAGAAAGCGATGTCATCAGAAGTGAGAAGAACAAATGTACATAGCGTGGCAGAGGCAGATCCAGGGGGCGGATCCAGGGGGCGGATCCAGGGGGTGGATCCAGAGCTCAACCCCTCCCCATGACTCGCTCAACCCCCCTTCCCCCTCCCCCCCTTCACAAAATCCTGGATCCGTCCCTCCGTGGATTAAGAGTAAATATCAAAGCGATGGTAACTAATAGAGCCGGCATGGTCAAGGTGGAGTAGATTTTGTATGAGTGGGACAAACTGCGACAATGACTACGACACGGTTACCGTACGGCATGCTGTGACATTGAAATGGTTTCCCATTATTTTTGTCTTTCTGATCCAATCAAATTACAGAGTTACGGTACAGTACGGTTACGGTACGGTTACGGTAACGCTACGGACACGCCGTAGTTTGTCCCACTCGTACGAAATCTGCTCTATGGCATACAGCACCAACATTATTAATTATAATTGACTTCTCGTAGTTTCTAGATACTTTTAAAAACAGTACCCATAAATTATATTTTCCATATATGTTGTTATTCTTAATATGGCGATATAATTTCGTGTGTAAATAATGAAGCTGATTGACTGATGAAATGGCTTCCTATTTCAGTCCTTTTGAGTGGTGTTCAATTGAGTGTCGAAAGTACGAAATGTTATTCAGTGATTCTTTTGGTTTTGCGTTTGCTTAGCTTTTCTATTGGTTGTGAGAAATGTTTTGTGATTATCAGAGACAATCAAATCGTTTTCACCACTTGCACCCGTAATTGGCAGTAATAGCGGGGGCTTCCGCTTTGGCCCGCACGAGCGGAGCACCAAACATATAGGATGAGAGTAAAAATTGGCCAATTTCCGGTTTCCCTCGCGCCCAAACCCGGACGTGCTGCGCGACGTGCCTGAGAAAGTATTGCACCTGCGCGCGTACAGTTGAATCCAGGCGGCGCGCATCGAAACCTTAGTCAGTAGCTAGTGATAATTTGTTAAAAAAAAGTTTTCGTTTTCTGTAAATTTTCTTTTCTTCTAAACCTTTTTCACTGATTCCCTTGATTCTACCAGTTATGTTTTATCTTTGTTTTCCTTATAATAATTTATCGTTATTTTCGGGTAATTACCTCAGTTCAGATAATGGACCTTATTCACACGGCGGCCATGTTTAATCCCAGGAGTATAAAAACCTTTGTTTTGCACGCGTGAACTCGTTCTGAAACTGCTCAGTACGGGCTACACGTGGGAAATATATTGTTTCAAGCCAATATGGCCGCCGTGTGACAAAAGCCCATTAGGAGCTCCGCTTTTAGGCTTACCTAAATGAAGGGAAATCAGTGCAAAAGGTTTGGAAGCAAAAAGAAGATAACGGAATATGAAAACAAAAAGAAAGAAAAAAAAAATCTAGCTAATGGCCAAGGTTTCGATCCCGGCCGCCTGGTTTTAACAGTGCGCGCGCAATTGCAGCACTTGTTCAGGCACGTCGCTCGCCGCTCGTCGGGGTTCGGGCGCGAGGGAAATCGGAATTCAGTGCTCCGCTCGCGCGGGCCTTCAGAGCAGGCGCTCTGCTATAACGAGAGCGTTGTTACTTCCTGAAGGGTTTCACTTCACCGAAACCGTAAACAGGAAAGCATGACCGTATGTCCGTGTGACCGACACCTGTTTGCCGATTTTTGCTACTGATCCCATATGCAGAGAGCGAGGAATACATCTACATGTCGACATCATTTAGATTATTGAAACATGATTCTTTTTTCTGGGAAGAAAGGCTGCAGGACAGTTCCCAGTTTACACCAGATAGTTACCTTGCCGTCAATAAATGAACCACAGAAAATACGCCCATCTTTGTACGTGAATGCCGCCCTGCGATGTGCTATAAGATACAAAATAAATTTAAAAAACTTACCAAAGCCAATATTACGTTCAAGTTTGAATTCATTTACCAAAATATGCTCTTTAGTCTGGTTCACACTAGCGACATAAGCACAAGCAAGTGCTGTATTTATCATTAGCGGTACTTGTTATACTCACACTGATTCACACTAGCGACATAAGCACAAGCAAGTGCTGTATTTATCATTAGCGGTACTTGTTATACTCACACTGATTCACACTAGCGACATAAGCACAAGCAAGTGCTGTATTTATCATTAGCGATACTTGTTATACTCACACTGATTCACACTAGCGATATAAGCACAAGCAAGTGCTGTATTTATCATTAGCGATACTTGTTATACTCACACTGATTCACACTAGCGACATAAGCACAAGCAAGTGCTGTATTTATCATTAGCGGTACTTGTTATACTCACACTGATTCACACTAGCGACATAAGCACAAGCAAGTGCTGTATTTATCATTAGCGGTAATTGTTATACTCACACTGATTCACACTAGCGACATAAGCACAAGCAAGTGCTGTATTTATCATTAGCGATACTTGTTATACTCACACTGATTCACACTAGCGACATAAGCACAAGCAAGTGCCGTATTTATCAATAGCGGTACATTTTATACTCAGGTGTAAGATAAGAACATACAAGCACCACTAATAATGTATGCATTACTGCATCTGCATAAGTTGCTTGTGCTTATGCTGTGCAGATGAACAGGAACCTACTGATATCATAGCTGTATGTAGCCTCGTCTCCGTGTAGCAGTATAGCTATAGCCGTTCGTAACGTATGTAACCAGAGAATCTTCTGTTTTTGGGACCCAGTGTACATGGTGTAAAACTGCTCCGGTGTGTATACCTCAATTGCATCTACTTTGCCTAAAACAGCATCAACACGGGCAAGATGTCATTATAAATTGGAACAGTTAGTTTTAAAATGTATTGTCAACCATCATATGTTAAACTTGCTCATGACAAAAATACTGCTCCAATTAGCAGAGTATGCTTTTCAAGGTATACTGGAGAACATTTAAGACAATTCTGATGGAGGATGGCAAAGATTGGAGAGGATAAAAAATAATGCTTTTAAGAGAAATTTAGAGCAAGTTTCCCCCCTCTACATCCAAAACCACCCTATTACAGCTTACACCAGGCCCCCACCAGCTGTAAGCTGTAATACTCAGCCTGCTATAACAAATATATTTTTTACATACATACTGAGATTTACGAATGGAATCATTCATGCGAAAACCCACTTCACAATTTTCCTTAGCCAGTCAGAATCGCGAAACGAATTTTTCACACGGCCGAAAAGCGTTTCGTCCAATCAGAATACACCTGTCAAAACATATCGGGATTTTCAAACTGGATGTTGAGATCGGAGGCGCCACTTTCATTCACTACGAAAGTTGGAGGTTTTGACTTTCTTTAAAAATATGTAATATTGATCTTAAACAGCCAACTAACGATGTTAAAACTTCCAAGTCAATTGAGGAGTATATTATCGACCAAGAAAACAAAATCACAAGAGCAAAAACTATTTCTAAAGAGACAAAGAAGAAGCACAAAATCCCGGAAAACGTGACGAAATTCTACCGAAAGAACTCAACAGATATTGAGATAATCTATGTGAAATCATTCTTAGTGTCAAAGGAAAATACGGCGATGATTACGAGCTTTCAATCCTTTGTGGAGTGATTTCAACTTCCATAGACCATCGACATTTGAAAAATCGTAAATATTCTGTAAGCAGAGAAAACCTACAAGCCGTGGAGATATCTGGAAACTCGAAGCAAACAACTTGGAAAAAACAGGTATACTAATCTATTGACGATGTAAACCTGTAATCTTTATTTGTTGAATCAAAGACAGTTCCATATTGATGTTGAAAACTATTTCAAGGTTTATGTCAGTTTAGAAAGTAAGATTTTCTTTCCATTTTGATTGTAGTGAGCATAAATTTTAGTCTACGTTCAGTCGGATACGAAATGCAAAACAAACATTTGAGAGCTACAAATGTACCTATTCAATGATAAGACGTAAATAAAACCTGTTTGATATTGGAGAAAAATCTCACTATGTATATAATAAACAAATTACAAGATGGAAAGTGCTTTTTTATGGTATTTACACACTTGTTTGTTTTCACAAACTCACTCGCTCGTACCTCGCTCGTTCGTTTTGTGAAAAAAAACTCGTGCGTAAATACCATACGCCAGCACTTCCCATTAAGTAATCTCTATATATGTTGCAGGTAAAGAAAAACTTCAGGTTAAATTTGTCCAACCTAGTTAATTTTTTTCAACCTAGGTTATTATTTTCAACATAGGCTATTTTTGGTAGATATCAATCATTCTAAAAAGGGATCCTTTCTTTTCGGGGAGTCATAAAAAAATGGGGTTTATTTTTTTAGGGGGCACATTCTAAAAAGAATTGAGCAGGTTTTCGTATTCTACCTCCCCTACCTTCCATTTTCTTTGTCCCACTATCTTCCTTCTACCCCACCCTGATACCCCTCATTATTACTTACTATGTTTCATCACAGACGAGACTCGAACCCTAAAGCATCGGCTTGAACGACCAGAACTTTATCACATTACCACAGAAACATTCGATGACGTGGTAGTCATTTAAATCACTAATATAACTACGACGGCAGGTCTTATGCAAATTATATATTCACGCATGTGCACTGCTAACGAAATCGGACTTTGAAAATTATAACATGGACGATAACACAGACGAAAATACAGACGAAGTTTGTGTTGACTCTGCGTTCTTTATGAAAACTCAAGGGAAGTAAGAAAGCTAAATTTAGAAACATATATTGTTTATAGATGATCAGGTTTACTTTACGGCTCCACTCGTACTTAGAAACAAACTGTGAACCGAACCGACTTTTACAGAGTAATCACTGAGCTAAATAATATAAAAGCGAATCAACGCTAACATTGACTGGAAGAAGACTTCTACGAAAGAGGTAAACAGTATCTTAAAGTAACGAGTTCAGAGGATCTTCGGCTAAACCTCGTACTCGTTAGACTCAGCTTTCCAAATAGAATAACACGCTGTGACTAGAACAAATAATAATAATATTAATGGCCATATTTATGTAGCGCCATATCACCACAGTCTCATGGTGCTTTACATATTACTGACAATCCATATCTCGTCAGTGAATTTTTTTTCGGACTGATTTTTTTCGGACAAAATGTAAGTACGCATTCCAAATAACGAACTTCTAACTCCTGACAATAAAGAAACCGTTTGTAAATTATATGTAGTTTATAGCGCTAATTTGTGACTTAAGTCATCACAGGTAAACAATAATTAATAAGGGAAGAGAAATTCTACTGTGATTGAACCCATAAGAAGAAATAAACTAGGTTGAATCAAAATAAACGAGGTTAAACAATAACCTAGGTTGAACAAAATAAACTAGGTTGAAAAAAATAACCTAGGTTGAATCAAAATAAACTAGTTTGGACAAAAATAACCTAGGTTGAACCAAAATAAACTAGTTTATTTGTTTAAACCTAGTTTATTTTGGTAATTGAACCTTGTTATTTTTTTTCAGTGGATGCTCACTAATTTAGGGTGTTTAGAGCTATATAGTCACAACTTTTTTTTACGGCTAAGTCACTAAATAATACTTATTTAATGGTCCTGTGAACTAATTCAAACCCTACCTCTACATTTAAAAACACCCTAACCGTCAACAGCTGGTGCTCACTTATTTAGAGTGTTTAGAGCAAGTCACTAATTTTGTTTTTCTTTACGGCTAAGTCACTATTAAACAACAGATAAATATAATACTTCTTTAATGGTCCTCTGAGCCACTACAAACCCTACCCCTACATTTAAAAATACCCTAACCGTCCACAACGGGTGCTCACTTATTTAGGGTCTTTAGAGCTAGTCACTAATTTAGGGTGTTCAGAGCTAGTCACCAATTTTGTTTTACGTCTAAGTCACTAAACAACAGATAAAATATACTGCTTATTTAATGATCCTGTGAACTAATACAAACCCTACCCATAGATTTAAAAACACCCTAACCGTCAACAACTGGTGCTCACTTATTTAGGGTGTTTAGAGTTAGTCACCAATTTTTTTTTTTACGGCTAAGTCACTAAACAACAGATAAATATAATGCTTATTTAATGATCCTGTGAACTGATACAAACCCTACCCCTAGATTTAAAATCACCCTAACCGTCAACAACTGGTGCTCACTAATTTAGGGTGTTTCGAGCTAGTCCCTAATTTTGTTTGTTTTTTAAAGGCTAAGTCACTAAACAACATATAAATATAATGCTACCCTACATTTAAAAAAACCTAAAAATTACTGTTTGGGAAAAAATAACCTAGGTTGGACACAAAATAACCTAGGTTGAAAAATAACCTAGTTTGGACAAAAATAAACTAGGTTGCAAAAAAAACTAGTTTGGACAAAAATAAACTAGTTTGGATAAATTTAGCCTGAAGTATTTTTTAAGCTACAACATATGCATCATACATTGACGTCATACATTGTTGTTTTTGCTTTTTACTGCATAAAAATAAAGGCACAAATAACTGAAAATTACCCTAACTTAAAAGCACATGTAACTAGTTTTCTAAAGGAAGGTTGTTCAGAAGAAATTACGGAGAAAAAGTGCTAAACTGGACAGAATTATCACAAGGGCCAGTCGGATCTCGATGAAATACGCAACAAGATACACTATTTCAGTTAACGTTCAATTCAGATTCTTTAGAACAACAATTATAATAAACTACATGTACTAGAACCATTCAGTACACAAAGTCAGAGCGGGAAGGTCAATTGTTGTTTATTTAAAAAAAATCAAATGCCGGTGACAAATCAAAACTACATACACTGCAACTTTATATTAAGCTATCATGTGTCACATGAATCAGTGGAAATAAAAAAAAATTGCCTTTTTGGTTCGATTCAGTCTATGATAACTTTTTTTCATTCAGAGTGGGATGGTGGCAAGAAAATGTGACTTAAGGTATGGCAAAAGGTTCACGATGTCACTTGGGAACAAAATTCGTGTAGCGTCAATATTTACGCTACAAAGACATACTATATATCAATTTAAAGCTCAAAGATGGAAGAATAAATGTGAATGTTTAAGTTTACTATTTAAAAAAATATCTCAATGATGTATTTTTTTTATTTAAAAAGCGACCTCTCACACTATCGTAACTTTAAATCCGGAAACGTTTAATGAATGACAACTAAATTCTTTGTTTTCGAATCTCAGGTAAATTGTCCCAAAAACAGTGTCAGCGATTTTTCATACGTTGCGTATTACAAGAATTATCCTTAGGTAAAGTTGGAGTAAGTTTTTTCATGCTAGCAAAACGCAAACTACATAATAATTACGAAATGAAACAAAATTTCGCAAAACGCTGGCACACTTTTGGAGAAATTGTAGTTTTTTGGCTCTCGCGAAAATTTGGGTTTCATCGAACAAAACGTTCTCGAGTTTTGGTACGTCAAAGTTGTATTTTTTGCATTAAAACACACACGGAGAAACGAGGGATTTTAGTTTTCTGACCATTTCACGGTTGAGTAAAAAGCCCGCCTCCAAATATAATCTTATTATATTCAGCAATTGAAATACAGTATTAGGCTGACAGGCGGAGTTGTGAATGATCTGCTGTGACAGCTTTCGCGGTAATCTTCAAGGAGGTTCATTTTACACTCGATTGCTGGAAAGCAACCTCGACTGTTCATGGGGAAAGCATGCAGAGATCGTAAAGCTCGTGGGAAAAACACAAGGTCAAATAAATACGAAGGCCAACCGCAAGTTACTGTAAATGATGCTAAAGCCATCATGATAAAGGAGATAAACAGTTCTGGGTAAGTCGAACACAAGTTATATTCATTCAAACGGCGCAACTTCTTGCTAAACATACATAAACAAACCGCAGGCTTCATGTTGCATATTATTTTTATACTCTGGAGCGGTAAAGATCCTGCTGAATCTACCTTCTCTTGACTGCCTTGTAATTGATAAACATATCTGACTCCTTTTCTAGGTATCAGGGCGATCACTTCGCAGAGTGACAAAACCGGCAAACAGAAGCTTGATCTAATGCCCGATTCAAGATTTCGCGATCAATTTTGACACAGTCAAGGAATTCGAAGTTCGCGGGTGAATTTCATCACTGCTAGTCCGAAGCTTCCTAGAAGTGATGCTTTTTGGCCCGGGCTCATTCGTTTCAGTCAACAGATCATCTTCGCTTGGCCATTGTTTTTGTTTGAACCACGAGCCTTTATCGCTCGACGCCAAACTTGCCTTCTTAGTCGGACTAAATTACCTGTTTTCAACTTCTTCTTTTTCTTCTAAGATATACAAGGACTGCCTCTTTTAAGTTTCGACGACATAATTTTAGATAGAATGCAATTCGAGAAAAACAAACGAAAACGAAGCGTAGCGCACTATAAAGACGATTGTTGTTTTAGTTTGTGAACGTGCCGTTCGCGTGTCGCTGTCACGTAGCTGTCAGCGTCTGTCAATCATGTTTCGCGCGTCATTTTTCGCGGGAAATCAAAACATGTTTTTTCGGGGCGTTAAAACGGAATTTTAGTTTGGATTCTTTTGCTATAATAAAGCTAAGACCTAAAGCATTCTAAATATGCGAAAAAAATATTGTTTGGGAAGTTTTGCCTGTGAACCTTTTGTCATATCTTAAGAAAATACAGAAGCGAGAAGCTACCGAACTCAAGCTCCAATCTAGCACGGCTGTTTAAGCAGCGCGTAAACATCGAAAGTACCCTTTTTGGATTCAAAAATTGCATTGAAAGATACCCAAACAGCTATCTCCACATCGAAGTAATCTAGATAAGTTCTAATCCAACATTCTCTGGCTTTCAAATAGTCAAGTATGATGCCTGACAACGGGAAATAAAGATCTGAAACAACACAGAAAGGAATTAGCATGGGTGAGCACAAACCTGCTAATCGAAGTTGTCAGTTCGAGCTGAGCAATTCCCAGAATATAATGGCCAAAACAGGAACACTTTTTCCAGGCAGGATAAATTATCTTTTCTGTAATGCTTAATGCTTTTCGGCTGTCCAGCCAGTTCGTCTTTGAACTCTCAGCAGCTTTGTTGAAAGTGCTTTTCGTGTCGATTCTCGTAATTCAGGACGATTTTCGTTGCAGGTCTAGCCCGAAATGGATCAATACATTGAGCTTTTCCCGTTATTTAACATTTCTGTCTTTTAAAAAGCTAGTTTTTGGAGCATAAAATCTCACTAGTATTTTCTCTCGCCTCTTGTTCCATGTCGCTTCGCACGTAGAGCAAACATGGCCAACTAATCAAGCGAATATGATTCACAATTTACAATGTATGGAGAATTTCGCGTTTGACATTTACGAAAAGACTTAAAAAATCAATTTGCGCTCGATCTTGCGTCTATTTTATAAAAGAACAAGAGGCCCTCAGTGGCCTGAACTCGGGCCACCTACATGTAGGAATAGGTCAATACATGTAGTTCATTGAGTTGTTAGTAGCATGTGTGTGTGCCATTCATAGTCTGTGCAGGCCTAGGGGAGCCAGATAATTGATTCACTACTGATGCTCATGGTAATTTATAAATAATGGAATGGCCTTTTGCAGGAATTCAATCATGTCACGGTGGGCATAAATGACCCCGAAATCGCCAGGGTTGAGCGTGACCAAAATTAAATGAAATGGCACAATTTCCTAAATTCTCTCTTAAATTGAATACAATTTTCACAGTTTACTATGCAAGTAAAATTGAAGGTTCTGGTTAAATTAGTTTTAGATAATGACATTATTGTGACGTCATAAGAGTAAGCTCCTTTTTTGTCAAATTCCTTTTTAAATAGTCGTTTAAAGTAAAGTACGCTATAACGAAGATATGGTGATGCGTTTTTATTTGGCACAATTTTGAAGTCTCTATGATAAATATTCCCTAAGTTATTAAGGATTTAATATTTTCATGACGTCATATCTGTGACGTAATGTGTTTTACATAAATGGGGCTTTCCACTATAAAAGAAAAACAAAAACTCGATATTACAACTACTTAGTGCGTTGGTAAAAAAAAAAAGATAAATGCTCACTCGCCTATATTTAGAGGGCGTTTCCAAATACTCATGACGTCATAGTGACGTTATCGTTTTTCAATGTAACCTTGAAAGCATTTATCCATTAAAAATCACAATTCAAAAAACATACGATTTTAGGTACTAAGGTCTTCTTAAAGTTTCTAGATTGTCATGTAATAATATTTAAGACTCCAAAAGTTATTTGAAGAAATATGTTTCATAAATGGTTTTATGCTGTTTATTTCCCGCCAAAATTTGGTGGGAAAATTACGAAAATTCAAAATGAAATAATTTTTCTCCCTCTTAACCAATCGAAATAGGGTTTTCGATTACTTTGTTCCCAACAAGAGGAGAATTGAAAAAATTAACATTTTAGTATCTTACGGCTACTTGAAAATATGGAGAAACCTATTATAAATGGCTAAATGACGTCATTGTGACGTCATTAAGATGTTCGCGTTAACACAAAATACAACATTTTATTTCGTTTAGCGCTCTAAACCTCTCCATAAAAAATCATTATTGTACTGTTTTAAGTCTTGAAGATATAGACAAATAAACCAAACCCTGGCGATTTTGGGGTCATTTATGCCTCAGGTGTATTAAGGCCTGGGTCTCAAAATGGCCGCCGGCAAATCGAGAGGGGGTAGTCTATCTCTTTCTCGTTGTTATCGTTTTGCTTAAAACTTTGACAAACATGATGTTGTTATGACCTTAACAATTACACATGACAGTTTCCATGGAAACTTGGAATGTGACCTTTGAACTCTAATTTAAAAAATATATTTCAAAAGCCTCCTGCATTATGGTAAAGTGTTTTCATATGCCGGGGATATTTATGCATATGAATCAGAGATAGTCCATAGTTTATAAATCCAACGAGGACACTAGAGAAACATATTATTAAACGGCCATAAATTTGGGGTATCAAATTCCACGTTAGCGTAAATGAGTCTTTCCCATAATATTTTCAATTGTCCTCGTTGGATTTATAAACTATGAACTATCTCTGATTCACACGCATAAAAATCCCCGGCATATGAAAATACTTTACCACGATGCAGGAGACTATAAAATAAATGCTTTTCATTAGAGTTCAAAGGTCACATTGCATGTTTCCATGGAAACTGTCATGTGTAATTGATAAGGTCGTGACAAACATCATATTTTTCAAAATTGTATGGACAAATATTACAAAGACAAAGAGATAGACTACCCCCTCTTGATTTGGATGGCCATCTTGAGACCCAGGCCTTAATGTACCTGAGGCCCACCGTGTGTGGTTGTACTAGATGGCAAACAAATCTATTTCATATACCGGTACATGTATTTAAAGGCAATTGTATGAGATTGGTAGGGTCATTAGCAGAACCTGTTTGTAAATGCTATTTTCCACCTCCAATCGATTGTCGATCTTTATAAAATAGCCTTTTTAAAAGATAGCTTGCCATCCAGCATCCATGGCAATGTCTTTCCCATGGAGATCACAAGCTCAATTCATTCGTTAACAAAGTAAAATACCAGCACATGACTGTTTACTGCAAAAGGCCTACTACAACTGCTCCCAGTAATTATAATAAATCAATTTCACATAACACTGACCTAGCCTCTCTTTCGACCACTCTGTATACTGTTGCAGTTTCAGTTTATTAAGTATCAACAAATAATATAGGCAAGCGTAATCCCGATATTGGCATTTAGTACAGTGGTATGCTAAACAACTAAATAAACAATAAAACAAACAAAAAACATTCAAGCCACAAAAAGCTAATGGGAATATTAAATGAGTTCCTTGAACTGGTTAATAGATCAATTAAGCTTGTACATTTGTTGTCAAATTCAGATCATGTGACAGCTCTCCAGAGGATTCAGTGCTTTGTTTTCTAATTAGAGGAATTTGTACATTTCCTCTTGGGATAGAGAAAAACAAGAAAACATTTAATACTCAATGGAAAAGTCAGGTGACCTGAATTGGGACAACAAATGTACAAGCTAAATCGGTCTATTGAAGTGCCTGTACAGTGTAGCTGGGTAGATCATTCCAAATTGGTATTGTTCTAATTAACTAACATAGAAAGAGTATTTATAAGCGTTGAGGCAGAAATATGTCTATAATGAAAGTCGATCCGGAATGAACATGATGAAACTCGTTCCGGTATCATGTAAACACCCCCTAAGTCATATCCAGTTCTGTTTATGCAGGGTTATAAGTTCTGTTATCTTTTAACAATTTCAACTTTTTCTTCTTGCATGGTCTCTATGAAGTCACATACAGTTCAATTTACGATCGATTTCATTTCCAGTTCGAATTACAGTCTCCATATTTACATCATACAGGCATTAGTCATTACACTTCATAAAATTTTAAAAGTAGGGAACAAGTAAGATTTGTGTGCGTATATACATAATTTCAGCCTCACCAGTTCAGATAATTCCGTATGCGTTCAAAGACAAGGGTCAATCACTGTTCACTTCCAGCTTTTGCGACTCTTGAGTTGAAGTCTTAAAGTGCCTATAACCATTTTGCAATTTTTATTGCTAACGAACCTCCGAAGAGTTTTGAGTACTTCTGTGAAGAAAGTTTTGGTTTTGAGTGAATACTCTATGTTCTACGCTTGTTTGAAATCGTGTAAATGTGACCTTCCCTGATCCATGACCGCGTAAGCAAAAGCCTGGGTCGATACCTGTATTTACGTCATCTTGACGTCATATAATTAATTCGACTTTGCAATAATTTGAAGAAATACTTAACATGTTGACTAAAATGACTTTTTTCTTTACTAACAACTCACAAACTGTGTATATTTTCTATGCATCGATGTTGTTGTGATAGAAAGGCGCCATGGAGAATAATGCATTAATGAGGTGACGTACATACAGGTTTCGACCCAGGCTTTTACTTACGCGGTCATGTGTCAGGAAAGGTCACAAAAGGTCACATTTACACGATTTCAAACAAGCGTAGAACATAAAATATTCACTGTAAATCAAAACTTTCTTCACAGAAGTACTCAAAACGTTTCGGAGGTTCATAAGCTATCAAACTTGCAAAAGGGTTATAGGCACTTTAATAGACTGGAGTACTTCAGGAGAGTACTTGTCGGTAAACAGCCAACATTTAAACAATCAAAATCCCTCATTTGACCTCTTCACAGTGTGTGATCAGGGTATCAACGAAGAGCGTTTCACCAATATCAACAACGCAACACTGCAATCCTATGGCACTTTATAGATGCAGCAGTACAGGTTTCCGTGGATTATTGGACCAAAACCTTCACTTCTCCGGCCATCCCTTTCGTAAATGTGAGAATTTTCCATCGAAAGCCCCTAAAAGTCCTGTTAGCCCTAGAATAACTGAACATCTTGCTATTTCAGTCGAAGAAACCTTTGGTTTCAGCAAAATAATGGGTAAGAATTGCCCAAATCTTTGCTCCCGTTGATGGGAAATTATCGAACTTTGCCTCTACAAATATCGGAAGTGTCCCGAGCGGTGTCGAATTTGATTGGTTGATCCTGTCACGTGTTGAATAGCTCGACTTTGAAAAAAAAAAAACGCTTGGAAACCTTGACTCGCGCCAGCCACAGGCTGGCCCGAGTAAATACAAACGTTCACCGTGTTTACATAGCCTGATGCAAACACTCGGGTAAGTTTGAGAGAATTCTCAAGTTTTTACAACAACTTGAGAATTCTCCCAAACTTCCCCGAGTGTTTGCATCAGGCTATGTGAACACGGTTAACGTTTTCTATTTCTTAAAGGTGAAGTAATACGGGCAACAATTTCTTGCAAATTGTCGCGCAACAATGTTGCGTTGCGAGTTGAAGTGCGATGTTGCACGTATTACCACCCACTCGAGAAACTTGTCGCGCAATTTCCATGTTACAAGTTGCGGTAAACATGTTTGAGGAATCCAGCTCTGTGATTGGCTAATGGCTTGTATTAATTGTCAGTTGAAACAAGATGGTGACCGTTGTCGCGCGACAAGTTGCAGCGCCAGGTGGTAATACGAACAGCAAAACCAAAATGTGTTGCAAAAAGTAGAAGTCACTTCTACTTTCTGCAACATGTTGCTGTAACTTGCAAGATGGAAATATATTGCGTGGCAAGTTGCTCGAGTGGGTGGTAATACGTGCAACATTGCGTTTCAACTCGCAACGCAACATTGTTGCAAGACATGAGTAGTATGAGAGGGACCGAATTAGCCTCCTTTTTGCGGCGCTATGCTAATTTTTGCGGCGTGCTCATTAATTCAATGACGTCACGGTTCTATTGTCTTAGACTCATGAATAAAGTGTGGCGCTCTCATGAATAAAGTGTGGCGCTCATGAATAAAGTGTGGCGCTCATGAATAAAATGTGGCGCGCTCATGAATAAAGTGTGGCGCTCTCATGAATAAAATGTGGCGCTCTCATGAATAAAGTGTGGCGCTCTCATTATCTATTATTTCTGTGAATGAGGTCATCG
>JAOWCC010000655.1:1902323-2272912 GCA_030867875.1 Actinernus sp. WN-2022 | reverse complement strand
CAAAGGAAGAATTATTAGCTGAATTTAGGAGTCTTTAGGAGTGGCCGGTAGCAATTAGTAAAAAATAGTAAAAATTCATACAAGGTCGGTCCCCTTGGTTCCTAATCCATGAACCAAAGTGAGCTTCCCCCCCTCCCCCCCCGCCCCCCACCAATGGGCAACAAACAATTAATTCTGACAAGGTTCCCATAGATCCACCCCTGACGGAAGCTGCTGATACATACATTATTTACCCATCCATTTACAACAACAATAAAAAAGATTTTTTAAGGCAACAGTCATGATTATGTTTTATGTAGTATGTAATCTACTAGATTTAGCCTGTATATTTATAATATATAAAATGTATATAGTGGCACCAAGGGAACTAGTACTACTACTAACAGAGGAGAGAGTCAATGTATTTAGCATGGTATTGCTATAATTGGGGACAAATTCATTTACTCTATATATATATGATTATATAATTCCACTACACTTAAGGGTGGTCACTACCAGAGATTTGGTTGCATTCACAGTGTTGGCCTACAATTTAACATTGTGATCCAAGAAGACACAAAGCTTTTAGAACCATTTGCAGATGTCAGAGCAAAGGCATGCAGTACCAGTTCTCCCAGTTATTTTAAGGTCCCTACCTGGATTTGAACTCACTACCTCCTGCACAACAGACTGACACATAACCACTGAGCTTACTGGTTCTGTGATGGGCCAAATTTTGTTCAGATAAAATTAATCCAATTCTATTAAAATAAAATTATAAATACATCTGAGACATTGAATAAGACAGCATGATTTTGCAGTGATTATTTTTATGATTCAGATTTTGTGCTTGCGACTCATTTTATGATAATAGGATGAGTGTTTGCAGCACGTCTCTGTGTACATGTGATTATGTACGCGTACATGTCTAGTTCTTCGACTTAATAAAATTTGCAGTTATCTTCTACTGGCATGTCTGCATTCTTCCAGAGATTGACGTATATAATCATGATCAGAAGGATAACACTGGATATAAATAGACTTGGTAAAAAAGTACACTGACTATCGCAAAAAATCGACAAAGAAATGCAGATATAAACACGCAATGATTTCAACCTCACCGTACCTTCATGACCTAACAAGACACTGTTCAGGTTCACTTTCCCTCTCAGCTTTGCTCTTGAGTTGAAGTTGAGTTTGGCTTTGTTAAAGACTTCTTATTCAGTTGTATGGTATTGTGCAGTATATTTGAGTATACCAATCCACAGAGATTCAAATAACAAAGCCGTGGCGAAAGAGAAGCTTAAACGAGAAACATTTTGTCCTCCTAGAAAAACACAACATCTTGCCATTTCTATCGAAGAAGCCTTTGGTTTGAGCAGCAAATCCACGCTAAATTCCAATTCGATATATGGATTAGCCGGATCCTGACCCCTTCACTGGCTTCAGGTCGTCGTACGTGTCGTATATAAAATCACTGGCCATTCAGTTTATTCAGCTGTATGGTATTGTGCAGTATATTTGAGTATACCAATCCACAGAGATTCAGATAACAAAGCCGTGGCGGAAGTGAAGCTTAAACGAGAAATATTTTGTCCTCCTAGAAAAACACAACATCTTGCCATTTCCATCGAAGAAGCCTTTGGTTTGAGCAGCAAATCCACGCTAAATTCCATTCGATATGTGGATTAGCCGGATCCCGGCCCCTTCACTGGCTTTAGGTCGTCGTACGTGTCGTATATAAAATCACTGGCCATCTGGGTAAAAAACGCGGTCCTTCGGCTCCGACAATAGAGCCAGTTGAAAAATCCTGAGCCTGTTGGAAGGCCTTCGCACGAGTGAAGTTAAATAACACATTTATGGGACTCCAAATTTGAAAAAAAATTCCTCGCGGGTCCACCATCTTGATTTTACTGTATTATATTATGTAAATAATAAACCTGGCGATTGTTGCGTGACCAGCACAGTGCAATCTGATTGGTGTGAACTTGAACTTTAACGCATGCGCAGAAATTTGCTGCACGAAACAAAAACAAAAATAACGGCTTGCAGATTAAGACTCGTGCCTGCCACAGGCAGCCCGAGTAATAACGGCTTGCAGATTAAGACTCGTGCCTGCCACAGGCAGCCCGAGTAAAAACACACACAGTGCATTATCGGTCAAGGTAGGATACACTCATACAGCGAGTGAGTGCATGTTGTCGAGAATGCAAAACAACCTACAAAACTGAAGAAGACAATATTTTGTTGTCTTGGAAACAAAGCAATTTGTTTGACTTTTGTTTGAATATTTCTAACATCCAGACACTTCAACTATCACTGTACAGTCTTCATCGTTATAATAGTACTTTGTGAAGACTGTTAATATTATTATTAGAAAAAAATCAGTGACAACTATTTTAAATACATTATGAGAAGTCAACTGTTGATTCATGGAAATAACCACTTTCAGCTCATGGTTTTACAATAACTTTGGTTTTGTATCTTTCTCATAATGAGTGGTCATTATTTGTCGGGTGGGAATATTTTAACATTCACTACAAATAAAATACCCCTTCCTCCGAGCAGTTGTTGTTTCTCAAAAACACTCCTTATAAGTTAAGTATTTATTAATAAATACTCAAGGCAACAGACATGTGAGTTTACAAAAATGGTCTTGTCCTCTTTTGAGCGAGTAGTTTGTAAAGAGGGTGGCATGGATTGACAATAATTTTCTTCCAAAGTTAAAGGTCCTTTCTCTAATTATATCAGTAACTGGTACATATCTTGCTGCATAGCCGAATCTAATCAATGGCTCTTCTACAAAGTTTGTCAATGTGACTTAACTTATTTGTCCTCAAAGGCACAGGCCCATACCTCAACAGCATAATATGAACCTTATGGTCCATATAGACCATGAAAATAACAAATGTGGATAATACACACAACAAAATATATTTCACATACTAGCCTCCAGATTCAATTTTGTTTCAGATTGACCACTGTATACGGTATATACATGTTGTAAAAGTTCTCTTGCCCTTTGAGTTCTTTATCCAGGGTCATAACTAAACTTTTACAAGTTGTATGCACAGTGGTCAACCTGTTTCATTTTATTTGATCACTGTGAATTACGGCTGATTTGTGGGGGGGGGGGAGGGGGGGGGGGGGGGGGGGGGGTGGGGGGGGGGGGGAGAGGCATGCATATACTCCCCAGAACACATCGACACCTGGAGGCCCCAAATTTCTATTTCCAGCATTCTCCACGATACATTTCATAATTAAATAGCAAAGCAGTCAACGTTATTTTTTTGGTTAGATTTCAAGTGTACACATGTGTATACATTTGATATCAATTGAAGAACAGTTGAAGTGACACTATGATCAAATTTACACAATGGCCGTTCTCGTCAGATTTTGAATTAAGTGAAAGTGCAAATATTAAGTCGAAATTCCTATGAGAAGTCCAAACTACTTTGACCATAATTCCTATTTCTGACCAGCCGCCATTACTAAGTTTAGAAACAAACGATCCCATGTTAAAGCATCATTCTGTTTGTGACATCATCTACTTAACACGTGATCATAAATTACATTATACAGCAGCAAGACAAGCTCAGTAGACATTCCTAATGTAAAGCTTACACTTCTCTATAATAAAGAAGCTATGGTTTAGAATTGAGTGATGTCATCCAATTAACCTAATGGCATAAGACAACTTTATTTGGACCTTGTAAATTAAAATACAATATCATACTGACCATCCCCCTTTCCCTTTCACCTCCCCTGGGGCATTTGAGAACTCCGTCTGTCCCAGGGGTGGGGCAATTTTCCAACAAAAAAAGTTGGAGCTGTGGAACTTGTCAAAAAAAAGCCCAAGATAGTGACTCTTACATCAGCGTTAATAAAAGTTTGCAGTGGTTCAAAAGCTCTACGACGGAGCATTTGCATAGCTAATTAGCAGACCCCACTGTGGGGCATTTGAAATTCTGATTCAAAAATGTCAAATGCCCCACAAATGCTTTTTTTTTAGGCGCGGGAGGGGGGGGGGGGTGGGGGGGTTGGGCAGATTTATTAATAGAGGACGTAAGGAGTTAGTGTCAGTGGACAACAAACTCAAACCATCTGAAATTCAGACTACATAGAGATGAGAAGTCTCCCTCTTCTTGAAGGCAGACCTAGGTATGGGTACAGCTGCTACGTTGATCAGGAGAAGTGTCGGATAACTTGTCTTCAGTTACAGTTTGAATAGTAAGCACTGCTGTCTGAAATATAACAATAATTATTAATGATATTTCGGTTAAACTTCACTTGCCTTGGGAGCTTTTTGTAAAATAGTCAATACTGTTATTCATTTATATTACTATAAATAATTTCACATTCGAGGTACACAATGTAGACAATTTTTGACATTGATAGTTGACATTGATAGTAACGATCTTGAATACTTCAGCCTACTTCAGTTCGAGGAAGTGTAGTGTGTTCACAGTTTACTTCGCGGGAAGAAGTTTGTACTGACTCCATTTACTGAAAATTCGCTTCATTGCAAAAACATATGTTATCCACATACTACATTAGGACTATATTAAAGTGTAAACTTACTTCTTTATAGACATGCTTGCTTTGAATCGTCCCATGGTTCAGTGAGAAATACTCATCTGCAAATCACTGGCATCGGACTTGCACCGCAATCTTTTCACTTTGTTCGTATGAAAGCCGTACATTGACGAGCGAGGGACGAACTTGAAGGCCACTCATACAATTGACAGTCAGTATGACTGCAGTTCATGACCACATAGCGACGAGACATTCTTTTTTTCAGCATGAAACCACGATTTCTTACTTTCCTTGTATAGCTTTGTGACGGTCGACTTCTCGGTGACGTCACAGCCTCGTTTTGATGTTTGTCACCAAGTCAATTGTTTAGCGAATTTTAATGTATTTTTTGTGGCCACCAACAATAAAAAGATGCAGTTTTTTTCAATAAAAATCACTTTATTGATAAATAAACTTTAATACTGTTGTGATAGCTCCGGCCATGTTTTATTCTGAACTCCGACGACAGCAAAACGTAACAATGTCACATGACTAGGTTCGGACCCAGTCCTACGCGAGCTTATACTACTACAGTCCAGGACACTACATTCCTCCCCTAGTCTCTAAACTAGATAAGACGATATCTCGAACTTAACGGCAGTTATAACAGTGTCACTAATAAGTTCTCACTGAAAACGTTTTGGTGGTTTACGCTCTCTGGTTGGGTAACGCCTAGGCGGTGTCGTAACAGGATCATCACCCGTACGTGGAAAAGTTACTGCTTCCCCTGGACTGGTCACAGCAGGAGCCGGTGACTTTACACTTCTCTCTGCCGCATCGCTCTGTTGTAACGAAACATCAGGTGGTGCCTCCTCGCGTATCTCTTGTGGCGGGACAGGATCTATCTTACTCTGCACTTGTCTAGGAAGTAGCTGATCATGGTGTTTTCTCACAATCAGACCATTTTCTAACTCGATCTTGGCTGACACAGGACCCGTCTCTTCGATTATCGTACCCGGTAGCCATTTGGAACCTCCTGAGTAGTTGCGTACCTTAACAGTGTCGCCTACTTCTAGCTTTCTTGCTCGGCTGTGCTCGTCATGTTGTCGCTTTTGTCTTTCTTGGGCCATACTGACTTTCCCTTCGGTGTCTGGGCGAAGCAAGTCCAGACGAGACCTCAGGTTGCACCCCCATCGTAACTGGGCTGGCGATACACCAGTTGTAGACTGCGGAGTGATTCGGTAATTAAACAAGAAACGCGAGACCTTCCTCTCGATACTCCCACTGTCCTGTTTCTTCATTCCTTGTTTGAACGTCTGAACTGCTCTTTCCACCAGGCCATTTGTTGACGGGTGGTAAGGTGCTGATGTCACGTGTCGAATGCCGTTCTTCGGCATAAACATTTTGAATTCACTGCTCATGAAGGAAGAACCGTTGTCAGATACGATCATCTCGGGTAGCCCGTGAGTTGCAAACGTTATTCTGAGTTTCTCAACAGTTACTTCGGTTGAAGTGCTACTCACACAGTGAACATCCAACCATTTGGAATGTGCATCGATGACTAGCAAGAACGTCTTACCCATGAACGGTCCGGCGTGGTCAATATGGACGCGTGACCATGGACGACTTGGCCATTCCCAGGAATACCTCACAACTCTTCACCTTATCCTCTAGAACGGCGTCTATCTTCGGCCACCACACGTAGCGTCGCACTAGGCTCTTCATCCTTGAAATCCCCGGGTGTGTTTCGTGTAGAGTGTTCACTACTTCCTTTCTTCCCTGGGGTGGCACTACCACCCTTGATCCCCACCACAGGCACCCCGCATGTACACTCAACTCATCTCTTCGTTTGAAATACGGTTTCAATGCCTCGTCTTCTACATATACACTGTACTGGCCATCCCTGCAGTACAAACTGTAGAACCTGTGACAGTACTGGGTCACGGGCTGTCCACTGCTTAACTTTCAGTGCGTTGATGGGGCTTGCATTCAAGGTATCCATGAGATGGATGACTTCGCCCGGTATTGGTGTCATCTTAGGCTCTTCCGGAAGTGGCAATCGGCTTAGAGCGTCCGCATTGCTGTTCTCTCTCCCCGGTCGGTACTCTAACTCGTACGCATATGCTGCGAGTGTTAAGGCCCACCTCTGAATTCTTCCGAACACCATGGGTGGAATGGCTCGGTTTGAGCTTAACAAACCTAGCAGAGGTGTATGGTCAGTATACACCTTGAAATGCCGACCATACAGAAATTGATGAAACCTCTTCACCGCGAACACCATCGCCAAGGCTTCTTTATCCAACTGCGACTTGGGAGAGTGTTCTCGAACTATACGCTATGGGTTTCTCCGCTCCGTCTTCCATCGCATGTGCCAGTAAGTCGCCGACGCCGTACGGTGATGCATCGCAAGACAGCACCAACTTCTTCTCGGGATCATAGTGCACCAACACGGACGATGACTGCAGGAGATCTTTGGAAACTTGAATTGCCTTCTCCTGACGCTTACCCCATTTCCACGGCGTTTCCTTACGAAGGAGCTCGTGCAATGGTTCTAAAGTGGATGACAGGTTGGGTAAGAACTTCCCATAGAAGTTGATCATTCCCAGAAACGACTTCAGCTCAGAGATGTTAGTGGGTGTAGGCGCTTCTTTGATGGCTTTTACTTTAGCTTTCACTGGATGGAAACCTTCTGCATCTACGCGGTGCCCAAGACTTTCAAGAGACGCCTTCATGTACTGGCATTTCTTTGTCTTGAGTCGTAAACCTGCCTCTGAGAGACGTTTCAGGACTTTCTTGATGTGGTCTAAGTGCTCTTCGTCAGTGTGTCCAGTGATGAGAATGTTATCGAGGAAGACTGCTACACAGGGGATTCCTTGTAGTAATCCCTCCATGGTTCTCTGGAAGATGCCTGGAGCTGACGAAACACCGTAAGGAAGCCGGTTATACCTGTATAACCCTTTGTGGGTATTGTCACAAACTCATTGGAATCTTCATCCAAAAGTATTTGTTCATATGCATGGCTTAGATCTAGTTCGGTGAATGTCTTACCCCCCGCTAACTTAGTGTACAGGTCATCTATCTTTGGGATAGGGTATGCATCTAGCTTAGATACCTTGTTAACTGTGAGCTTGTAGTCCCCACAAACCCTCACAGTACCATCTGATTTCATCACAGGCACAATGGGCGTGGCCCACTCGGAATACTGGACTGGTTCGATTGTCCCCTCTTTCTCCAGTCGTTCACGTTCATGCTCGATTTTCTCTCTAAGCGCATAGGGAACTGACCTTGCTCTGTTAAATATGGGCGTGGCAATTGGATCTACTTGAATCTTAGCAGTTGTACCCTTTGAGAGTACCCAGGTCTCCCGCAAATAATTGAGAGTGATTCTTTAGAATATTATCCAGCTGTCTATTTGTTTGTGATAGCTGTTTGATGACTGGCCAATTTAATTTTAGCTTCTCTAGCCAATTCCTACCAAGTAAGGCTGGCCCTTCCCCCTCTACCACAAACAAAGGCAACTTCATTTCCTTGTCTTCATAGGACACAGTTACTTCTACTTGCCCCTTCGGTTTTACCTCTTCACCGGTATAGGTACGTAAGACTACCTCAGACTGCGCCAATGGGGGTTGCTTATCTCCCTTCCATAGGTTGTTGTAAGTACTTTCACTAACCACGGATAGGGATGCCCCAGTATCTAGTTCCATGGTTAAAGTCTCCCCATTAATCTTCATGTTTACTTTGTATGGGGATGAGTGGTTGCTACTTATTTGGAAAAGGAATATGCGTTGGTAGATTGTCCTTCATCTGAGTCTACTCCCTCCCCAGTTTCTTTAGGGTGTGACCCACTCCTTTCTTGATGATGGGTTCCCTGTGGTTTGTGTGAGTTTTCACCACGTTTTTGCTCTTTTTTTCTTACCGCATGCACGGGAGATATGGCCAGAAATTCCACAAGAATGACATTTAACATCTTTAAAACGGCACTCATTCGCATTGTGCTTCCCTTCACAGCGATAGCATTTTATTTCGTGATTATGTTTCTTTGGGGCAGTACTCTTGCTGGCTAGCTTGTTTACCGTGGGATTTGCAGCAGTGTTCTGATTCTTATGCAAATCCAAAACATCTTTATTGGCAGCTTCAATAGCTAGGGCAATGTCTACTGCTTTTTTCAAGGTTAGTTTTGGCTCAGCCAGCAATCTGCGCTGGGTTTTCTTATCGCTTATGCCACAAACTAGACGGTCGCGTAGCATTTCGAAGACTAGCGCCAAATTCACAGTGTTCTGAGATTGATCTTAACGCGGCTAGAAACACTGGGATTGACTCACCTCCCTGCTGAGTGCGATTATAGAATTTGTAGCGCTGAACAATTACCGACGGTTTAGGCGTAAAGTGGGCTTGCACGAGTTTTGTCAGGTCGGTAAAACTCTTATCTTTTGGAAGCTCTGGGGCTACCAAACTTCGGATAAGCTTGTAGGTTTTCCCTCCCACGCTGGCGAGGAAAATATCTTTCTGTTTACCTTTGTCTCGTAACTCTTTGGCCTGGAAATAATGTTCCAGTCTTGGTACTCGTGAATCTTTCCAAACGTCGCCATTGTGTGGCCGTTTCGGTGAATATTCTACGGTTTACCTCGTCGCCAATGTGATAGCTCCGGCCATGTTTTATTCTGAACTCCGACGACAACAAAACGTAACAATGTCACATGACTAGGTTCGGACCCAGTCCTCCGCGAGCTAATACTACTACAGTCTAGGACACTACAACTGCGCAATAAAAAAAAACATGTCACTGGCACTTTAAGGTAACGAATACAGAGGATCTTGGAGTAAATCTCGTACTCGATAGAGTCAACATTCCAACTGAATAGAATAACACGCTGTGACTAGAACAAAATGGAAGTACGCATTCCAAATAACGAACTTCTAACTCCTGACAATAACGAAGTTTATAGCGCTAATTTGTGACTTGAGACTTCACGAGTAAACAATAATTAATAAAAGAAGAGAAATTCTACTGTGATAATAATAATAAGAAATAAACAAGGTTAATTTAACCAAAATAAACGAGGTTGAAAGAATAACCTAGGATAAAAAAATAAACTAGGTTGAAAAAAATAAAATAGTTATTTGTTTTAAACCTAGTTAAATTTTAAAACCTAGGTTATTTTTTTTACCTAGTTTTTTTTTTAACGGGTGCTCACTAGTTTAGGGTGTTTAGAGCTAGTCACTATTTTTTTTACGGCTAAGTTACTAAACAACAGATAAATATAATGCTTCTTTAATGGTCCTGTGGTTACAAATAAAAAGTTGAGGAATACAAACCCCATCCCTAGATTTAAAAACACCCTAACCGTCATTAACGGCTGCTCACTAATTTAGGGTGCTTAGAGCTAGCCACCATTTTTTTTATGGCACTAAACAATAGATAAATTAACTATAATGCTTCTTTATGGTACTGTGAACTAATACAAACCCTACCATACTATTTTTTTCCGGCTAAGTCACTAAACAGCAGACAACTATAATGCTACCCTACATTTAAGACCCTAAAAATTACCGTTTGGACAAAACTAAACTCGGTTGAACCAAAATAACCTAGTTTGGACAAAAATAAACTAGGTTGAAAGTATAAACTAGTTTGGACAAAAATAAACTAGGGTGAAAAAATAAACTAGTTCAGGAGCCCATTACCAGGAGCGTTCCTCTGTTATGGGTTGGGTCCCCAGCACAGAGGTAGATGAGGCTATTTTTAGATTCGAAATTCCCGCGAAAAGAGGTCGCCGCCATGTTGGTGCCCTTAAACAATAGATCCCTCGTTAGCTTCTTTTGTTGGGGCACCAACATTTGAATCTCTGGGGATTGAGTGAAAACCAGCAATTCGAATTCCCGCGTTGAAAGTGAGAAGAATGATAATGAGAAGTAACGTTAGCTATCTGATTGGCTAAGAATAGCCTACCTTTGTTCTTTTTCGCGCGAAACGCAATGCTAAAAATAGCCTCATCTACCTCTGTGCTGGGGTACAGACACAGTGGGGAAGATGGACGCTCCTGGTAATGGGCTCCTGACTAGTTTGGACAAATTTAACCTGAAGTATTTTTAAACTACAACATAAACACCGCATGCTCGCTGCATGGTGGCAAATTTGTTTCAACCTGACCTAAACTAAATAACCTGTTCAAACTAGGTAGTTTTAACCCTGTGTAGCTAAACACATTCAAGATAGGGGCTAGATAAACTCAGTTTAATTAAGTAATGATTCAGCTAAGAATTATAGCAAAAGATTTTACTTGAATATGCCTGAAGTGCTGTATAAGATGTCTACAGTTCATACTACAACCAGAAAATATAGTATTTTTATGCTATTGCATGGGTCTTTTTACTGTGAAAACTCAAAGAAGCCACCATCCAGCCAATCGGAAAGGGAGAAAACAAAATATATTTCAATCGCAAATTTCAGAACTTTCCTCACATACGATGTTCTTCGAAATTAAACTGATAGCTAGTTTGATCAAAAATAAATTAAAAGTTCAAAAATTATCGAATGAAAACGTATTGTTTCGATGTTTTTAAAATTAACCAATGGAATTACAAGAAAGAAGAATAGAAAATTAACACCTCATTACATTTGTAGCCGTACAGTGCTATATTGTTCTTAGCCGGAGCATTACTAAGCTGTAAGAGGGGCAGAACTAAGCTCTAGCTTACACACGGGTGGAAAAAATCACCTTGTACATTTTCTTGGTATTCGTCAGCAAAACGTCTCCTTCCTTGAAAAGTGATCGTCCTTGGTTCTCAAAAGCCTACGAAACAAACATGGCAATAATAACTGTAGTATCCACGATCCGCCATCTTGTCATACAATGCTCATTTGCATATATTGCAACACGTGATATTAAAGACCCTGTGTCCGAGCCCATGGTGCTTTGCGCGCGTAAATCATTTTCGTAGGCTACGAAAATCAGAAAGATCGTTGTTGTTATTATGTGACTCTCGAATCTTTCGAAATCGATCTCTAGTTTGGGCCATCGTGTAATTATTTATAGATATATATGCTTAACTGACTTCCTTTTATCTTAACTTTTGTATGTATACCTTTTAAAATGAAATTTTAGTCGAATATTTCTTCGAATCCCGGTCTAGAGTGGCGAGTAGATGAATGCCGAAGAAAGAACAGACAGCGAGGCGAAGCGACTCGACAAATAATCCTTCAGCAGTCCACATTTCACTTTCTCTAGGTCTAGAAGAGAACACTTGTGGTTCAAAAGGACTCAGTACTACAGTACGTGAGTTTCCCGGGGATTTGCTGCACTAAGGGACCGGCGGGCTTCGTTGGAAATAGAATAAGCAATCACTTCTGGCATCAAGATCATTCGTAATTATAATTTCGCACGGCTCAGCTCCACTGAGGTGAGTAAGACTTATGTGTATCTGTTTTGCGTTTTTATTAGCAGAGAAAGCAATGCCCTTAACCATTTTTTTCATCCTCCAGTAGGTCCAGAAAGTCTTGCTACCAAAACTACGACCGCGAATTAAACTCCAATCTGCCAAGTTCAGCTGTTACTTCGCTGTGAGTTTGACTCGAGTGCGAGTGCGAGTACAACATTTCATTTTGCACGCAAAATATCATTCGCAAGGAAAGTAGAGATCTTCAAATACTGAGCTAAACAATACTGGAAACATGAAAACAAGGTAGCAAGAGCATGTGTTTGCTTGTAGAGTTGTGAAAAGTCGCACTCGTAAATCGAATTAGAATCTAAAGGCAGTACAACTGGCTTCCTGCCGAGTACTGTTCAAACCATATTCGAAGCATCCGGGGAAAATTCGTGGGCTCGATTGGGTTTTTAATCCGGTAGAAATGATGAAATTCGTTATCCAAAGTGTATGTGTACTTCTTTTATGAAACTTATAAACAATCGAGAGCATTTTAGTTCGACTAAAAGCTGGCCTTTAATTTATGCGGCCGTTGATAAACAAACTAATCATAACATTGGCGCAAAGCACCATGGGCTCGGACTGACACAGTCATTCTCTTCAATGACACACAACACAACACACAACTTGAGCGCTCTGAAGCAAAAATCTAAAAACTCCCGAAACTTAGTTCATTACGGCCACTTTTCAGATCTATCGTGATTGTAATAGCTTGCTGCTGCGAGCGTAGCGAGCAGCAACACTAATCTTGACGTACAACACAGGGTGACCACACGCATACCTTTTCGCACTAGCATACCATTGCCGGTGATCGCCTCGCTTTGACGCCCTGGGTCTCAAAGGATATATCCCGGATGTAGCAAACGGTATCCATATTTTCTCAACAGTGTTGAGTACCATTTTATCAAATTATCATGTCAAACTACGCTTTATTCATAGCAGGAAGTATTCATCAGGGTTACAAACGTTTTAATGATGTATCGAGAGGAAGACAATGTTCTTTTATGAGTTTGTCAGCGCTGTCGTGTGCCAAATCTGACCAGTTCAGCAGTGGACCTCTGATACAATCGATACAAATTATCCTTATTGAAGGAGACCGACTGTATCTCGTTTCGCTTGGCGATTTCATCGTTTCCGTTTCTCCCCATGTAGGATCTGCGACTCAGAGCCCAAAACCGTGTCCGTGACGTCACTTCCAAATTTTTGGTAATTAGCTATTTATGCATAACGAAGTCAAAACAAGATGGCGACTGAAATGAGATTTCGAAGTGTAAAGTCCGTCGCAGAGGAAATTTCTCTCAAATTTGGAATCCCATCTCTCAAATGTGAACAGCTTAGTGTTTTATGTAACTTTATTCGTGAGAAAGATGTGTTCGTGAGCCTTCCAACAGGCTCAGGAAGGTCACTGATATTTTCAACTG
The DNA here is from genome assembly GCA_030867875.1 of Actinernus sp. WN-2022. NCBI lineage: Eukaryota > Metazoa > Cnidaria > Anthozoa > Actiniaria > Actinernidae > Actinernus > Actinernus sp. WN-2022. The sequence goes on along the minus strand of JAOWCC010000655.1, from coordinate 2,259,572 downwards.
GCGGCCCCTTCAAACCAACTCGCGGCCAGGTTCGGGCTTTTGGAAGAAAACTGCATTAGTCATTGAAGTTACTCCGCTTGTTGCCCTCATGAAGGATCAAGTGAAACGCTTACATAGTCATGGATTTAAGGTGAATATTTGAGCAGGGATTTAATTGTCTGAACAGAGATTTTAACCGATTCAGCTCCATCGGTACAAACAAAACTGTCAAAACTCCAAAAGCAAAAAAAGTAAAAAGCAGTCTAAAACTTGAATATTGATTGATAAATTAAATTTATAGTTAAGCTCGGTACGAACCACTATATTCTTGGGAGGGACAGAGGATGAGAAACATAGCAGAACTAAACAAATGCTTGCTCATTACTTCGATCCCTGTTATACTCCTATGTAAAAACATTTTTTTCCCAACCTCCAAACAACATTGTTAATAAAGACTTACTGAATATGACTCTGTGTATTTTTTTTGGTAATAATGTAAAGAACATGTTGTACTAGTTATGTGCCTTGATTGGCCTGTATGTGCTCTTTAATAATGAATAAATAAAGAATTAAATGAACTTGTGACAGTTCGTTTCCTTGTTTTAGTTGTATAACAACCTAAGGAGAAATAAACAAGACCTTAAAAAATATAAATAACTGCCATTCTATGTTCCGCCCAGGCCAGAGGGTATTGGTTTCGAGCTGTTTTAGTCTGAAATTGGGGTTATTCGTTTTGCCTTTTAGTCTGGAATATGATATGAATTTGAAAGTGAAGTATGAGACCACAACATCAATCTTCAATATAAATTGAGTAAGACAACAAACCATCATTGGTTGAAATATGCTTTAAAGCAGCTGTGTTACAGTGAGGGACACAGCCAGGCTGGAACAAATTTATTTTTCAGTGATTTTCATATAAACTGACAACCCTAGCGCACATGTGGGAATAAAAGTAAATGTGCAAAAATGACTAACAAACTGTGTGCAGGAAAAGGAAAATATTGCACATCCTTTCAATTAAGCATTAAGCTAAGCGAGGGGAAATCATATTTTGGTCTGAAATTGGGTCAGGGTTTTGAAATCTGTGTGCCACACCCCAACCAGGGGGTACCAGTACCCATCATGAAAAAAGATTCCCTTCGTTCAACAGCCTTTGACCTGACATACATGTACCTAACCTATTTCCAGTATTCACCCAGGTTCTCAATGCCCTTATAATGCATTTAAACAGAATCAGGAGAACAAGTTGGGTGACTGAACTCATGCAATGGGTGGGAATAGAGTGTAGCAGTCTTTATGAAAAGAAAAAAACAAATTAAGGCAATGAATTGATGAGTTTATACATGGTAATGGTTCAGGAGAGGTCAAACTTTTACCATTTCAAACAAGCCTAGAACATATCGCATTCTCTGTAAGCCAAAAAATTCTTTGCAGAAGTACTCAAAACTTTCAATGATTCATATGTATAAAAAATGCAAAAGGGGTTAGGGGCACTTTAAGCTTTTCCTTCAATTTTCCCAGCTAAAATAAACTACATCACCAATATATACATGTCAATGAAACGATGCCATGCAGATACTGAAATAGCATATGTATTGATTAAGGTGGTGCAACCTAAAACAGTTATTATTCTAAATAAAATAAATAAACCATTATTTTATGTTATAGCAGCTATAGGCTAATTATTGCAGCTTACGTAATTACAGCTTTGAACCTGCTTTTTTACTCCTCTCACACTACTCACTACATTAACTGTTTTGGACATAATTATACAAAACTCAACTCACATGTTGATGTTTACAGAGGGAGGAAAACAAGAGAATTGGATAATGATAAACCTAACTCATACGAGCAGTGAGAGGAGAGTGTTTTACTACTGCATGTGGCAATTAACCTGCATCCCATTCTCTGTTTTTGCTTTTGATAAAATACAACTTGTATAGTTCACATGCATGATGAGTTTGTTTGTGTCGCTGTTGACTCATTACCGATTGCCATGGTAACCATGTAATTTGTGCAGTTGAACCCCTGCTAAAAGGGAAGTTTATAATAAATAAATGAGATTTGCAAGTGGCGCATACATGAGATGGCTAGTTCTGCTCTAGATCAAATTCTAATATCAAAGTTTTTTTGCACTTTCTTATATTTTTTGCAATAATTATATTTGGATATCAACCACCAACATGGTAACTGAACACACGGAGTTCTAACTTAAAACTACAGTCCTGTCGACGGCCTGCATGTCTTCTCGAGAAAAATATAAATATATATAAGTTAGTACTCCATGTGAACTGACTTTGAATAATGTTACTTAAAAAAAAATACAGTTGCATGTAAATAGCTGACAAGCAGTACCTGTACCCAGAACATTCCATCTACACGACAAAAATAATGGCTATCGTATCTTGCCAAAAAAAATGGTATGCACACCAAACACATTATGCTTGTTGTGTAAACAAGGCATTTAGACACGAATTAGAGTACAAAAAGAACAGGTATTTCTTTATTCATTATCAAAGAGCACATACAGGCCAATCAAGGCACGTCATTACATTTATTAATCAATATTCAAGTTTTAGACTGCTTTTTAATTTTTTTGCTTTTGGAGTTTTGACAGTTTTGTTTGTACCGATGGAGCTGAATGAGTGAATCGGTTAAAATTTCTGTTCAGATAATTAAAATCCCTGCTCAAATATTCACCTTAAATCCATGACTATGTAAGCGTTTCACTTGATCCTTCATGAGGGCAACAAGCGGAGTAACTTCAATGACTAATGCATTTTTCTTCCAAAAGCCCGAACCTGACCGCGAGTTGGTTTGAAGGGGCCGCCAGTTGAAAATATCAGTGACCTTCCTGAGCCTGTTGGAAGGCTCACGAACACATATTTCCCACGAATAAAGTTACATAAAACACTAAGCTGTTCACATTTGAGATGGGATTCCAAATTTGAGAGAAATTTCCTCTGCGACGGACTTTACACTTCGAAATCTCATTTCAGTCGCCATCTTGTTTTGACTTCGTTATGGATAAATAGCTAATTACCAAAAATTTGGAAGTGACGTCACGGACACGGTTTTGGGCTCTGAGTCGCAGATCCTACATGGGGAGAAACGGAAACGATGAAATCGCCGTTCTCCCTCAAGTAGGGGATGCTGTACGCAGGCTAGACATAGTAGGGCTGCATGCTCCTATCCGGACTTTTACTACTCCAACCATGTTGAACACTTCCCAAGACCCTTTTCAGCACTGGGTCTTTAGCTGTCTACTCTGCAATGTGATCAGCACTCACTGGCTTGGACTCCAGCTGCTTCATCAAGAATATCGTTTCACCTGGTTTGGGTATCTGTGTCACAGTGTCCTTCAATTGTAAGGCCATCGGCTTTTCCATGTTGACTTCCCTCTTTGTAGAGAAGTTCATAGTTGTAGGCCGCTAGAAGTAAGACCCACCGCTGAATCCTAGGTGAAGCCATCACAGGGACTCCTTTCTCTGATTTGAACAAGCCCAGAAGGGGCTTGTGGTCAGTGTACATTGTAGATCTGAAATTTCTGTCCATTTAGGTATTGATGAAACTTCTTGATTCCAAAGACCACAGCTGCTCTTTCCTTGTCCACTTGTGCATAGTTTTCCTCTACAGCTGATAATGTCCTGGATGCGTAAGTAATCGGTCTCTCGTGTCCATCTATCCTGTGTGATAGGACCGCCCCTAGTCCGTAGGGTGAGGCATCACAAGATAGAACAAGTTCCTTACTAGGATCATAGTGTACTAGTAGGCCTGACGAATCCAACATTTCCTTGGCTTTATTCCAGGCCTCCACCTGTCTCTTACCCCACTTCCACTTGCAGTCCTTAGCAAGGAGTTCATGTAATGGGGCTAAGATGGTTGACAAATGTGGTAAGTAACAAGCATAGTAATTCAACATCACAAGGAATGCTTGAAGTTCCTTGACATTTGTAGGAGTTGGGGACTCTTGGATGGTTCTCATCTTTCCTTCTACTGGTTGGATGCCATCTTTGTTGATGCGATGCCCCAAGTAAATCACTTCAGGCTCCAGAAAGATGCACTTCTTTTGCTTTAGGTCCACTCCAGCCTTGTCCAATTGCACTAAAACCTCCTCTAAGGTGTGCAAGTGCTCCTCTCTTGTCTTGCCTGTTACAAGGATGTCGTCGATCCGTACTACTACTTGTGGTATCCCTTGAATTAGGTTTTCAATTGTGCGTTGAAAGATTCCGGGGGCCGATGAAATGCCATAATGCAGTCTATTATACCGGAAGAGGCCCTAATGCGTGTTGATGGTTGTATAGTATTTAGATTCTTCATCTAATTCTAACTGTTGGTAAGCGTGGCTTAACTCCAGTTTTATGAATGCCATACCCCCTCCCAAGGTTGCATACAAATCCTCTATCTTTGGAATGGGGTAGTTGTCTAACTTGGAAACCTTTGAGACTAGCTATTGCCAAAGGTGAGCAAAGAAAAGCGCAGCTTATAGCCGACCAAGTTCACGATTGGTCCAAAAAGAATTTGTTCTAGCTCAACTGCGACAAGACCAAATATCTTATCATCAGTTTCAGCCGCTCAGCTCAGGAGGAATCTCTCCCAACAGTTTTCATCGAGGGGAAACCCATCAGCACCGTGACCAGTACAAAGCTACTGGGCGTAACGATTAACTCCAAGCTAACATGGAATGATCACATTGAAGACCTTGTTAAAAGAGCCTCTCGGGAACTGTACTTTTTGGTACAGCTTAAACGTGCTCGCGTTCCAACGAACGATCTTGTAGCTTACTATTGCGTATGTATAAGTTCATCTATAGATTATGCTTGTCCTGTATTTCACCATGCTCTCCCTAAATACTTACAGGAAGACTTAAGGCGTATCCAGAAGAGAGCATTGGCTTGTATTTTTCCGGGGGTTTGCTATACCGACGCACTAGCTCAGGCAGGAATTAGTTCTATCCATGACCATCACGAAATGTTAACTAAGAAACAGTTCCAAGCTATAAGCAAGAATCCTGAGAGTAAATTGAAACATCTCCTACCCAAAGCCAACTCCAACATTAGGTATAACCTCAGGAAACAAAGGCTTTTTTCGGTTCCATGCACAAAAACCAAACGGTTCTCTAAATCGTTTATTATTTCCAGTTGTAATGCCTACAACGTGTTATAAGGCTATAGCTATCATAAATTCGGTAGTAGTTATGTAGGAATTCGTTTAATGCCATATATATTTTTATAATAATTCTAGCTATAGTAGTTCGCATAGTAGTACTTAGTTTTGTAGTTAATTATATTATTATTCAGTATCATTTAGAGTTGTACACAATTTGTAATAGTTACGCAATTCAGTTTTCTTACTGCGAAGTGACTCATATAGACCAGTCTATCTATCTATCTGATTGACCGTTACTTTATAATCGCCGCAGATTCTGATGGTGCCATCCTCTTTCACGATGGGGACAATGGGTGCCGCCTATTCTGAGAATTCTACAGGTTCTATTGTTCCTTCCTTAATTAGGCGGTCCAGTTCAAGCTCAATTTTTTCCCGTAGTGCATATGCAACTGGTCTCGGCTTGAAGTATCTTGGCCTTTCAGCTGGATCCACATAGATTTTTACCTTTACTCCTTTGACTTTTCCAAGACCTTCATTCAACAGTGAGGGGTGTGTCTCCAAAATCTCCTTTACATCCTTATCATCTGTGATCAAATGGAAAATCTCACTCCAATTCAAACAAATATGCTGAAGCCAGTTGCGACCCAGCAAACATGGACCCTTTCCACAAATAACAACTGCAGGTAACACCCCTTGAAATCTCCTGTACTTTACTGACAGCTCACACTGGCCCACGGTTGGAATAACCTCTCCTGTATAAGTGTGCAGCGTGGTGTGCATGGTCTCCAGCGTTAACATATTGTCCTCTTTGGACAGCTTGTTAAATGTTGCCTCATCAATAACTTTTGTGGATGCACCGGTATCAACTTCCATGGGTAACTCGACTCCATTAACTGACAGTGAAGCATGATATGAGTTATTACTCTTGCTTGAAGGTGATTATATATATCTTCACCATCACAATTATTTTCCTCATCATCATCAACATGGTGTAAGTTATTTGATTTTTCCCAACTGAACTGTCTTCCCCGATTTCTGATGTGGTGTTGTGGTCCTTGCCCCCCCCCGAATCTGCCTGGCCTGCACTACGATTGGGGCATTTATCCGCAATGTGACCCCTTTGTTTACAAGAATAGCAGTTCAGTTCCTTAAAGTTATATGATTGTGAACTGTGATTTCCCCCACACCTAAAACACGGCTTAAATAAGGTCGGCGTTGTTCCCCTTGATTTTGGTCCGTACCTCTCTTTACATCACTTGTTCCACGTACCTGATTCAAATTCTCGGATAACTTCGAATCCTGTAGATCCACCAATTATATTCTTTGCCGCCATTTCCATTGCCGGTAATAACTTCATATGCCTTAAGAAATGTTAATTCTTTTTCACCCAGCAGTCGCCTCTGCATCCTATCGTCCCTTATCCCACACACAATTCTGTCCCTTATCATGGTTTCCAGGGTCTCATTGAACTCACAATATTCTGCAAAGTTCCTGAGAGCTGCTACAAAATCCGCCATTGACTCGCTTTCATGACGAACACGGTTAAATCTTTGAACAATTTCCGATGGTTTCGGCGCAAAATGATCTTGGATTAACTGAATTAGCTCTTGATAAGACTTTGCTCCTGGTTTCACTGGAGCTAGAAGGTCAGACATAAGTTTGTATACCTTGCTTCCACACACGCCCAAGAGTATTGCCCGTCATTTGGCTTTGTCGGCCGCCTCTTCGTCTCCTATTTCATTCGCTTCGAAATACTGTCCTAATTGTTCTGTGTAATGCTCCCAGGTTTCGCATTTCTCATCAAAAGCATCTACTCTACCAAAAAGAGTCGCCATTATTTCCTCGTCGCCAATATGAAGTGTATTAACCGGCGGAGATCAACGCTGAACTGATAAACAACTGCTCGAATGGCGGCCATGTGGTTTCACTCGTTGATCCCAGCATGCTTTGCATCAATCATCACCTGCATACATTATGCATACATTACAAACGTTGTGCGTGTTTACAACACGAAAAGGATTCGCTTTCCCTTGCACTGCAGATCGTTTCGAAAGAACTGCCATTAAATAATACAATACCCGTGAACACCGCGCCAAATCTGCATGTATCCCCCCTGCAGAACCGGAGTTTATAACCATCTCCAGCAAAGCCAAGAAGAAGCATATGCGACCTAGGAAATGAAATCCCGAACCGGCTCAGAGTAATAATCAGAGAAGATAAGAAAGAAAGACCACGAAAATAATTGCGGGAGATTCCACTAAGTACCTACAGGGTTGAACAATGTCCAAAACTCACCGTATTAAGGTCAATACGTTTCCAGGAGCTATACTACCTCTTCTCCGGAAAAATCCCCATAAGTTCATCTTACATGTCGGTACAAACAACCTATCTACAGCAGAAACGAGAGAAGCGGCTGCTGATCGAAAAGGTAATCGACCTGGCCCGAGATATAAGCGCAAACCATCCTGACATCAAAGTCACCATCTCAGGTTTGATTACACCTACTGATTCACCATCACTTAGAGGTAAAGTCCGAATTGTTAATAAAACACTGCAGAAGTTCTGCAGCCAAAATGAATGGCAGTTCATAGACCATTCGAACACCGAACATTCTCTCTTAAATACTAGCAGTATTCATTTAAACTCCGAAGGAACCAAGGAGTTAGCAAAGAACTTCATTAAATACTTTAATTCAAACTGAGATTCAGTCAAAGAATCAGGGAGTACTGATAATTTCGCTATAAATACACCTGATGCAGAAACCTCTAGGCTCCCTAAAACTAGGGAAGAGAGGTGCGGGATTGCAGAATATCAAATATCAGGTAACTTTATCACTTTTGATATATCAAGCGCTTTCTTTAAGCTTTCTACTAAAATTGTTGCAATTATCATCATAACAAGGACGTGATAGAGCCAAATGATATTTTGATTTTCTCAGTTAGTTAGTATCAAATATCATACTAATATCATGATAATATCAGGAATTCTTAATGAAGTTAAAATTACTCTAGTGGACTGATAGAGTGATATCTCATGATAATATCAGGAATTCTTAATGAAGTTAAAAATTACTTTGGTGGACTGATAGAGTGATATCTCATGATAATATCAGGAATTCTTAATGAAGTTAAAAATTACTTTGGTGGACTGATAGAGTGATATCTCATGATAATATCAGGAATTCTTAATGAAGTTAAAAATTACTTTGGTGGACTGATAGAGTGATATCTCATGATAATATCAGGAATTCTTAATGAAGTTAAAAATTACTTTGGTGGACCGATAGAGTGATATCTCATGATAATATCAGGAATTCTTAATGAAGTTAAAAATTACTTTGGTGGACTGATAGAGTGATATCTCATGATAATATCAGGAATTCTTAATGAAGTTAAAAATTACTTTGGTGGACCGATAGAGTGATATCTCATGATAATATCAGGAATTCTTAATGAAGTTAAAAATTACTTTGGTGGACTGATAGAGTGATATCTCATGATAATATCAGGAATTCTTAATGAAGTTAAAAATTACTTTGGTGGACTGATAGAGTGATATATCATGATAATATCAGGAATTCTTAATGAAGTTAAAATTTACTCTGGTTGACTGATAGAGTGATATCTCATGATAATATCAGGAATTCTTAATGAAGTTAAAATTTACTCTGGTTGACTGATAGAGTGATATCTCATGATAATATCAGGAATTCTTAATGACGTTAAAATTTACTCTGGTTGACTGATAGAGTGATATCTCATGATAATATCAGGAATTCTTAATGAAGTTAAAAATTACTTTGGTGGACTGATAGAGTGATATCTCATGATAATATCAGGAATTCTTAATGACGTTAAAATTTACTCTGGTGGACTGATAGAGTGCTATATTATGATAATATCAGGAATTCTTAATGAAGTTAAAAATTACTCTGGTGGACTGATAGAGAGATATCTCATGATATTATCAGGAATTCTTAATGAAGTTAATGTTCCTGTGAATTAATATAAACCCTAACCCTACAACCAAAAACACCCTAACCGTCCACAACGGGTGCTCACCGATTTAGGGTTCTTTAGGGCTAATCACTAAACAACACAGAAACATAATGCTTCTAAAATATTCCTGTGAATTAATACAAACCCTAACCCTACAACCCAAAACACCCTAACCGTCCACAACGGGTGCTCACTAATTTAGGGTTCTTTAGAGCTAATCACGAAACAACACAGAAACATAATGCTTCTACAATATTCCTGTGAATTAATACAAACCCTAACCCTACAACCAAAAACACCCTAACCGTTCACAACGGGTGCTCACCGATTTAGGGTTCTTTAGGGCTATAATCACTAAACAACACAGAAACATAATGCTTCTACAATATTCCTGTGAATTAATACAAACCCTAACCCCACAACCAAAAACACCCTAACCGTTCACAATCGGTGCTCACTAATTTAGAGTTCTTTAGGGCTAATCACTAAACAACACAGAAACATAATGTTTCTAAAATGTCATTTGAAGTCCACAATGTGATCTAAAATCAACACCCGTGATAATATTGGGAGCGTAACATTTCCTTTCTTATGCGCCACCTTCGAGTTTGTATCACAAATGGTGCAAGGCGCGTGCCTATCCTAAGCCCTGAATTAACCATTGTTACCCTACACATGTGATAATAGAAAACTGTGCATTCAATTTATACATAATTTGTCGTGTTCATGCGATTTACGGAGGGAAAAATATCATTTTAAAAACATATTTTTGCCGCCAAAGCACGGAAAACCTTGTGCGAACACAACTCAGTCGATAACAAATGAATTTCAATTGGGTGATAAAATAAATGTGCCAATTTTTTAAATCAAAATTGTAATAGGCGATATTGTCATGATATATCAAACTATCAAGGTTAATTCGTCTATTTTCAATATCAAACTGACTATCATGATACTGATACTGAAATTGATAAAATTACCTCTGACAATGATTTTTGATATTGATATCTTGCTATCCTCGAATATGGCATTATCACGACATTGATATTTGATGATAGTTTGATATACCACTATATCGAATAATCATAAAATTGATATTTGATCATGATGTAAGGGTTAGAGACTGCTTGTGAGTTCTTTATCGACAAATACAGGCACGCGCTGACTGTACGATGAGTTCATCGTACAGTCAGCAAGTGAATGTATTTTGGCGATAAAGCACAAACATAAAGTCTCTAACCCTTTTAATATTCAAACTGAGTGCACTGTTAGCAGCCAATTTTAATTGTAATACCATAGAGGTCAATAACAATTTCATAAAGAAGTCAAATATTTCGCATGTCTCCACAATATCTCCACAAAGAAATGTCATTTCAATAGACAATGAATAAAAACAGGACTTTTAATATCCAACTAAGTAGAGAACTTTGCAAAGAATATTTTACTTTGGCGTTCGGTCAGTTTAGTTGACGCCTTGCGAGTATGATTCGTACATTTAAGAACGTTTCTCTTGGAGCCATGTATTCAAAAAGCAAGTATTTAGCCGGCTTACATGTAACTCCTAGATAGTTTACTTTCTTTAATAGTTTCTTTCATTCGTAAATAACTAACCTGCAGATTCCAGTGGGGCAGTGAAGTGAAATCTTGACTTGAAACCAGCTTCATTCCATGTGCTCGGCTCCGATGCAAACATTTTCCAAATAAAAAAATCCTAGGTTTTAGAACCATCCGACTGAATTGTCGCTTCATTGTCTCCTCTTATTGACAGAGTAAGTTCTCGGAAATAAAATCCATTTCTTCAGTAAGACTACTAGTGTGTTGTAGAAGCTTTTGTTTTCTGGGACACATTTTGACTTGTTGAGTTGTACTTCCAGCACTCGCAAATCAGCCATTTCCAACGAGCGATTATGCAAATGTTCGCCTCAAAATACATATCTTCTGTCACACAGAAAACAGAGTTCAATCCTGCCGTTACCTTCCTAGTAATTGTCTACATTTTCACTGTTAAATAGGCGATTGTAAGGAGGTTTTGCAAGCCGTCCAAACACGTAACTAAGCGAATGATCACACAGTCACTGTATCAGGTCTCCCTTTCCCTAGGTAAGAGGGTCTGGGTCGAGTGCTGTGGTCACCAATAATGCACGCTCATTAGCCAATCACATGCTTGGATTTTGTACAATGCACAAAATTTGAACATTAAACTTTGATATACCACTATATCGAATAATCATAACATTGATATTCGATAATGATACTTTGATATACCACTATATCGAATAATCATAACATTGATATTTGATAATGATACTTTGATATACCACTATATCGAATACTCATAACATTGATATTTGATAATGATATTTTTATATTCTGAAAGACAAAGTTCAATCATTTGATTCTTTGATATTATCATGATATTATCACTTACATAGGATATATATCATGTCACCATGATAATGATATTTAAGTATGATATTTTGATATTCTGCAATGCCGCACCTTAGTGAACTAGGGGCTTTAAATGGCCTCACTAAACATAACTAGTTTAACCAAACACATTGAAGAGCTCCGAGCATTTATGACTGACCAAGCGCTTGATATTCTGACAATAAACGAAACCAGGCTGAATGCTCTAATCTCGGACCCGGATGTCCATATATAGGGGTTATTGACCAAGCGTGAGGTCCGGATGGGGGGATATTGGTCGAGTTCTTTTTTCGTGTGTTTATATGGACCGAGCCCACAGGGCGAGGTCCATTCACACACGAAAAAAGAACGAGATCAATATCCCCCCATCCGGACCGAACAAGTATTGCTGTTATTGGCCTGGAGCGAGGAGATATGGGATATATTCACCGAGGGTGATGCACGAGGTGAAAATACCCGGGGGCATACTGAAGTGACAGGGGTGATCGGCCGTACCATTTAAGGGGTGTATCGATAGACGCTAATTATGCAACGCAACTCCGTACCATTTGGTGTGTAATTTTCTTTCTCCAAGTGATTGACAAGTTAAAGTGTAGTTTGCTTTCTTCTTGTGCTTATAAAATAACGCAGCTAATATTTTCATTTGTCAAGGTCTTTAAATTTCTTGAGGCTTGACGCGATAGTAGTATTGGAGCTCCAAATCATCAAGACTCTCTTGAGTCCGTTAATATATGCGTAACATTTAGGGTCAATTTCAGGATCCAGGCCGAGCACCCCTGTCACTTCAGTATGGGAGTCCCCTCCCCCGGGTGAATATGTCACATTTCCCCTAGAGGAAGGCCGATAAATGGATCATTTTTCACAATGGCGAGGTTTTCTCATTGTACGCAATAGCAATATCTCTTTTCATAAATCATTACGAAGCACTATTTGCATGTGGATGGTAATTTTATGCAACAATGTACCACGGCTCAATTGTCATTGTTATTTTTCTTGGTCCTTTCAACAAGCGTAGCTTATAGTGCAATGGATAGAACAGAGGGCTAGCAATCAAGACAGTTAAAGCGGGTCGATCGAGAGTTCGAGTTCCACTTGTATTTTTTAAATCTTCCCTTTAATTCTCGATACACAAAGAGTAAGTAAGTACTTATTTTTCACATGGCTCGGTTTTCTTAACCCCTGCCCAATTGACCGATTGTTGTCCCAATTCAGATCATGTGACAGATCTCCAGAGGATTCGGTGCTTTGTTTTCCAGTTAGAGAAATTTATACATTTCATCTTGGGATACAGAAAAACAAGAAAACAATACTCAAGGGAAAAGTAATGTGACCTGAATTGGGCCAACAAAGGTACAAGCTAAATCGGTCAATTTCATGTGAAAAATAAGAGTCTGAAGCAGATCATACCTTTATTCCAATCACTCTTGAACTTAATTCCACCATGGCTCGCTGGCCCTGTACGGTCTGTAACTGGTTGTTAATGTACTCTGCCATGTTGTTCTGGGAATAAAGGATTGGAGGTTATTCACTGCAAGGGGATCCGTGTAAAGAAATGCCTGGAATGAGGTGGTTTGGAAATGAGTGCAATTTAGTGCAATTGCTGTGATCTGTCAAATCAATTGACCGATTTAGTTTGTACATTTGTTGACCCAATTCAGATCATGTGAAACCTCTCCAGAGGATTCAGTGGTTTGCTTTCCAATTAGAGAAATTTATAAAATGTACGTTTCCTCTTGGGGTACAGAAAAAAAAGACATTACTCAATGGAAGAGTCAGGTGACCTGAATTTTAACAACAAATGCACAAGCTAAATGAGGGTCTAGATGTGGTTTACTGTTAATTGTTATTGCCCCGATTGTTTTAGTGTTAAGTGTTATAAAGCCCAGAATTAAAGTGTTAACTGTTGTGTAAAAATTAGCAGCTGTGCTGTAAAACATTTGAGAGATTAATTAAACCAGTAACAGTTAAAAAAACTATGACAAATTGATGAAAAGTATTTTAAAAAGCTTCCCCTTGACAATATTGTCATTCTCGCAGTGCCTGATCAATGATCCGCCAGTCTGATTACCCAGTACGCGCACGCCGAAAGATAAACTCAGACCTTGTAAACATGGCTTCAATTCCATGTTTATCACTCCTAGTGGAGTCATAAAAGTGCTAGTCAGCTTCTACAGAAGTGGGGATGATTCTTCTTTCGAAAGGCACAGAAGCAGAGCCCCGTTTGATGTTTCCATTCAAAACAATATCTCAGCTTTTAAGAAACATGTAATCAACTTTTAACAACAACAACAATTTATTTCCACCACAAAATTATACGTTTTACAACAATACACTAACCCGCAAATAGCAAAGCTAATCGAGGCGGGTTAGGTGTAGCATACAATTTTAAATTAAAAGCTAACTGAGTGAAGAAAGAAAAAAGTATAAATAATTTGATAACATAAAAATGTAGAAGTATTGTTATTATAAATTTACAGTAGGTAATAAATGATTTGTTAAACTACACTGATGTACAGGAATAAAGTTTGGTGGTTATTGCTAGTTTATTCTGATAATAGTTAATTTGAGCAGGCATATATTCTATATTTTAGGCCATGGGATTTCCGAGAGTTCTTTGACTAATGTTTGGGTTTCAAGATATGAGCTTTTGTTTTGTAATGTAAAAAGTAATTGTTCCTTGATGGTTTTCTTAAAAGCATTCTTTGATAGATTTCTCAGTTCATTTGGTATTTCATTCCACAATCTTACACCAGTCCTCGAAATTAAAATGATTTGTATTGAATGTTTAGCCTTGAGTGCCGTGTGTATAAATTATGAGATGTAGATGATCTAGTGTTGTATGAGTGTATATCACTTATGAATGAAAATAAATTACATAAGTTGGTTAAGGAGCCTTCTTGTTAACGTCAACAGCATACATTAAGTTTGCAATTGATTCAAGGTATAGAACACTGGACGTTTTAGGTCAAACAGAGCTATCTCAGAAGTTGAGAATAGTTGAATCACAGGCACAGCCCAATCTATGGGTTTGTGAAAATATGACTGTGAGAAGAAATGTGTGGGGTTTTACACTGTATAATATATAAATATAAACATCCATTTTCGCTTCCATGTTGTTTCCGTTGTGGTTTTTCTTCTCGGAACCATTTTAGGGTGTTTTTAGGAGTTTTTCATCCACCTCGGCTCACCACCTAAGAATGAGAGAAGGCTGGAATCTTTCCAAGACTTCTGCCACAATCACCTACAATCTTCACCACCAAAATCTCACTTTTCGACATCGAAATGCCACGAAACTACTGTCGTCGCTAGAATGTTACTATACCCTGCTTTAATTTCAGGATCCAGCGATCCCGCATTCGAAAAAAAAAGCGAATATTATTTCACGACTTTGGACCAACTTCAAGGCCTCATACTAATTTATTCGAAGTTGGGCACCGAGCGCCAACCGTCACGCGAGCCTCGTTATGGTGTAAGACAATTAATTTAGCTCTCGTGACGGTTGGCGCTCGGTGCCCAACTTCGTTAGTATGGGGCCTTGAAGTTGGTCCAAAGTCGCGAAATAGTATTCGACATTTTTCAGAATGAGGGATCGCTGTATCCTGAAATTCAGGTAGGGCTTAGTTCATTTATAATTCTAGCGACGACAGGAGTTTTACGTGGCATTTCGATGACGAGAAGTGAGATTTTGTAAGTGAAGATTGTAGGTGATTGTGGCAGATGTCTTCGGACGATTCCAGCCTTCTATCTGCCGAGATGGATGAAAAACTCCTTAAAAGACCCAGCAATGGTTCCAAGAGAAGAAAAACCACAAAGGAAACAACACGGAAGCGAAATTGTACGTTTATGTATACATTATACACAATTTGAAATGATTTATAAAACCCCACACATATCTTCTCACCATCATTTTTTCAGAAACCCATAGATTGGCCTGCCTGTGGTTGAATTTGACTTAAAACTCTTCCGATTGTATAGCACGACGGGCGGAAAAGTAGAAAATTACCACATACATTGTACTAACACATCACTGCAAGGACTGATGGAGGTGCCCTTGCTTTTATCAGAAGATTCTTCCGAACTGAATGGTGAATATGGACTTAGTAAAGCCCGGCGTGTTCAATGTCTTCAATCGATAAAACCGATAATCAATAACAATTGATAACGATCGATTAAAAAAAGATAAGAACCTGTCAGTAATCGATAATTATCTATCTTTTTATTCAATGTATCGATTTTTATCGTTTATATGTTTAGACACATTTATATTGCAGGAGGGGTGAAACGTGAATGCTGGGTAAACACCAGATCTCGGGAAACGTCGAGACTTGCGTTTTCAGTGAGAGCTTGTTCATTTGAAAGTCTTGAAAGACTATGTCTATGAAACGAAATTTGTTTTTTACAGTTTTAAGGGAAAATAATTTAAAGTTACATAACTATACACAACAAATGATGTAAAAGACAATTTCAAATTGAAAAACAAATTTTCCTGTCCCAAAATAACCACCTTTTGTGCGACAGATTCTAAGGAGCCTGGAACACAATTGTGACGTAAAGTTGCACAGAAAATCACAGGATAGCGAGAATGAAATAACATGCCCAATGAATGACAGCAGCTGTCAATCATTTTCCGCGCCTTTTTTAACAGGAAATCAGAAAGTCGCATTTTCAAGGCTTTTAAAAACATATTTGAGTTTGAGTTTTTTTGTGATGCTAGATTAGGGCTTTTAGATTAGGAATTTGCGGGGGGAAAACGTATTTTCGAAACTTTTCCATTTTGAACGTTTATCGAGACCTTAAATGTTTACTGTTGTGCAGAACCCCCCATCTAGACCCTCTTAAATCGGCCAATTGAGTGTTTCAAACGTAACATCCGCCGTGAAACTTGTCACACTCCAGAAGAACCGATTTCTCTCATATCCTAGAAGTCAAGAGTTCGCACATGAATTCAGGAAGAGTTTGGTGAAATGTCGACTGGACAATAAGCACTTATACGAAGATCGTTATAATATTGATTTGCTAACACCTTAGTGAGTGATTGAGTCATTGGGTGATTGAGTGAGCGAGTAAGGGACACGATTTACCATATCCTAAACACTGGATTGCCCCGCAATATCCACAGGTTAACAACTATGTTTTGATTAGGAATAACACATACAGTTATTCAGTCAAATGTCATGTGGTTAATATTGGATTTGAAATGTCAGATTCACACCGACATCTTAACTTTAACAGTGAATGACAGAGAATGTATTGTGAGCGAGTACTACTTACCATTTTCAACAGCCCTTCATTCAAATGTCGGGTATCAGGATGTCCTGGGGGTGTCCATTTTATCAAGGCCTACAAACATTATAACTAAAGTCTTGACATTCGATCATCAGTCATATTAGAAAACACTTATCAACGATTTGATCGAAACAAAGCGCAGGAAAACGGAACATAACACTCACTTCAAAATACCAATACATATACCCTTCGCTGCTGAATTAACACTGCAAAAACTGGACCTCTTCCGTGGGTTGGACATTTCTTGGAAATTAGAGTTTCCAACAAAATTTTCAAGGTATTTTCAGGTGTGCAAAACCATAGAAAGTCAAACTTCCAACAAACTTCCATCCCATGGAAAAGGTCCAGCTTCTTCAGTTTCTACATACATGTACATGTACTGATCGGTAACATATGTGTTGAAGTATATTCATTGTTGGCAAAAATAGCTTTAAATCTCCAAATTAGATGAATTACAAAGTAAATTTGCATCAAATACACATTGGAATTCAACATCATTTAACACACAGAGCTCCGGTCTGTCGTGCGTGAGGTTGCAGCAAACCCCGGCCGGACCAATACTCAGGGTCTTCAAATAACTGAGTAGAAGGTGCTACCTCTGTGAAACAATCTAGTTCTCGAACTGCAAATGGTTCAAAGACCTTCGCGTCTTCTCGGATAAGGACGTAAAATCGTAGGACCCACGTCGTAGTAGTATAGAAAAGGGGGTTCTGGACCAGCGGTGTTCTGGACCACCCCTGGTTTATAGTCCTGGGAGCCGCGGCGAGCCCTGAGAACGGCCCCACCTCAAGTCCCCTCCCCAGCCCATACATCGCTATATATTAAGCAAAACAGACGCTGAACCGTCTTTAGGTAGATCGAGGCAGACAACACATTGTCTACCTGCCCTATGAAGTGGGTGAATACCATCATCTATATATATCAAGCACAAGACAAAAAAATGGTCTGCGCCGGGCCATCTTTACGTAGACAAAAAATCGTAAAGAAATAAACAACAACAAAAAGCCGGCCGGCAAGCAAAAAGCAAACCTGGTAGTGCCACCAGAACCTCTCTAGGGACCACTTCCACCTTATTCCTTTCCTTCAACTTCGCCCCTAGATATGTTTTTACTTTTTGTTTGCCTGCCGGCTTTTTATATAAAATTCGTCCCCCGACTACCCGACTTTTCAACTAACGTTTTTCGACTACCCTTATCCCAGGGGGTATAAACGATTGCAACTGGCAGCAGCACATGAGTAGTTGGAACATGTCCGAACGCTCAATTGGAGAAATGGAACAGGGGAGGTATTGGGAACGTAAGTTACGACTACTACCAAGCGATGGCGCAAAAGTACGCATCCGCAAAACACATGGGTCTCCACTACGTTGACGAGCACACAGCCCACGACGTCCTGCTGCAGAACGTCTTCGAGGGAAACCTCGCTACGTTGCGGCTGGCCAACTGGACCAACACCGAACCGAGCTACAGCCAGTCTCCGACATCTTCGAAACCGACATTGTACCACTGGGGCCTGCTCTCCGACACCCAGGTAGCTCGCACCAAGGCTGGAGGGACTACTGTGTCGGCCGCTGGAGCCGTTGCAAAAGCTTTCCTCGCCAACATTCGAGCACGCACGCCTTCTCCCGGCCCCTACGAAGGTCGCGGCTGCTCTTTGTATAGCGAGACAGTCCAGGAGATCCTGCATCAAGACCAACATATGTTGCGAGCCTACCTGAGAAAGAACCCCAACAGCCAGACCCCTGCAGCGTTGTGGTAGCAAAGCTCGACGTCGCCGATATCCCACTGTAAGAGCTCTACGACAAGCTGCCCAAGTTCTTGGAGGACCTGGGGAACGATGGTGTGCGGCTGTATGCGCTGGACACCACCCGTGACTACTCGGGATGACTAGACAGACAAGTGCTGCTGAACTACCTGGTGGAATACAACGACTTCCTGCCACCGGGCCAGCACGACGAGGTCATACCAAACAAAATCCTAGACAACGAGGACAGCGTGGACAAAAACTGCTTGTCCTTCTTGCCCGGTCGTCTCCTATGCGGGTCGATGTGGCGCCGCAAGTTCTACAACACGTTTGTGTGGCAGATAGAGTGCGCCGGTGTCCAAGTGGATCTGGGCAACAACATCGCCAAATACTGCAAGTGCACAGACCACCAGATATACAAGCTCGTGGCATCTGCCGCATCGAGGTGTCTCTGTATGGCCTGCTACCATGGGAAGCCTGCTTGGCTAGAGCTCGCAAGCTAGTGTCCTACGTGCATTCCCTGTCCTGCAGCCCCCGCTCCTCCAGGGCAACACTCTTCTGGGTGCAGCCGCTGGCCAACCAGTGGGCCTCTCTAGCGTCGGCCATACATTGCAACATGGTCTTGCTGTCGAAGTATCCCAAGACCCTGTACGCTATCTATTGGGGACACACCGGCACCGGTCGTCTCTGCGGCGTGTACAAGTCCTACAAGGACCAAGATTTCGAAGTTCTCTTAGACAGGTACCTACCACTGTGGGACTGCCAATCCACGCTGCGGTCCTCGACCAGGACGACGAGGGAGTCCACACTTCGCACCTACTAGAAACTGGGGGGTGAAACATACCTAGCCTGCAGCAAGGCCCCCTTCCACGCCACGGGGCCCCAGAACGAGAACCTGCAGACTGCGAATGAACGCTGGCAGAGACCGAGTTTGTGCGCTAGAGATGGAAACCGCAAGTTGGCGCCTTTCCCGATAGAGGAACTCCACGCTACCCGCGAGGTGTGTCTGCTTTCGACCCATGACCGCCAAGCCAAGTTGCCAGAAGAGGCGCTCCTCGTCGAAGAGTACAACTGGCGAGATTCCATTGCCCGCAGGAGAGAAGAAGCCCAAAACGCCAAAGATACACAGAGAAAGCAAAGTTGACAAGTTCGGCGCACCAAAAGCGGTGGTCGAGACATGGTTATTGCGCAACACATATTGATCCCTGTTCACTGTGTGAAATGGGTCGTGAAAATTTACAGCGAAATGTATGGGATCCTAAACATTTTCCTTATTTCTCATGAAATACGGTACAATCGTAAAAATGTGCGATCGAGGCATTATTTCTACAGATATTATCAATTCAGTTTTGATATTTTCAAAGCCAAGTAGTAAACTTTGATGATACATTTCTTTGATTTTAGGGGAAGCATAAAAATTCGCATAGATTTACAGTGGACATTAAACGATTTCCAGTAAAAACAAGCAGATAACAGTTTATAAAATGTATCTGCTGCAAATCTACAACCTTAGCAAAAAATGTGCCGGCGAAGAGTTGAAAACATAAACAAGACCTACCGTATTCTTTCCTTCTGATGTCCCAAAGTCCATTTTCGATGATACATTTTCCTTCTAGAAAATTCAGCTTTTCGACAAGAAACCTCAGACTCCATATTTGCACGGCAGGTTTAAAGTACAGGTCACAATTCACAGGTCAGGTTGTTAATTCTAAGACAAATCCTAACCCAAACCACAAACCTAACCCTAACCATCGGACGAGTTCACAGGTAAACGACTGGTTCTCACTCACCTAGAGCTAGGGTTCACAGGTAAACAAGAAGTGACTGATCTGTGACCTGACCTGTGAATTGTGACCTGTACTTTAAACCTGCCCATATTTGCACGCTAACACCCGTAATATTGCTCGTCTTGAGACTGCCATAACTCTGACCACAAGTGACCAAATCCAACAAACATGGCAGCTTTGGAAATCTTGTTCTGTACTCCAGAAACTGCAGTGTGTTTGTTTAAACAGCCAGCAGTTATTCAAGCTAATTTGTCCTTTTGGAAAGTAGGTCCTAATCGGACCAAAAGTGATGATAAAATTCTGGTGAGCGGTGTTACCCAATTACGAGTTGGTACTTTATGTATCCTGCGTTATAGTGTCCCAATGTACCATATATGCTATGTCTACCATCTATATACTATCAGGCCTCAATGTCTCGAATTTCTGGCGATGAAGATCGAGGGGGCTTTGTACGCATCCAACGCCTTCGCCGAAGACCAGATAATCGCCAATCCGGCCCTGCTCGAGAAGCCCACGCTTATACGAACTCTGCGACTAGGCGCTACCAAGTCGCCTCGAATATACACCCCAGCTTGCGCTACTGTATCAACCGCGCAACTAGCAGACGATGAGTCGTACATACTCCTCGACCATCTCACTACGGCGTCGCTGGGCATCCTCCCTTTTTGGTTGCTATCCCAGCGCAGCAGGAACTGTCGGGACTCGTGCTTGCAAGAGACGCGCAGCATATATCATTCCCACCTTGCGGCATCCGGCGAATGTTCTATCACGTCCTGCGACCACTTACGGCACTTTTGTAGATCTCTGGGTGCGAAACATGACAAACAGGCGCGCAAAGTCGCTATGTCCATATTTCCTTGTGTTCCACGTCGTCCCAGCGCTTGTGTGTGCGGGCAAACGGTATCCCACGGGTATACACTATACGTATTCCAGCTTCAAGGTTTTTTTTTGATTGCATAGTGGACCAACAAGTGTCCACACACACACAGGAGACAAGTCTTGGCATTGCGTCAGCAAGTGCTCCTACAGAACGGCACACACACAGAAGACAAGTCTTGCCATGGTCCCAGCAAGTGTTCCTACAGGAATGCCACAGCCCACATTAGAGCTGCAGCAGGTGGAGTCCGATCGGAAATGTCCACGATGTCCAAGAACACGCGCGAGAAGTGCTTGCAGGAAATCACGGATACAATACGCAGCAGGGAGTGGGACAGCCGTGTTTCCCTGTGCACGAAGCCCGGCTACGGTAGGAGAAGGAGCAGCGAGTCGGGCGTGCGGCAGAACTGGAAAGCCTACGGTACGGAAGTATACAAGGGCCAACACCCGGTTCCGCGAACTGTCTTGCAAGACAGAAGAGACGACGGGAGACGGGATGCGTATTGTGCTGGAGGCCGTTTCCGCTGACGACACATCTGTCGCCGTGTGGTCTAACAAAGGTCTGGCCAAGGTCTTGGAAGGCTGCTACGAGGACTTCGAATCCAGCGAGCCCGACCGGTTTGGGCGCACTCTATACTGGCTGTCCACGATTCCACGAAGGCCTGCATATCGATGTGAAGCCGACACGAGTGTACTACCCGAAGGGCGTGCAAGGACGTGAGCATCCGATTGCTGTAGTCTGCACTCTGAAACCGGAAAAGAGGGTCCAACTCCAAGCTCTTGCCGATAGGACACAAGAGTTCTGCGACAGAAGGTGCGATCTCGCCCAGGAATCGGCAGCGTCTGGTATGTCCCAAGCACCGGCTACGAATAACAAGGACTGCACCAAAGCCCTCGACCTACCCGCAGGAGAGTACGCATGCAATCGGTACGCCCAAACCACATTCCGTGGCGCCGGCCGGACACTGCTGTTCCTCTACCCGGTTGACGAGAATGGAGGGAAGTTCCTCGGAGACGAGGTCACCAGAGTCGGTGGCCCAGAGGTGCTGGAAAAAGCTCTCGCCCCCATCCGTTGCCACCGACCAATGTGGTTCGACCAATGCATCGGCTTTGGGTCCAACCAATGTACCGGCCAGTCTTGTCGAATCCCAAAATGTGCTGCACAATTGCTAGAATGTTTCGCTGCGGGGCCCAGGGAAGTGCTACGTAGATGGGGAGTGTGCCCATTCTTGCAGCAAGAATGCTAGGCAATGGTAGGCAAAAATGCTGGGCAAAGATGGGCATACTCCGGATCAACATAGCGCCTTCCTGGACCACGCAGCAAAACTTTCTAGCAATTGTGCAGCACATTTTCGGATTCGACAAGACTGGCCGGTGCATTGGTTGGACCCAAGACCGGTGCATTCGTCGGACCCTAGTCGGACGGCGCAGATGTAGTCGAGCTAGCGGCGATCTATACTGAACACCTCTGTTGGAGCAGAAAAAACCCTAGTGTATGGTCTACCAGCGCAGACACCACGGAGCTACATAGATGCGGCGATCACGAGCCCTACTTCTCTCCCGATGCCTTTGCGAAGGCCCACAAAACATACATTGGAGGTCCTACACGAGAGAGATTGTGCCGCTTCTGGCCGAGCGAGTAGGAACACCTGGTATACTGGGCTACATCTCTACAAAAAGACTACAAAAAGGTGCCGACTGCACGATGGTCAGTTGCTAGGGAAAAATCCTCCGGGAAGCTACTTTGATCACGTGACCTAGCATAACTTTCAAGATGGCGTGCATGGAAACAAATTTATGTAGATTATTCATTTCACATTGAGCATATTAAGTTATTGTGCATGCCCGTATAAATGTAAATTGAGGATTGAATAAATTATAGGCATTCTTCTGTGTAACAAACGGTGGGAGAGGGGTGTTAGAAGAACTTTGAGTATATTTTTTCTTATTAGGGCACCTTTTAGCTAATAGGGGTGGTTTAAACTTGAACAGTATAATAGCCTTTTAGAAGGAAACCCCTATTTTAGCAATGACATGATAATATTTCAATGTTGAGTTTACAACATGGGGTTCCTTTTGCTTATATCAGACGGGACGCAGGAGTGCAAAAAGCACCTCCGGACCCCCATTTGGGGAAAACTTTTGCTTCTATTGTAAAATATATCCCAGAAATCACCGGCATCGTAAACTCAGATTGAAGAAAGACATCATGGCTTGAATAGAGCCGATGGAGAGGGCGAAATCAGGTAAGTAGAGCGAGTTTCAACTACCAATTTGAAACCCACTTTCACTTTCCGCCATTTTGGATTCATGCAGATGCTTATCAAGTCGTTTTGCTTTCTTGTAGGAACAAACGCTTGGCCCAAAGAGTAGAAAATACAGCAAAGAAGATCGTTCTCCCTGAAAATTGATTCCAATAGGAAGGCACACCAGATTGGGCACCAGTACCTGTACTTAAGCGGCATTTTTTTTCTAAAAGAACGACTAGAGAAGCTACATGTATAGAGACAGAGAGGAGTGTATCGATTGGTAGATGTGTAAGAAACAGAGACTGATAAACAGGATATATATAATATTAGGGAGCATTTATTCTTTAATATAACGTAATAGACTGTGAGAATAGGTAAAGTATTCATTTCAGCACGAGGGGGGACAGGCTATTAATAATTGTCATGTATTATACTTGCAATATATATATATATATATTGCCGTGTATATTCAATACAGTACCGCCCAGAAGTATGTTAACATCTACACGCGCGTCATTTGAGTGTAAATGCACGCGTGTATTACACGCACACGCGTATAGTTTACTTTGTTATGCAATTTATTGTTCGAATTCAAGCTTTCATGACGTTCGTTTGTTTGTTGAAACTGACTTCAACAGGATAAACGCTTCATGCACTGAACCTTTTCAAGACTGAGATGTGAGTCCGATAATACTCATAGCCGGTTTACTTTTATTTAACTGCATGATCTTCATTGAAATAAATACTGTCTGTTTATTAATTTTATTACAACATAGTATTAGTAGTATTAGGCGTTTGCTGTAGAATAAACAGACAAGACGCTGGCTAGAATTAAGTCTGAAACGATGAGAGTTCAGCCTTAAATGTCGTCGAACAAACAGACAAGACGGCAGCTTAAAGTGTGTGATGAATTGGACGGGAATCAACTTTGGCGAACTAGTCGGTGCCACTGTGCTTTATTTGGAAGTTGAACACACAAACAATCAAATCAATCGTTCGAAATGGTAATCGTGTATTCCCCAGACAAAATTAATTTCTCTTCATGTGCGTGTAGTTCCGTGCGTGTAGTACACGCAAATGAGTGTACTACATGTACACGCAAATGAGTGTACTACATGTACACGCAAATGCGTGTACTACACTCATTTGCGTGTACTACGCTCATTTGCGTGTACTACACGCACGGAATTTCGCGCGCGTTACACGCAAAAAATGTTAACATACTTCTGGGCGGTACTGTATATATATATATATATATATATAATGTGAATAAAATTAATGTAGTTAATCCAACGATGTGCTTCTAGTAGAAGGATCCAATACTTGATTCTACACTCTGCTTCGGTATTTAGAGTTGAATAATGGTTTTGAGGTGAAGACAGAGAACTTCTTACTAATCCTTTAATTAAAAAACGTTTCGGCCGTTCGGCCTTCTTCAGTTAAAATTTGTTTTAACTTTTTAAAACAAATTTTAACTGAAGAAGGCCGAACGGCCGAAACGTTTTTTAATTAAAGGATTAGTAAGAAGTTATCTGTCTTCACCTCAAAACCGTTATTCAACTCTCTCTCTCTCTCTCTCTCTCTCTCTCTCTATATATATATACAGTCGTTGCCGTTAACGTTGTCCTAGACATATCCACATATGGATTTATAGCCTTTGTTCAGTTCGCACCTTTTACATAAAGAACGGTAATCAGCCGTGAACGCGCCCTTTGTATCTGGTAACAAAGAGCCACGGTGGTCTAATGGTTAACGCTCTTGCTGACCAGTTCGAAGCCCCGAGTTCAAGTCTCAGTATCGGCATCGCGTCTTTTTTTTCACTCCGAAGATTTTTTCATTTCTTTTTCCCCTTTTTTTCTTCTGACTGCATTCCCTTAAAAGCTTTTATTTCAAACGTGACTACAAGAACGGAGTTCTTTTTTACCTTTGAAATGCCTAAGGGCACCTATCATCCACATATATTATATTAAGGGATATTCGAACATTTCTTTTGCAAAAGCTTCGACTGCCGCAGGGAATGTAGTACATCGTCCATGGCAAAGCTTCAAACGTTTGTGATCGTTTGTCAAACACTCGTAAACCTTATGCTAAGTACACTGCTTTAATTCCATGTGAGTTCTCTTCTACCCTGGATCAGAGGTTGGAAATCCGCTTCTCCTAGCTCACAATATCGACAACGTACTCGGGCTGACGTCTCGCTAGCGCTCGACTTCAGCTTAAGAGAGGTCTCGCTTCGAGCCTCTAGCATCCAGGGTAGTTCTCTTCCTTCACAAATAAAAACGCTTCGTCAACTTATGCAAGCATTACTATGAGTTTCAAAGAGAATTCTGAACAATTTCTGGACTGCCGAGTATTTTCAAAACTGTCTCCGTGTCTCGTGGCCGATGTTTTCGAAATCTTGGAAAAAAATGAGGTCGCTCGCTCAGTCTGCCTAAGTTCAGAAAATCAGTACGAATGAAATTCATAACACTTGCTAAAATCGCTTCCTACTTCTAAACAAAGATATAATACTTTGAATCAGTGGGTATATCTTGTATTTTCAAACCTGTTTCTGGTATATACATGTAAGCCCGGCACACTGTAAAAAAAAACGCTTATTCAAATCCACAACCATCAACAGAATTGCTACACCGTTCTAAACGAAAATAGCGTAATTTGGGCGTACTCAGTCAGTGCTGGTATAATTGTCTACTTCGAAAGAGACCGTTTCAGGATGACAGTATTATTTTAGCTACAGCATCCGTTCGTATCCAATGTCAAAAAAGAAACTGCAAAAAGAAACACATGTAAACAACAACAAAAACAAGAGGGGAAAAAAACAAGAAAAAACAAAACAAGAAAAAAAAAGATATGATTCCGATACTGAGACTTGAACTCGGGGCTTCGAACTGGAGGCTTCGAACTGGAAAGCAAGAGCGTTAACCATTAGACCACCGTTGCTCTTTGTTACCAAATACAAAGGGCGCGTTCACGGCTGATTACCGTTCGTTGTGTAAAAGGTGCGAACTGAACAAAGGCTATAAATCCATATGTGGATATGTCCAGGACAACGTTAACGGCAACGACTGTATATATGCCAAAAAGGTTGTCCAGCAGAACATAATATAATACTTTAATATCCATTGTTTTGGCCTATTGTTTTGGCCTAGACAATAGGCCAAAACAATGGATATTATAGTATTATATTATGTTCTGCTGGACAACCTTTTTGGCATCGACTGTATATATATATATACATTGAATATAGAAAAGGCGGTATCGCAAAGGTTATGTAATACTGCTAAATACTTTCCAAAGTTAGTACTGTGTGTAATTACTAATTGAGTAAATTGTAATACTTCTAGAGGTAGTGTAAAACTTTTTATAATGATTCTATTCTTGGATTTGTATTCCCGCCATTTATTCATACCATGCGGTGCTGTGCATAGGCTTCTCTAGTTAGAAGTTTCTTATCTTCCTGTTCGGAATCTCTAATTTGTTCAATACATATGAACTTGTAGTCAGTTAACTCGTGCGGCGATTGATTAAAATGAATTGCCACCTCACACGTTCTCTTATTAGTAAGAATTGCCGACTTATGATTACGGAATCTAACCTTAAATTCGTTGGATGTGGAGCCTACATATTTCATATTGCACTTGATGCAAGAACCAAGATAGATAACATTCGAAGAACTACAACTAAGTCTTTCCTTAATGTTTTTACTACGACCAGTTACATAGCTTTGAAATTGTTGATACTCATCAAAATAATTTAATACAAAAGGTCGCATTTCTTAAGGAACTTGAAGCAACCTGGTTCCGCAGCCTCTTCAGATTGCTTCAATTTGGACGGTGCCAGCAATTCTTTCAGATTCTTAGTTCTTCTAAATGCTGGTATAACTGACTTAGCTGGAAATATGCGTTTGAGTGTGGGAGTAGCATCTAAAAGATGTAGTTGCTTATGAATTACCTTAGAGATATCTGGCAGTCTAGGGTTAAAGTCTAAAACTAACATGATCAATTTCCTACTCTTCTTCTTCTTAGTTTTGAGAAGTTCTGCTCTATCCTTGCTTAAGGCACTATCAAACTTTTCATTGATTAAAGCTGTAGGATAACCTTGGCGTTGTAAATATTTTTTATATTCAACACAGCGCTTTTCTAGTGTTTCTCTAGAAGAACAATTTCTATTAAGTCTAAGGCCAACTCCATAGGGGACTGACTTCTTACAGTGAATAGGGTGTGAACTACTAAACGGCAAATAAAGGTGGCTGTCAGTAGGCTTAGCATAGACATCTGTGGAAATGATTTCCAGTTCTTTTCCACAGTAGTAGCTATAAAATTGAATAAAAATGCAAACAAGAGCAACTCAGGACTGTTATTAAAAATTTACTAAAAGTTTCGGCCTTCAACCTTCATCAGTTAAAGCTTGATATATATATATGAGGCACGCTAAACACAAAAAGAGCCTTAGACAGAAAGACTCCTTTCGTGTTAACATGCTAAATCATGTTTGCATGTTCGCTTTAAGACGTAATAACGCACTTTCTGGTGTTTTATTTAAAAGATCAAATGCCAGTATCTGACTTTTCTGGCCTTTCGATCCCATAATGCCTTTGTCTGAGATCTATCCCATAATTTCTTTATTTTAGAGCTAGAGGTTAGGGTTAGGTTAGGAAAAAGCCATTTTCGAGTATTTTTGATCAAAATACTTTAATATCGTGGAATTAATCTTAATCTACAGAAAGGGACAACCTTCTTTTGCCCTGTTGTGCAATGAAATCCATTAAAACATCGAGAAATTGCGTCACTTTTAAATATAGAATACACAAGTAAATTTGAGAGGCTAGGGTTAGTTAGAAAAAAAGCCATTTTCGGTCAGCTATTTTTGTTCAAAATACGTTGAAAAAAGTGGAATTAACCTTTATCTACAGGAAGATAACGTTGTTTTACCGTGTAGTGCATCGAAATCCATTAAATAAAAGCTCGAGAAATGGCTCCACTTTGAAATATAGGATACACAAGTAATTTTGAGAGGTTAGGGTTATTTAGAAAAAAAAGCCATTTTCGGTTATTTCTGATCAAAATGCATTCCAAATCGTGCCATTAATCTTAATCTACAGGAATAGAACGTTGTTTTGCCGTGTAGTGCATCGAAATTCATTGAAAGCTCGAGAAATAGCGCCACTTTGAAATATAGGATACACAAGTAATGAGGCACGTTAACAGAAAAAGAGCCTTAGACAGGAAGACTCCTTTCGTGTTAACATGCTATATATATATTTAGTATAATTTCATCAGTGAATATAGAGATTCCCGTGCTCTGATTGGTCGAGAATTACATCATACGTTTCTATATTCACCTCCAGAGCGCCTGGAGGTGAATATAACATACAAAGCATTTACGAAAATGGCCGCTCGCATATTTACCGTTGTTTCTCACGAAGAAATTAATAATATGAAAGAAAAAGCTTTTCCAAAACCCACCAAAAAAGCTACTAAATAAGTACGGCTAAACGTGAAGCTTTTTTTAATCCATAAGCCTTCTCAAAGAAAGTTGAACTTACGAAAAATGAGTTTCGGGTTGAGTTTATTCGGTCCTCGTGCATGTCTTCATGAATCACAAACTTTCACAAGGAAATAACGTCTACTTAGAACAATAAATAACACAACGAGACCTTTTCCTACAAATTTTGGAACGCTTCGACTCAAAAAGAGTACTCACTTGAGTTATTTTCCTCGTGGTTCTTGATAGAAAGACAACAAGTTCTAGTTTCATTCAGGAAGCCGGTTGCTGTTAATTGCTCTTCTCTCGCCGGTCTCCGTGTGTTTTCAAGCTTTATCTCATACCGAAATCATTTGTCTCTTGATTTACCATTGTCTTTGATTCTGTGATGGCTATAATCCACAAAACTAGTTCGTAGTTTCCAGAAAATTTGTCCTTTGAAGTGAACTCATGAAAGCGGTTCACTCGCCGTGGCAGATTTTCAGTTTTGCCCATTTCCACTCATTTTCGCTGCATTTCCTCTCTTTGTAACACGGTACGATGTCTCAAAAGTGAAGGCTGCTGCTTCAACATGAATTCTAGTGTGCATTTGGACTGTTTTTTCGGTAGTTTTCTGTCTTTAGTAAATCCATTCTTGTAGTCCCTGCAAGTCTCCTGTCGAGTCGGTTTGTGCAGTGAACCGTAGCGGCATGTGATTATGCAAATGTTGTCACAAAACTATCCTGTCACGCGCGCTTTTAAAACTTATAAAAGGGTCGGAAGTCAGACTAATAATTTCTAGTTTTAATTTCTCTGATATTCACTGATGAAATTATACTAAAACAATTATTCACTTCAGTCTCAGTGACTATTGGTGAATATTTACCTCGACTTCGTCTCGGTAAATATTCACCAATAGTCACTTCGACTTCAGTGAATAATTGTTAAATATGGTGAGGGGGTCAAAATTTATGAAAATTGCTGTATATATTATATATATATATAAATGTATAGTCACAATGGTTTTTAATCAGTTTTAGCTCTGCTCTATGATTTCTTTTATTATCTTTTTAACTCATTGTAATTAGCTCCTATATATGTTGTTCAGTTTTGTTTTATTTTATAACTTAGGCCTACGGCAAACGTCGAACTAACCATGAACTTAATTCAGTCGAACCTATTAATTTTGAAATAGGCTCAGGGATAGTACGAGGTTTGCCGCAATAGAGATCGACCTATTCAATAGGTACGAGTCCAGCATGAGGTTCGAGAAGCCAAGTCGGTAATTACGACCCTGGTGCGACTTTACGGAAAACGTCGTTCTTAACACGCGCCGAACTAAATTCATAAATTATGTAAAGTAATAAATAAATCATGCAAATAGTATGGATTGTGCCAAAACCGTGATAACGGTTCTCCCAAACACTGACCCCCCTGGTGAGCATGCGTGGTACAAAGGCGATTTCGAAGGCGAAATGGCGGCCTATCGGAAGTGATTGCCGCATGACGCTCTGCCGGAAATGTGTAGTTCGTGCTTTAACGTCACAAAATATATTTGCCTTAAATGCGAAATGCCCTTTTGTAATAAATGCTCAGTATTCGAAAGTAATGAAGACGTTGGCTATTGCGAATGTTGCGATATAGCTCGCTTTGAAACGCTTCTACCATATGAAGTCAAACCATCCAGAATGTCGTTGAAAACTGCGGCATGACCGACTATTAACAGAGGTTTCAATGTGTGAATCGCAACCGCTAGAAACATGGTCAATAAACGCCACTTGCAGTGACAACCATCATCTCCTATACACGGCACCGAGTGCTGTGTAGAACGCCATTCTTCTGTTTCTGTTTTGGACAATCATTTTCCACAGAAAGGCCTTTCTTTAATATATTCGACCGAGCGCTGTATTTCGCCATATCACTAACCGCGGGCGAAAAGTGAAATGCGCCAGGACACGTGTTAGTTCCCGTGATTTAATTAGGCGCAAGTGAATTAAGATCGACATAACGGTTCGACGTTTGCTGCCACGTCAACCCTAAGTCGATCTTCTACCGAACCTATTTTTTAATAGGATCGGCGCGACTTAAGTTCGACGTTTGCCGTAGGCCTTAGTTCCAAGTATTTTGATTGCGTAAATGTATTGAAGAAGGCCGAAAGCCGAAACGTCTACATTAAATTTATGGACCAGTGAACAGTTCGCAAGTCACTTCATTCACTATACTATATTCACTATTCACTATATATATACAGCAAAGTGCAAAAACTTTGACCTTCCGCACCTAAACTATATCGGGTGCATTATGGGTAGGAGTAAGTTCATTAACATGCAACTACAGCCGATATCCGCGCGCGTTTCAAAATCATCATAGCAAAGACTGGTGTAGTTGATTTAAAGTTCTATTTGGAACATGCAGGAAAGGTTAAAGTAAAGTAAATGCTATTTAGCTGTTAGGTCAAATATTTTTCCTGATTTTATGAATTCATGTTTACGTTAGCAGAACGTAACCCGGACGACTATCGTGCCGAATTTCATCTGCGAAGCAAGAATTCAACGCTATTTTTGAAACTGTTTCGCGGAAAATTGTAGAGATTAAAATAGCTTAAAGGTTCACACAATTTCATAAATTTATTGACAACAAATTCATAAAACATTTACATATTTTGATTACGAAACGGATAGAAATCAACGTACCCCATGTCATTGCCATATTTTATGTTACTAAACGATTCTAACATCTTCTAATGAACCCTACATACAGTACCGCCTGGAATTATTGAAGCATCGGGTCGCGGTCAAACCGCGGTAATACCGCGGTCATTGGACGCGGCATTACCGCAGCATGGACGAGGTTTTACCGCGGTCAAATTATTCACCGCAATGAAAGCCGCGGTCAAAATCCGCAAAAGTCATGCAAACGTATTTCGACGAATTTCGCTCTTTGTTCCTACGAATGTCGCAGGCAACTTTTCGTTCGAAATTTCGACGAATAATCGATCAGATACGCGAAAATTCGAATGCCAAGGCGAAATATCGCCAACCTGCGAGCGACATTTCGACGATATTTCGTTTATTTAATTGTCAAACGAAAATTCGGACCAGGTTATCGAAATATCGTGATCCGAAATTTCGTGCTCCGAAGCGTACGTGTTCATTGCCCAGTTTTGTATTTTAACCTTTCTTTCACAAGGATTAACGCGTGACAAATTCGAATTCATGACAAACAGTTTTACAAACGTACAGTAAGATGGTTTTGGTAAATAACCTGTGTGCCAAAGGCGTCAAAAAGTCAAGATTCTTAATAAAAGTCCCCGTCAATCGTGAACCGTCAGCCAGACGCGTGTCTCATTTCTGACACAAATACCGCGGGGGCGCAATTAATTTCAATTTACGCGAAATGACTGATCTGATCTGATGTATTAAAGCTCTTTTAATTCAAAAGGAATTGCACTTTCCCAGTCGAAGTTTTCTGGTAAGAGTATAGAAGTTTTTGCATGTCTTTCAATATGACAAACGTTGCTTCGGGATAAGCGATCATAGTCTAATTTTTGGAATTCGAAAAATAAATAACATAGGTAAAAAAACAATGAAAATAATTAATACCAGGAGTCTTAAAAACTTTAACTTACATAATTTTCGCAGAGATCTACAATATCAACAATGGTCAGATCTTTTGTTGCTTGAAAATTCTGATCAAATGTGGACGGCATGGAAAACTATGTTTATAAGTGTCGTAGATAAACATGCTCCCATGAAAACAAAAAGAGTCAGAACAAATAACTTACCTTGGGTAACAAAAGAAATTAAAGAGACCATAAGTGAAAGAGACAAAATGAAGCGAAAGTATGTTATCACGAAAAACAGACTTCTGGTATGCGTATACCGCCTTAAGAAACAAAGTGAACAATACACTAAGAAATGCTAAGCGAGATTATTTTAGCGAACAAATAGAAAAGAATAAAGGCGATCCCAAGGGCACGTGGAAAACAGTGAATAACCTAATGGGACGGCATGTTCAACATCGGGTTGTAAACGAAATTAAGTACAACAATGAAACAATTACATCTCCTGCCGAAATTGCCGACCACTTTAATAATCACTTTGTTGAAATTGGTCCTAAACTCGCAGAAACTATTGAAACTAATTCATCTGACTTTAAATATTACATTAAACAAGCTCCTTGTACGTTTGAGTTTAGTCTTACAAGTGAATCAAGAGTACTCAAGCTTATTAATAAACTATCCTCTAAGAAGGCAACGGGTCTTGATGGAATATCTGCTAAAATTATAAAAGCTGCTGGACCAGTCATTTCTGAATCCCTGACGTTCCTCTTTAATGTAGTTATCGAATCAGGTATATTTCCCACTGACTGGAAAAGGGCCCGAGTCAGCCCATTGCATAAAAATGGCCCACGAAATGACATGGACAACTATAGACCCATATCAATTCTCCCTGTAATGAGTAAAGTATTTGAAAGAATATTATACGATCAATTATACAATTATCTTACTATGCAAAATTTATTAACAAACAAGCAATTTGGTTTCAGACGACTGCATTCAACAATGACAGCCTTATTAAATTCCACTAATTCGTGGTTAGTAAACATGGATCGAGGTCTTTTTAATATTGTTATCTTCCTCGACCTTAAAAAAGCATTCGATACTGTTGATCACGGATTGTTACTAGACAAACTAAAACTTTATGGAATCAAATATAGGTCAATTAGTTTATTACAATCTTATTTATCAGACAGAATGCAGTCATGTTCGGTTCAAAATATTAAGTCAAATGAGAGATTAGTCACATTTGGAGTGCCTCAGCGTACAATCCTTGGCCCCCTGTTGTTTCTCGTTTATATAAATGACTTCAGTTACCAAATTGTCTAGAAACATCGACACCATGTCTGTTTGCCGACGATACAAATGTAACAATATGTGGCTCGAATACAAGTGATGTCGAATCAAGAGCAAATCGTGAACTTCAAAATGTTAACCATTGGCTTAAAGCCAATAAATTACACTTGAATGTCGCCAAAACTGAATTCATGATAATCGCCTCGAGACAACGCTTATCTGATCTAGATAAGATGCCTACATTAAAAATTGGAAATAGACCAATAAAAAGAGTAACCGAAAGTAAAACAGTTGGAGTCGTGGTAGACGAAAATCTAAGATGGGAAGAACACATTAATTACATAACAAAAAAGATAGTTTCTGGTCTAGGGGCTCTAAAAAGGATAAGACCATTCGTATCTCAAGATATACTTATGACAATTTACGATTCCCTTATTCAGACGCACATGGATTATTGTTGCGAAGTTTGGGACAATTTTGGAAAATTCCTCTCAGATAAACTACAATTTTTTCAAAACAGAGCCGCTAGACTAATTCTTAGAGCAGACTATAATACGAGCTCCAGGTTACTTTTAGATACCCTATACTAGGATGGGATAAACTAGATGAACGAAGGGCTAAACGCAAAGCGGTCACTATGCACAAAATCCGAAATAATTTCGCGCCAATTGGCCTTACCGAGTTATTTACAACAGTTGGAAACTCGACTCATTATTGTATTGTATTGTATTGTATTTTATTCGCCACTAATAGAATTTACAAAGTAGATAATACAAAGTAATATATAAAGGTTAGTGGCGAGGAAGCCTAAAAAGAAACCATTAAGGGCTTATGTGAATTTAGGCTTCCTCTTAGGACAACAGCAAGTGGATAGATATAGCAAGTAACTATGACGAACTGGCGTTTTTTTCCTTGTTATTTTTTGTGTTACCTGTATTCTTAATAATAATTAATATTTACGAAAGAGATAGGATTTAAAATTTACTTTGAAAAGAGAAAGGGAGGCGGAGTTAATAAGTTCAATATCAAGTGAATTAAATAACTTTGGACCTTGAAAGTATACAGAAAACTGCCTTATGTTGGTTTTACATAAGGGAGTGCGAAAAGCTGGAGCATTTCTAGTGTTGTAATTATGGACTTGTTCATTTGTTAAAAACATGTTGTTAAATTTAATTGGCAAAAGACCATTTTTGTAGGAGTACATAAATTGACCTATCTGTAACAAAAGAATGTCATGGAATTTAATTATGTTTAGTTCTTTGAAAATAGGATCAGTGTGAGCATCAAATTTAGTCTTCATTAGGATTCTAATTATAATTTAAGAGGATCTGACACAAAACTTTGCCTCCCTCAACCAAGAACTGAATTCCTGAAAAAAGGTTTATCATACAATGGTGCAAAAACTGATGGAATGGGCTTCCAGC
The DNA here is from genome assembly GCA_030867875.1 of Actinernus sp. WN-2022. Classification (NCBI taxonomy): domain Eukaryota; kingdom Metazoa; phylum Cnidaria; class Anthozoa; order Actiniaria; family Actinernidae; genus Actinernus; species Actinernus sp. WN-2022. The sequence goes on along the minus strand of JAOWCC010000655.1, from coordinate 2,224,376 downwards.
CAAACTACGCGAAACAAAGTCTCTCCTTAGTGACTAATGTAATTATTTATTTATTTATCTAGTAGTTATCATTTGATAGGATACCTTTTATAATTATTTAAATCCTTTATGACCCAGAAAAAAATTGTAAATAAAAATAATTTTAATATATTAGCTTAGCCTAGATATATCGCAATTTTGTAATTAGAATATTTTTTACCACACGGCTTCTATGGAAATCAGATTGTATCTGTTAGAATTCTCCGTGTTTTTAAATAAAGTTGGAACGAAAACTCTGTTGATGTTCTGTAAAAAATAGGACTGACACGTTCACGCCTGACTGATTGCAAGTGGAAATTCAGAAGAGTTGAGATTTTAATACACAAACATTTACAATGATTTCTGCCGAAACCTTTTAATACTAGTAACAAGACAAGGATCTGCCGTAAATGTGAAACTACACTGAAGCAAAAGTTTATTTGGTGTAATGCTTTGCGCTGAGCGAGTGAGTCAAACTTTAAAGCGGGCCATGCACGCGCCGCCGGTCTGGGAACTAAGCGAGCAGCCGTTGTTTTGTTTATTTTACGGCTCACAATGTTTTGATAAACTGCATGGTCCGAATTTACTTGAAAACTTTATGCAATGACATTTACAAAGCTCTGGAAGGCTGAAGGATCTGAATATCATTGTGGATATACGGATAACGTTTACAAAATTGAACACTTCCGAAGTTGAGACGTGCGATTCATAGTAACGCATTCCTTTCGTTTATTACTCGGGCTGCCTGTGGGCAGCGCCGAGTCTTAAAATGCAAGCGGTTATTATTATTTTTTTTAATCAGTGTCAAACTGCTTCTGCGCATGCGTTAAAGGTCAAATTCTAACCAATCAGATTGCACTGTGCTGGTCACGCAAACAAAGGTTAGATTTCCTCAGGCGCGCTCAGATAAGAAAATTCCAAGCTCAGACTAGGCGAGACAAGGAGATATCAATTTCAAATAGTCATTGTCAGAAATCTATTCCATCGTGGGCAATGATGCAATACAACCTAAAGTTGGGTCAGGTCCATGTTTTACGACAGAATAACCAGAGTCTTTCTACTGGATTCGGAGAGCTCGAGACATTATACAAGTCTGCTAATATGGGGAAAACTGAAACAAAACATGAACTTTGACGGCAGCGGAATATTTACATGATCCGCTAAGATTTTTACAAATCTAATTAGTTAAGCAGATGTACGCAGTGTATGCCAACTGAAATGCTGTGCTCGTTTTGTGGTTACGGCTCAGTGGGGCAAGTACACGAACAAGAAGCATGAACTGCCAGCAAAGAGAGAGGAATTGATCGGAGACGTTAAATTACGTTACTGTGAAGAGGATCAAAATTCAAGTTTTGTAGCTTGAGACTGTCTTCTGCCGTGACTCGTGAGAGAAATTGGAAAAGATCTAGCTGTTTCATTCAGACACTGGCAAATTTATTGAAAGCTACGGGCTTACTTTATGAGATTATTATTCATTGTGGAATGAAAGGAAACAGGTTAGCTGAAAGTTAAGTTCGAGGTAGGCTTCGACTTTCATTCCGATTCAGTGCATATGTGCACGAAGGTAAAAGGTAAAGGTAAAAAAAAAGGTATTCATTTATATAGCGCAAATTCTATATGTATATATTCAAATGCGCTTCACAAGGTTATATTTTGTGATACAGACTGCTATTGTGGCGCAATGTGCTGCCGTGCAGTTTACAATCATGAGTGATTGTTAGTACCTCAGAATACCAGTCTGTTGTGTCGGGAGACAATCCCCTAACTCTTTCTCGAAATAACACAACAGGTTCTTTTACGTCCCCTCGTATAGATTAGAAGAGGAAGGAGACAAGGCCAACGGATTATACGTCCCTGCCCAAGGACGCGGCCGGGATTCGAACCCCCGACCTCCCGCACTCTAGACCGTGCTCTACCAACTGAGCTAACCAGTGAGGCGGTACAAAGGTGAGGCGGTACAAAGGCGGTACAAGGTGTCAGTTACTTAAGTACTGTAAGTAAACTCTTTTTGATTTGAATAAATTTCCTCTCAGTTTGTCTGTTAATGTACTTTTCCTTCTAATTATCGCTTTATTTAACATCTGATTTAGAGTATGCGTACCTCAGAATAAATTATTTGAAAGGTCAACTGAATTTTTGTGTCGATAAGCGCAAATGTTTTTTTGTGAAACAGTCTGTGTATATGAGAAGCGGCTTAATAGAAGAGCTTTCTCATTTATAGGAATTACAATTTTTGTTCTTGCTATGAAATTTATGTTTCATTTCACATTTATTCATACAGTTTTAGCCGGACATTTCCCCGAGGTTTTGATCTATTTTCAATCAAATTCAAAGTCTGAATATGTCATTGTATTGCATTTATACACTTGAATGTGCCAGTATTCTGTTGTTCGAATCCTGCGTTATCATAGTCATGCCATAAAAGCGATTAATAGACCAGTCTGTTTTTTCGACGTTCTCACTGGCGAATTAAAGCACGACTTGATACTAAGAGGATTTCAAATGAAAGTGTATTTCATCTTCAATCTCATGTGGCCCGAGTGAAAGCCCAGATGGGCTCTTGTTACCCTTCGATTCAAACCGGGTTCAAAGCATCGGATTTCTATTCTTAACGGAGCCATTAATTCTTAGCCTGATTATACTCACTGAACTGAAGTAAACTCTACAGTTGCCCTCCTGTACCGTTCGAAAGTGAGCCGTAAAGTTCAGTTAGTCAAAGTCCGAATAAAGTTTACAACTCAGGTTGGTCGAATTGACCGAGTGAGCCGGAAAAAGTAACTTGATCTTTCACTCATCGGTGAAACTAAGACTTTAGAATCTTTTATTTTCGCCGTTCATTCAGAACTCTAACGGCGGGTTAGAATCTTAAAGATTCTAAAGTCTTAGTTTCACCGAGTGCTTCTCTACCCGCCGTTTGAGTTCTGAATGAAGCGAAAATAAAAGATCCTAAAGTCTTATTTTCACAGATGAGTGCTTCTCTACCCTCCGTTTGAGTTCTGAATGAAGCGAAAATAAAAGATTCTAAAGTCTTAGTTTCACCGATGAGTTCTTCTCTACCCGCCGTCAGAGTTCTGAATGAAGCGAAAATAAAAGATTATAAAGTCTTAGTTTCACCGATGAGTGCTTCTCTACCCGCCGTTTGAGTCCTGAATGAAGCGAAAATAAGATTCTAAAGTCTTAGTTTCACCGATGAGTGCTTCTCTACCCGTAGCCTGCTTGCAGGCGGTGGAGGGTGTTTTTTCGCGCAGCAAACGGATCATCGAAACGGCCGCCATATTGGCCGAGCGTGATTGAGACCTGGGATCGAATGACAAATGGAGGGGGATGGGGGTGGGGGAGAACAAGCAGATTTCAGATCTGCTTGTTATCCCCCACCCCCCCCCCCTCCATTTGTCATCACGCTCGTGGTACTTAGTACATATAGCCATGAAGAATTGTAAAACTCGATTGATCCCGGGGTTTGATGCAGCGATTTTTAAGTGAATTGTGATCGCACTGAGAACGTGGCCTGAGTCAGACGTGATTTCCTAGCTCTCTTATATAAACTCTTTTAATATGGAGTCGCCCGTCTTTTCTTCTCCGATAAAGGCAGCATTAATTTTCTTTGTAGTAAGAATGGCTACCTGGGTCTTGCATAGGCAAAGTTAAATGAGAAATGACTCAACATTTAATACGGGCTTCGCGACCTTCGAGCTTGGTACAAGTGACGGTTTCCCAAGTGACTTTCCAAACCCGGTGCGTTTACTCACAAAGTGTATTCACCCAAAACTAAGGTCCCGTCCACACTAATCCGTTTTCGTTTGAAAACGCATACCTTTTTATCCGTTTTTACCGATCGTCCACACTAAAACGATCAAAAACGGAGATGTTTATCTATGAAACGCTTTCCAAAGTGGAGACTTTTGAAAACGCAGGTCTATCGTTTTAGTGTGGACAGCAAAAACGGAGGTTTTCAAAAACGCTTACGTCACAACTCATTATGCAAGCCCCAGTTTCCCGCGAAAGCGCGTAAGCAAACCACTATTCAATATGGCGGACAGTGTAAAAAGAGCGGGAATAGCCGATAGTATCGCTGGCGCTAGTGGAGCATGCGTATTGAACAGAAAAAACGCCCGAGCAGAGCCTGGTGACGAAAACGCATCTTTGATCATCGTTTTTCAGCCCCTAGTGTGGACAGTCGAAAACGATGTGAAAACGTTAGTGTGGACGCAGAGCTTTTTATCCGTTTTCGGGAAACCAAAAACGGAGGTTTTCAAAAACGCATTAGTGTGCTTCCTTGTTTGAATCCTTGAATTATTCGAATCCAAACTTTTCCAGTGCAAATTTAAACGCATTTTGGAACAGCAATCCAAAGCGTCTGGTCCGGCTTTGAAAGCTCTTTGAAATATTACAATGTAAATTATGCAAATACATTCAGCGACGGGAATTTAGTGGCAAGTTTGTGATTGGCTAAAAACCAACAATGTCTCAGCTCGCGCGCCCAGCCGTGAGTGGGGAGAGGATCGCGGGCGCACCAAAACCCCCACGGCTGGAAACCGAGCCTAATTAAAAATGAATTACAAAGTGTTTACAAAACTTTCCGAAGGCTAAATATTACAACTGATTGTTGGGACTGGGTTACAATATAAGTTATTTTTAAAATATCATCTATTTGAGAAATTTTCATTCTAAATACACTACAACTATATACGATACTCTATGTAATTAATATTATTAATAACTATGTAAATACTAACAATAATAATAATATAAATATCAAACTACGATTAAAACTGATTACTGGATAATAAAACCTACTTATTCTACGCAATAAAAAGATCTAGAGTGCTCACTATTGTGCAGCTCGAAGGAGATCAAATTACGATGTTATATTGGACATGGACGTCATAGTTGGGAAGAACCTGTACTTAAACCTATTCGTTCTACATAGAAAGAGTGATAAATGGTTACTGTTGCGTAGCTCGCGACCGTGCGTTCGTAATCTGGTCTGGGATATAAGGTGGGAAAGTCGTGTGCCATTATTTGAGATCTTCTCGCAAAGCTTGTCTCTTCTTTTGTGTAAAAGAGGACATTTCAATTTTGTCATTGCATCACCGTAAGATATTTCGGGGAGGATTATTTTCAGTGCTCTTCTTCAGACTTTCTCTACACTGTCTTATAAGTATTGCGGAAGGCTATTGTACCAAACAGTACAACAGTATTCAAGGGCAGAACGGATCAAGGAGTAGTAAATTATGATAAGGTACCTAGAGGGTACGCCCACACGTCGCAAGACGTGTAAAATATGCAAGCGTTTAGACGCTTTCTTCACAATGGTATTAATGTGTTCGGACCACTTTAGATCGTTTTGGATTGTTAGGCCAAGGCCCTTATGTGACTTTACAACTTCCAGGGGTTGGTTATCAATCTGTATCGGAGGAATTATGGGTTGTTGACGGAAGAAGCAGACACGCATTTCTTTATATTTCTTCGAATTCAACTTCAGATATCTGGTGCCACATTCAGTAGTTCCACCAACTTGCAGCCATTGACAGCTATTTTGTCCTTTCAATTTAGGTATACTTATCTTGGGATTTATCTCTAATTTGGTGTTTCTAATAACCAGGTACATCATTGCTCACACCTCGGTCGCCAAGGGGGCGCTTCCCGCAGCGTTTGTTGTTCCAATGGCGCGCACCAGTTTTGCTTTTTTTTTCTATTCGCCAAATGCAATCGATCCCCGACCCGCTGTGGTAGGGGTGGCCTTTGGCGCTCGCTGCGGCTCCCACAGGTATAGACCGGCATTGGGCCGCCCCCAGGGCTCACTGCAGGTCGCAGGATTAAGTTTTGTCTACGTCGGGACGTCTCCGGGTAGATGACGTTTTTGTCTACGTCGGGACGTCTAGGGATCGGGTAGCCAGCCAACTTGTGGTGGGCCGTCCTCACGGCTCCCCGCGGCTCCCAGGACTATAAACCAGGGTGGTGGTCCAGAACCCCCCTTTTCTATACTACTAGTTTATCAGTCTTACCAGTCTGTCGCGAGTTAGCTTACTGACGTTAAATAAGATTGCGTTACCTTTTACCTTTACTACTGTAGTTTTATGGACTCACCATAAGAAGGAGGCTATATCTTGGAATCCTCTGAATTACCGTGATGAGGTAGGCAGGTAAGGTTAGGCCAGGCTGACAAACTGGATCATTATAGCACGTCTGCAATACATCAACAAAACAACCAACTGAATGAAATCCATTTTGAAATCACTTAGGTTTCCTGAAATCGGATTGGCTCAGAATAGAGAAAATTACAGACCAAATCACATCGTTTTGTGTCTGTAACAATATCTTTTTATTGAACCAATCAAAAGTAAAATGCGCGCAAATCAGCCAATGAAAAATCAAAAGATTCGAAAAGCATGATTTCAATGCCAAATTAAAATATCTTCAAATTTCTGTATTAAACTTTTCCTCTGGACTTTAGTACAAAATACATGGATGAGTTTAGATTTCAAAATAGATATAAGTAATTGGAAATATAACTTTGTACCGTGAAATTGTGGTTTGAAATCATACTTTTGATTACAAATTGCACTCCAGCTATGGGGTCGTGCAATGTTGTAATAAACTACTTGTATGATTTCAGACCAAATTGCATCCCACTCAGTTCTTAACTGCCATTGTATATATATGACCTCATGAAATTCACTACTATAACAATAGACGAATAATTACATTGAGGAATGCCTCAAACTCCTTCTTCTTCTTTATTTTCTGTTTGATCAAATTCTCAGCAGCTTCGTGGTTGTTGCAGTAAGATGTATAGATTTTAAACTCTGAAGCCTGGGGAAGCAAAAATAAAACTGCAATGAATACAAACTTGAGCAGGTAATGTTCTATATTATTTTACAACAGAACCACAGTCATACAACTGACTTTTATCAGTTTGCACGGCAACTTACAACTGGTGGGTTTCTCATTTTCTGATTGACTGATTACCATGAGAAATAAGGACATACACGTGGTATAAGTACTTTTCTCCACATAAGTTTTGATCATGCGATGACTCACAACTTGGTAAATAAGAGGACATACCACCGCAAGCAAATATTTTTTTACAACTACAACGAACTAGAAATATTCAGGCAGCTTGGGCCTTGAAGATCAGGAAGGTTGCCTGTAAAAAGGTATTCTAGCGCGCCAGAGTGGATTTCCTATGAGTGGAGAAATTACGGCACGGTTACCGTACGGCATACCGTGATGTTGAAATGGTTTGTTTATTGTGGTTTGTGTATTGGAATCCCTTCTTCCCACCCCCTACCCACACCCTTTGTCTCATTCCTCTCTCCGATTACCCTCCGTCCCTCCCTCCCATCCCTCCCCCCAACACACTTTCCCGACTTGCCCTGTTGGTCAGCAGCTAACCTACCATGTCATTAATGATGTCGCCAATACACTGCTCGTCGTTCCAGAGGATGATCCTTTCATACAGCAAGAAAAGCAGATCCTTATTCAACTTGAAAATCCTGCAAACACGTACAATGACATCGGCGGAGTCTTAATAAAAGTAGATTTTATAATGGTTGGGTGGACTCATATTAACTTACACAAATTCGATACTCCAAGTTTATACATTTATTAGATTGCGTAGCCAGGCATTCTAGGATGCAGGGTCCCTAGAACACCTGACTATTCATCTCTATTTGAATATTCATTAGCACGGGCAATGACGTCATTGGCATCATGTAAGGTAGACGTAATTATTCCACGTGGTCAGTTCGCAAAGATCAGCGCAGAGAATTAACGCTAGCGGATATGGCTCAAGACCCAACCTCTCGACCGGCTTTGGCCATCGGCAGCCAAATTCGAGAGATCCTTGAGCCTCTGGTGGTAGTGAAAACGAATGCGGGCCCCAAACAAGTGGCGACTATCGACGTTCCGGTTGAAAAGGCTGAAGGGACTCCAAGCGGAACTGTTCCAAGCACTTCAACTTCGTTAGCGTCGTCGAAGCGGCCTCCACCGACAGAGGTTCCATCTGAGTCGCCTACCATTAAGGACGGCAATTTGGAGTTGGGTGTTCGTTGTGACTCCGTCCGGGTGAGGATCGGGCGTATGACCTCTGGAAAGTGGTAGTTTTACATTTACGAATGATAAACTGGATGGAGTTGGGGTTAGAATTCGATCGAGTAGGTCTTGTGCTGTGGACTATAGGAATTGCATTAGGGTTCAGAGTTATCAAGCCTTTAGTTACTTTGAAAAAGAAAACCATGTCCAAGTATTCGTGCCAGTAACATAATAGTAAGAGATCAAGCTTTATAAGTCGTTCTTTTTAGGACTTATCACAAGAGAAAGGTAGGTTCAACATATATTTCGTTGCCCGTCTCTGTACACGTTCAATCTGCCTGATAGGATCTTTGGATTGGGAAGCCCAGACTTGAGTAGCACATCCCAGATTATGGCGTACCAACGCGAGGTAGATTTTCCGCCTCACTTGGCATGGGTGCTGAGGATATGCCTTGTGTTCCTTCTGACATTGCCCAACAATTGATTAGATTTGGCACATTATCGACCCCTGTGTCCCACAGAGGTCGATAATTGGCTCGCTGCTTTTCTTAATCTATATTAACGACTTGCCAAATTGTCTAACAGAGGGACTACCGAGAATGTACGCCGATGATACCAGTAAAAGCTTTACTGCTGACAATAATGGGGGTCTTGAAGCCAAAATCAATGCAGATCTTGAAAACATAAGCATTTGGCTCAGAGCTAATAAGCTAACTCTGAACATAGCTAAAACTGAGTTTATGGTTCTTGGCTCTCGCCAAAAACTACAGACTCAGAAAAATGGTACCATCGACGTTCATATCGAGGGCAAAGAAATAAAAAAAGTGAGTCCTACCAAGTCCCTGGGGGTCTATATAGATGACACGTTGTCCTGGCGGAAGCATATCAATGAAGTATCAAAAAAGATAGCTTCTGCCATCGGAAAACATATACAAGGCCTTGATTGAACCACACTTTATCTACTGTTGCTCAGTCTGGGATGGTCTTTGCCAAGAACTGAATGACAAATTGCAAAAATTGCAAAACCGAGACGCCAGGGCTGTAACTAAATCCAGCTATGACACTAGTTCTCAGCCCCTGATTGATATGCTTGGCTGGGATAATGTGACAACCTATCGGAAAAAAAACAAAAAGTATTGATTATGTATAAAGCAATGCATGATCTCGCCCCAACTTATCTTCGGGATCTCTTCTCAATTCGAGACTCAAACTATGATCTCAGAGACTCCGAGGGTAAGCTAACTTTACCGAAACCGAGGACCGACTATCTGAAGCGTAGCTTGAGCTACAGTGGGGCATTCCTATGGAATAATCTTCCGCGAGACGTAAGAACAGCGCCTTCCTTGAAACAATTTAAAAGAGGCGTTAATGCTCTGTTCTAATGATCGGACTCCCACACGGCAAACATGTAAAGCAGTTTTTTAGTATATTTTATGTACTCCATTTTACTGATTGTACAACTGATGTTTTTACCGTGTTAAAATAAAATAGTCTGTCTGTCTGTCTGTCAAACCTGCTTGGACCAAGACAAGTTGTTAGTGATCCATACCCCTAAGACTTTTTCCTCTTTGATGTCAACCAGCGGAGTGCCTTTAAGTGTGTAATCGGTTACGACTTGTTTTAGTTTCCGTGTTATACGCAGATATTTACATTTGGCCTCGTTGAATAAAAGCCCGGCGGAAGATGACCAAGAGTCGAGGTTGTTTAGATCGTCCTGTAGCCATGAGGCGTTATCGATCAGAGGACTTTATCGCCTTGTATATTTTTGTGTCTTCTGTGAAGGCAGCAACTTTACTGGAGATCACAGCGTCAGGTAAGCTGTTGGCATACAGCAAGAATAACATCGGGCCTAAGATCTAACTCTGAGACAAACCCGAGGTGACTGGAAGGGTGTTTGAAGTGGCACCTAGAACAGTGACTGTTGTAACTCGCTGTTGGGGGTTATGCAAATAGGACTGAAAGCGATGAAGCCGTGCTGACACCTAGCAATCAGACTGAGAACATGTTCCTTAATTGCACTGAACACGTACCGTTTCAATATGTTAGATACAATAGGCAGTAGTGATATGGACCTGTAGTTTTCCGCATGTTCTTTGTTGTCCTTATTGTATACTGGGAGGAAGTTAGCGAACTTCCATTCCTCCGGTATAACACCCACGTTAAGGGGTTTGTTACATAATTCGCATAGAGATGGTGCGATTTCGTTAGCAGTATCTTTTAGAATCCTGAAAGGGATATCATCCGGGCCTGTCGCTTTATAAACGTCCAGGTTTTTTAATACCTGCAAAACTTCGCAATTAGTAAGAGCAACGTCTGTCAATACCGGAACATGGGATCTTGTTTGCTGCTGTCAGCTGATCCAGTGGGCGCGTCTGTTGAATAACTCTGCAATCATCTTAGGGTTATCGGCCTATGCTCTCTGCCTGATGCCTGGTCTGCCTGATGCCTGGTCTGCCTGATGCCTGGTCTGCCTGATGCCTGGTCTGCCTGATGCCTGGTCTGTGGCCATAGAGATCAGTTCAGGGATGTTTCGCAGTTTGGATTTGCGCTTAAGAATCGACCAGAAGCGTTTGGGGTTAAAATATAAGTCAGTTTCAATAGAACCGAAGAATAGGTTATAAACATGTTATAAATTTAAAGACATTCTGTTGTATTGTATTGTATTTATTTTAACCTATAAATAAAATAAATTTGAGTTCTGATTGGCTTATATTTCAGCCAATCAGAACTGAGATTTACTATGAAATGCAGGGCGGTGTGTTATGGGTTTTGTACGAAATACAGAGCGGTATTTCATGGCTAAAACAAGTCCAATGAAAATGCTGGAAATTTCGCGCTGTTTCTTTATCAGCCAAAAAGGATTCACGATTTTTAATACATAATTAGTCGGCAACGCAGATGCGTCCGCCACACGAAATTTTAGCGTTTTTTCAGCGAAAAAATTCGCAGTCTATCGTCCGGTATGTACTTTGTTTTCTTGATAAATCTTCCCGTAAATTTGTCATTTATAGGATAATATGGTTATTTCATGGTTTTCTGTGGAACACAAAGGCTCGTTGTATACCAAATAATAAAAATTGCTCGTGAAATAAACAGTAAGTATTGCATTGTATTGTATTCATTTACATTGCATTGTGTTGCACTGTATTGTACTGTATTGCAACGTACTGCAATGTGTTGCACTGTATTGTACTGTATTGCAACGTACTGCAATGTGTTGCACTGTATTGTACTGTATTGCAACGTACTGCAATGTGTTGCACTGTATTGTACTGTATTGCAACGTACTGCAACGTGTTGCACTGTATTGTACTGTATTGCATCGTACTGCAATGTGTTGCACTGTATTGTACTGTATTGCATCGTACTGCAATGTGTTGCACTGTATTGTACTGTATTGCATCGTACTGCAATGTGTTGCACTGTATTGTACTGTATTGCATCGTACTGCAATGTGTTGCACTGTATTGTACTGTATTGCATCGTACTGCAATGTGTTGCACTGTATTGTACTGTATTGCATCGTACTGCAATGTGTTGCACTGTATTGTACTGTATTGCATCGTACTGCAATGTGTTGCACTGTATTGTACTGTATTGCATCGTACTGCAATGTGTTGCACTGTATTGTACTGTATTGCATCGTACTGCAATGTGTTGCACTGTATTGTACTGTATTGCAACGTACTGCAATGTGTTGCACTGTATTGTACTGTATTGCATCGTACTGCAATGTGTTGCACTGTATTGTACTGTATTGCAACGTACTGCAATGTGTTGCACTGTATTGTACTGTATTGCATCGTACTGCAATGTGTTGCACTGTATTGTACTGTATTGCAACGTACTGCAATGTGTTGCACTGTATTGTACTGTATTGCATCGTACTGCAATGTGTTGCACTGTATTGTACTGTATTGCATCGTACTGCAATGTGTTGCTCTGTATTGTACTGTATTGCATCGTACTGCAATGTGTTGCACTGTATTGTACTGTATTGCAACGATGTGTTGCACTGTATTGTATTTTACTTGATTATATTGATCGTATTCATAAATGATCAAAGCGAGGCTAGTTGTCACAGCTTGTCACAGGAAGAGGAACATCTACAGTCGAAAATAACGTTAATATCCTTGACTTGACACAAAATAACACAACAGTGCCGTATGACAGAAACTAAAACAATTCTGACCGACTGTAATGTTGTGATTATTGGGACAAGTGGCATCGCGCTGACACCATTGTTACCAGACCTCTTTCTTGTTTTTCGTGAAACATTTCACATACGTGTCTAAAATTAGAACCGGGTTGCCTTTGTTTTCTTTGTTTCGGCGGGAATCTAGCGGGACGTGCGCGCTCTGGGTTCATCAAATGCGCATGCTCGTGCTGTCTGCAACGGTTTGGATTTGAATAAGATGCAAGCTGGTCTCGCAGCATATGAAAATCTCATTTGTTCTTCGACAGTGCGGCAAATTGCCATACGACCGGTCGGTATGGTTTTGGACCGCTGAGAAATGCTTAGTGAAAACAAATATACTTTTAAACTCACGATATAACACAAAAAGTAGGAAAAATAGGCTAGCAAGAACCGTTTTGTTAAAAGTAATGCAGGCAACACACAAAAAGGACTGGCAAATTATTTCTGAACACCAGCCACAACACCCCAAGGGCAATAACATAATGGTCAACCTAAACTCATCTGCTAACGATTTTCCAGAATCAGAAACACGATAGGATTACTCGAAAATATACTTTCTCAGTTCTTCGAAAATATTTTGAAGAGAAACGCCGAGGTTGGAGCCAAGTTATGTCGCTGAGTTCATTCTAGCGAATCATTTGCAGGCAATTCACGAACCAAGGTTTCACAAAAAATCTCAACCCAACGACTATTCAAAGATGTATTCCAAAACAATATGTTCCTGTAGTATCCACGATCCGCCATCTTGTCATAAAATGTCATTTGCATATGATGTAACACGTGACATTATGAACCAATTAAAAGAGTCTTGATCTGTAATGGCGCCCGACCGATCTTACATTTGGCGACGAGGAGCAAAATCAACTTGTAGCAGCAGAAATCAGCGAGAGAATAGCAAACCGAGCAAGGATTTCACTCAATAAAGTTAACAGACACTAGATTAAGATCATTCAGCGGGCCTACAGCAAAAAAGGTGAGAAAACATCCGCAGAAAAGCTAGCGGGAAAACACTCGACTCGGAAAGCACGTGCTCGACAACAACCGAACCGCGCCAACATGGGTGAAGAAGGATCAGGAATAAGAGAAATCAGAGTATTGACAACTGAAAATCGTGCAATATAAGATCCCAGATAAACACCTAGAGATCGGAAGAGCGTGGGAAGAATGGTTAGAGGATATCGTAGAGGAGACTGCATACTTTGAAATAGTCGAGATACTAGACAAGGTAAGCGCTCTCAAAATTTACGGAGGAACAGAAGTAAAGAAGCTAGCACGTAACCTACCTTATCCAGCATCCATAGCAGATGACAACGAGTACAGAAAGCTCAAGCGCAAATTAAACAGCCACTTTCTGCAAAAGAAAAACAAGCATCATGCGAGATATACATTCAGCAAACAAAGAATGGAGCCTGGTGAGAGCATGGTAACCTACACAGGCCGGATGCGAGAGAAGGCCAAGGACTGCGAATTCAGAGACCAAGTCAATGACACAATACTGGAACACATAATACAAACCATTAAAGACGATGATCTGATCAAGAAGTGCATACAGAACAGATGGAATTTAGACCAGTTCATTGAAGGCCAGTCAGCGGGAGCATATTAGCCAGCAAGTCTAATACATGAAGGATGACCACAAGGTAGCAAAGATAAACCACCAATCAAGCAGGAGCCATAGGGGCAACAGAAGAGGTGGTGGAAGACCAATGGCACTACCAAGGAGACTACACCACCAACAACCTCAAGGGCAAGACAGCAAACATCAGGTAAGGCGAGATGAGAAATCCTGTGACTACTGTGGGAAGACAGACACACACAGAGCTGGACAGAACTGCCCAGCTTACGGGAAACAACCACTTCGCCTCATGCTGCAAAGGAGCACAAAAACCACAACAGGAAAAACAAAGATCAGTCCTTCTGCATTAGGACTAAGCTGGACCATGTAAATCCAGAGATGCAGAGGAGACAAGCAGTGACTTAGACAACGAATACCTCCAGCAGACAGTGGAACATGTATCACACCATGCGAAGAGAGTTAGATCGGGTGCGAATCAAGACACGGTAACCATCAGGATAGGAGATATTGATGCAAACGTGGAGCCAGACAGCGGAGCAAGTGCAAACATAATGGATGAGTGTCAGTTTAAGGCTCTTCAACACAGATAACAAGAGATCACAGAGCTTGAGCCAAGTAAAGCCACAATTAAGACACTTCAATCTAATCTAATAGTAAAGGGCGAGTTTCCAGTGACACTGCGGAACAAGAATAGAGGAACAAAGAGCAAATTTATGTTGATCGAAGATAAAATGGATTCCCCACTACTACTCCGCAAGAGGGCACTACTCGAACTTGGGATGCTCAAGATCGAACCAGAGGGAACGCTGAGAGAGATAAACCAGCACCGGATAAAAATAGTGAAGCCAGCAGCAGACAGCCTGGAAGCACTCATTGATGAATACAGCGAAGTATTCGAAGGAATCGGGTGCTTCAAAGACAGAACCACCAGAGAAGAGATAAAGGTGAAGCTTGAAATAGTCCCGGAAGCAGTGCCCACAGCACAAAAACCACGACATGTGGCATATCACCTGCAGCAGCCACTTAGAAATGGCTTGAACAAGGAGTCAAGGAGGAGATATTCGAGATGGAGAACCAATCATGTGGTACTTCTAAAGACGTACTAAATCACGCTAAATGGTCACCGCTATTCGATAACTATAAATTAGCTATTGTTAAATTAATTCACAAAGCCTACCTAAATAGGTTACCTACAGTTATGTCAGGCATAATTGAAAAGCGCCAACCAAAATATTCTTTCCGTGCTACTGACCAACTTATTACGCCACGTTTTAATACACGTTACGTGAAACACTCCATTGCCTATAGAGGCTCAACATTGTGGAACGCATTAATATCAAAGAACACTAGCATTGTTACTTCATGCACCAAGGCACTATCATACAAAGTAGTAAAGATGGATACTTTTAAAGATTTTAACTTCTCCACTAATTCAGTGCAGACTACTAAATTTAGACTAGGGGAATATTTATATACATAACTCATATTTTAACTTTAAAGTATTATTTCTTTTAATTATTGTAAATAAATTTAGACAGTAGTTATTTAATTCGTCCGTTAGATGTTTTTATATTATAATAATCTTATAATCATTGTATATATATTTAGTTATACACGACCCCACAAGCTGTAAGCTTTAATAATTATCGTGTTAAAATAAAGGTTATTGATTGATTGATTGATTGCCCACCATTAGTAGTACAACTCAAACCCAAATATACAAACATGGAGAAACGTGAACCCCAGATGATAAGAGCAAGCTTAGATATGAGAATTTAAAAAAATCTATGAAACGCAGCCGCTGTGTCCACCTGTCACCTACAATCGAGGACTTCATTTACCAGCTGCACATACCAGCATGTGAAACAGGAAATATCAGTTGCAGAAGGACTGATCTTTCGAGAACAAGGAATAGTGCTACCAGAGGCGCTAATGAGAAAAGTGGGCACAGTCTAGGTTACAGTCTAGGACACCTTGGTAAAACGAAGACAAAGCAGATGCTGAGAGAGAAATAGTGGTTTCTACTGATGAACAGCGTGATTGACACAGCGATCGACAAGTGCTATGAGTGCAAGGTAGCTACAAAAGAGAGCATGCAGAGAAATCCTATCAAATTGACGAGCCTCCCTAGCCAACCATGGGACACAGTATCCGTAGACCACGGTGGCCGTACCCAGACGGTCGCTACAACCTTGTCATGATCGACAAGAGGACTCGTTATCCAGTAGTAGAACCTGTACCATCGACCAACTTCCAAACGAACAAGGAAAGGCAGAAACACATATTCGCTACTTAAGGTACACCCAGAACACTGGAGAGCGACAACGGACCACCATTTCACTAGAAGGAATTTACGGAATTTGCAAACCAAGAGGGGTTCCAACACCACAGAATAGTCCCACTATACCCCAGAGCGAATGCTGAAGCTAAGAGATTCATGCTGATGCTGAATAAAACAGAGCAGATAGCCAATCTACGAGGCAAAGATCGCTATGGGAGACGAAATGCCATAGGAGATATGCTGACAGCATACAGATCGTCACCACACCCAGCCACAGGAGTCACACCCTACCAAGCGATGAGAGGAGAAACCATTAGGACTAAGCTGGGCCATGTAAACCCAGAGATGCAGGATACAGAAGAAGATGACAGCATTGAGCAGAAAGATGCAGAGTACAAAGAGAGAATGAAGCGAAAGCGGGGAACAAATGGGACACTCCATACGAGCCAGTGTTCTACATTGTCAACAACATCCAAGGTTCCCAGATAACAGCCAGACGGACTACAGATGGTGGAATAGTTTGTTGTGATGCGAGTCAGTTCAAACTAGTGAATACAGTCATTAACACCATAGATGAGAAGGAAGCTAGGAAGGAAGCAATCCAGCCAATAGCGACCGTAGGTGAGGATTACCGCAGAAGTGAAGAACCACTCACCAATAAGTCTGACAAGTCAAATCAAGAGGAGCATGCAGATCCATGGAAACAACAGACACCTCAGGAGGAGCAACGGAATGCAGAGACCAATGCGGAGATAAGACAAGATGAAGTGATAGGAGAAGCAGTAATGGAGAAACCACTGGACTCGGCTAAGACACCCTCGAGCCGACCCAGACAGAGATCAGACGCAGACCAAACTATCTTAAAAATGATACATGCAGATGCGTTACACCACTTGTGTTTTATTAGTTTCAAAGTTATTATTGTCAGTCATGAACAATATTACAGCAATGCTCTTTTTGTTAAAGCTTAGGAGGAATGTAGTATCCACGATCCGCAATCAACCTAAAATTAGACTGAGAACATCGACTTTCACTTGAAGTTCAACCTCGTGGCGTTAAAAACAAATTGTTTTCCGACATCAAAAATGCTTTGTTATGGATGAAAACGGACCTGTACTTTACTTCAGATCAGAACTGAGTTTCGATGACAACTTTAAACGTTGAAAACCGGCAATTTTAAATCACTCGAGTGGTGATAAGCACACTGCAAAACTTGACAAAAAGGGCTAGAAGAATACAAACAAACTTATTAGTAAATACTCTTAATTTATAAGCCAATTACCAAATGAGAATGCTGAATTTCTTAGCCATGCAATAAAAAAACACTCTTTCTTTGATGAAACTGTGTGCTAAGTTTGCTCGTTTCCGTAGTAATTTCGTTTTGTAGTAGCGTTGTGACACTGTTGTGAGGTAGCCAAACTTTTGTTTGTTTTTCGAAGTCACAGCCATGCAGGGTCGGCCCATTAAAAAAATGGTTTGCTTAGTTACTTCTCAGTTTCCTAGTTACTGCTTTGCCCACATTTTTTTAGCCCTCTCACTTCAAATTTCGGTCCGACATTCGTGTTGAGAGCTATAGTTATTTATCTCCACTAATCAAGCTTCATTCAATTCAGTCATTTTTGCTGCAGTTGTTTTCTTGGAAAACCTTAAGTAATCGCTCTAAAAAGTTGAATTTTAGCTGAAAAACGAAACAGCAGAAATATTTATAAATTATTATTTTCCTTCATGTCACAAATTGTTTAGTTTCTTTCAAAATGTATGAGTTTTATCGCTATTTGTTTATGAATAGCCTGAGAAAACAGCCGACTCATATCTTTTCCCGCGAAAGAGACGTCATGCATGCTCAACCCTAGATCATTCTCTTATTTCTACTGCGCATGCTCGACGAAAATCAAAGGCTCTGTGGAATGCCATTTGCGTAACCAGAATTCTGGGGTTACATGGTCTGCACAGCGCATTCTCAAAACTCCAGAAACAAAAATGTTTGAACTGGCGTTAGAGTTTGCTCTTAGAAAGGCAAGGAAAGACTAGTAATTTTTCTTAAACCACAGCAAAAAATGATTATAGAAGTCATTGTTTGCCATCCAAGAAATGATGTCTGGTATAAGCAACCAAATTATGGGTTAGTATTCTTCTTCACCCCGAGCCAAGGATACTACTACTTCTGGAGAAAAATGCCAAACAAACTGTTATACAGTCAACCACATTTCAGATAAATACGAGGTGTTGTTGTTGTTTATGACTGGTGAATGCTGGTGACCGTTTATATTTGCTATTACAGTAAATCATACGGGGTGGTAGCATTATCCAAAAGAAAGACTTTTGTACAAACAAAACATGAAGCTACTATATAATACCACGTTTAACTAGCTTCCTTTTGAATCTGTTTCTCCACCTGTATATACACCCCTCTGAATAACCCCTCCAAAATAAATGTCTTTGTCGATAACAATTTATTTTGCGCAATTTAAACTACTGAATTAGTACTCTGTACATGAACAGACACCAGAGTCCTGATGGTTTTGGTTTAGTTAACTTCAAAATAGTTAATGTTGATTGTCTCTATCAAAATACTGGAACATAGCAGAAAAAAAAGTGAATGTTGACTGTTTCCCTCTTTGTTTTTTTCCTGCTATATTTATAGAGCTGCATAATAAACAATTCTTGGGTGAGGTTGAGCATAATAGCGAAAATTATCAAGACAGAGGTCTGTATTATCTGCTGAAGCCAAAGGCTGACGCTGATGACACAGACCGAGGTCTTGATAATTTTCACTATCATGCGAACACCGAATTCAATAATTGTTTTATTATATATTGTAAGCAAACGTTTTAAGACTGGTTCACACTTGCAACATAAGAATAAGCATAAGAACATACGCACGCGCAGATTGTACTTTAAGGTTGGATGGATGCTTTGTTCTACTCAAGTATAAAGGGGTTAACTAACCATGAAGTACAATCTGCGCTTGCGTATGTTCTTATGCTTATGTAGCAAGTGTGAACCACCCTTTAGCAAAAAGAAAGCTAGCGAAAACGAGATGTTTTGTTTGTTATTCGAGCTACAAATTGCTTTTATTTACACGTTTAGGGTAAAAGAAATACTGGAAACATAGCTCAAAGCTTAAAATAGCAAAATGGCACAAAAAAGCGAAGCGAAAGAATTTATCTACTTTCTAGCGCAAAATGGTCGTACTTGCTTATCATCGAGCTTAACCTACAGATAATACCTACAGATAATGGCAGTGTGACGTTACAACCTACAGCAGGAGCCCATTACCAGGAGCGTTCCTGTTATGGGTTGGGTCCCCAGCACAGGAGTAGATGAGGCTATTTTTAGATTCGAAATTCCCGCGAAAAGAGGTTGCCGCCATGTTGGTGCCCTTAAACAATAGATTCCTCGTTAGCTTCTTTTGTTGGGGCACTAACATTTGAATCTCTGGGGATTGAGTGAAAACCAGCAATTCGAATTCCCGCGTTGAAAGTGAGAAGAATGATAATTAATAATAATGAGAAGTGACGTTAGCTATCTGATTGGCTAAGAATAGCCTACCTTTGTTCTTTTTCGCGCGAAACGCAATGCTAAAAATAGCTTCATCTACCTCTGTGCTGGGGTATAGACACAGTGGGGAAGATGGGCGCTCCTGGTAATGGGCTCCTGCCTACAGATAATACCTACACCGCTGGCCGAAAAGCGCGTGGGCTCAGAGAACGATATTAACTATCGAGCTGTGTCTTCTCAGCCAATCAGAATTGAGATAGTGAGTAAAATGTATAATAATATCCCTTTGTAGGACAACCCCTGACAGCTACTTTTAATATGATAGGAACCTGGGAACTTCTGTGAATGATATACATATACTTTGAGAATAACATGCAGTGTAAGCTGTTTTAGTATACTGTACCAGGAGCCCATTACCAGGAGCGTCCATCTTCCCCACTGTGTCTGTACCCCAGCACAGAGGTAGATGAGGCTATTTTTAGCATTGAGTTTCGCGCGAAAAAGGACAAAGGTAGGCTATTCTTAGCCAATCAGATAGCTAACGTTACTTCTCATTATCATTCTTCTCACTTTCAACGCGGGAATTCGAATTGCTGGTTTTCACTCAATCCCCAGAGATTCAAATGTTGGTGCCCCAACAAAAGAAGCTAACGAGGGATCTATTGTTTAAGGGCACCAACATGGCGGCGACCTCTTTTCGCGGGAATTTCGAATCTAAAAATAGCCTCATCTACCTCTGTGCTGGGGACCCAACCCATAACAGAGGAACGCTCCTGGTAATGGGCTCCTGACTGTACATGTATTGAAAAAAGGTATTTTGTTTAATTAATAATTATTATATGTACATGTGATTTTCATACTGCTAATAATAATAATAATAATAATAATAATAATAACAATAGGCTTTTCGCAGGAAATAATCACATGCTGATACTGTATATCACTTTGATAACTGGATGGAAAACAAACTTCAAAAATTCAGTTTTAGTAAGATCAACAATAATATTGATTGGAGGTGGAAAAATCATTTACAAACAGGTTTGCTAATAACACTACTGATCTCGTACATTAGTGCCTTTAAATAATGGTCAGATATGTTTTGCCCTCCAGTACCACCACATGATTTTATCCTGCCAAAGGCACATTAGATTAATATTTTAAGACTTAGCAAATTTCCTCTGGTTTTCCGTGGTGTGGACTCTTATTTACCACGATTTACGTCATCACATGGTCAAAATTTGTTGTGGACCACGAGGCGGAGCCAAGTGAGTCCACAACAAATTTTGACCATGTGATGACGTAAATCGTGGTAAATAAGAGTCCACACCACGGAAAACCAGAGGAAATTTGTTTTTTACAACAATATTAGAAAACGTACAAGGAAGTTTCGTTACAAAGCGTGACAGCTTTGAAAGAGCAAGCGTTGTCTATAACTTTCTCGCGTCAGCACCGTTCTCTGGACTCTCATTTACCACCGTACTTCAACCAATCAGATCGCGAGATTACCGGCAGTTGTGGTAAAAATTTGATTGACTGCTGTAGGAAAGCCATCAACTGATTCATATCCACATAGCTTTATAAAGCTCAATTATTACCGTTTTCGTGCGACCCTGCAAGTTTCAAGTCTCGATTGCAAAATTGCATTTAGCCGACCATCAATCAAATTCGTAGTCTAGCCTGGCTAGTCTCATACAGAGCTTTTACCGCCTAGATTTAATTATTTTTTGATTGACGGTCCGATAAATTAAATTTTTCAAACGAGGCTTGAAACATTCAGGGTTGCACTTCGACGAAAACGGTAATAAGTATAATTTTGTTTGAAGAGACATGTTTATCTCACAACAAAATATGTGTTGATTCTTCAAACATCTGTGTTTTGTGGGCCCATTGCTTCCTAGGAGTGTCCGGTTCTGTACCCCATGGCCACACATACCTACCCATATGGCTCCAAAATCCAGATTTTGAAGTTATCGTGAGAACAAACCTGGATTTTCTCCCTGGCTGATTATCTTATATAATAATACTCTAAGTGTGTGTGTGTGTAACGCTCTTTCCCAGGCTCCCTCGATCGATATCCTAACATGGAGGACGCGCGCGTGTGTCCGAAAATGGCGCCAAAAAGTGACGGCCACAGGTATCCCAACGAAGACGACGAATCATGCGAAAAGTTGCTCTCTGTCTTGGTCTTGGTTGCATTTGAGGAAATAAAGTTAAAAAGAAATGAGTTTTCTCAAGTTCTACACTTAGTTGGGCGAGCAAGCCATCGAATTAACGGGAATCTGTTAATAGGGAAAACCTGGGCGAGCAAGCCATCGAGTTTACGGGAATGTTTTAGGGAAACCTATTGCCAGGCGAAGCGGTCTAAATCAAACGACCGAGCGAGGTAAGACCAGGTATTCAAACACAGTTAGAAATGTTGTCCGTGGAAAAGGCTTTTCAACTGGTGTGTCTAAAAGCAAGATATTTTGTCCATGTCTGTTCTCTGTAGTTACCTGTATTCTTAGATATAAAAAAACAACTGTTTCCTCGCCCAACGAGGCTCGAGGCTCGTAGGCTCTTCAGACCATAAACTCACTACAACCAGACATTCAAATAGCTTGGCTTTTGATTATTATTTTTATTCCGTTTTCCTGCTTCGGTCAATGCTTTTTCGGCGACCATATTTGTTTTCATGACTCGAGATGTCTGTCACCGTCCGTTTAGTAGTCGAAGAGGCTACAGAATACAGTTATTTTCAAGGTATACTACCGAGGCTGCCCGTTTGCTTGGGTGAAAGAACAACATCACGTTCGTGTTTCACAGCGCAAACCATACACTTTACTTACATGTAGATGTTTATTTATAGCCGAGATTCACTACCTAGCAAA
Source organism: Actinernus sp. WN-2022 (assembly GCA_030867875.1). Lineage (NCBI taxonomy): Eukaryota > Metazoa > Cnidaria > Anthozoa > Actiniaria > Actinernidae > Actinernus > Actinernus sp. WN-2022. The sequence goes on along the minus strand of JAOWCC010000655.1, from coordinate 2,201,898 downwards.
AGAGCCGACTTGAAAAGTGGCCCTGGGTTCTGTGGTAGCGCAGTGTACCTAGCAAAAACCAACTAGCAAAAACCACATATCAACTAGCAAAAACCAACTAGCACCTAGCAAAAACCAACTAGCAACTACATGTAGCAAAAATGACCTAGCAACTAGCAAATACCAAATAGCACCTACCACCTAGCAACTAACACCTAGCAACTAGCATGCTACTCACTCTCTAGATAAACTAACTCCACTCGCAGGTCATGTTAAGCATTGTACATAGTTCATGGGTCGATTCAACAATGGTATGATTTTAATTTTAAAACGTTAGACTATTAACTGGAGCTGGATCAGCCTGGTATCTTACCCGTCAATATTAGAAAACATCGTCTTCAATTCTTTGGGGTCAAGGTACTTTTCAAGGGGCATTTTGAAAACCTGGAGGCAAAATAATATGACAACAAATGATGCTTATAGAGTGTAATTGGAGTAATATATAATGGGCTTGAGGAAAATGCCACTAGCAATTGTTGCCAGTTAATTGTCATTTATGTTCACTACATGCATAATTTATATGGTCTGATCCACTAGTGGTAACAAACAGCAAGAACAAATACTTCGGCAATATTCTACTAGTAACAATGGGTAAACTAGTTTCTGTAAAAACTAGTGTGGATCTGCGTCGGCGGGGAAGATAAACACTATAATCAATTCACTCTTTTCACCTGATGGCCATCTTGGATTCAAAGCGAGGCAATCCTTTGTTTTTGCCAGGTGAGCCTCATTTTGACTATCCCTCACTACGAGGCTGACCTGGCAAAAACAAAGGATTGCCTCGCTTTGAATCCAAGATGGCCACCAGGTGAAAAGAGCGAATTAAAGTTGATTAAGGTATGCTAACCGCCGTGCATAACGAGCTGCAAGTCCCACATATTTGTATGAGGCCTGCTGTGTTATAAACAAGAGGCTGCGGTTTTGAGGATGCTAACAATTGCTGAGGGCTGTCACACTCTCGCGTCTTAACCGTGACACTAATCTGTCAACATAGAAATGTTACTCTAAAGAGGTCACGAAGTGAACATGTACATATGAGTATGTATGCAAATCTTGAATATTGGATTTGTTCCTTAATATAAGGAAGTAATTTATTTTGACGGATGGTCAGAGCGAAAGTAAAGTAAAGCAACTATATTTAACGTTGGTAACTCTTGACAGTCTGGTGAGACTGATAAATTTGAGGCCAACGTGGGACCTACGACTTTACGTCCTTATCCAAGAAGACGTGAAGGTCTAACCATTTGCAGTTCGAGAACGAGATTGTTTCACAAAGGCAGCATCTTCTACTCAGTTATTTTAAGACCCTGAGTGTTGGTCCTGCGCCGGGGTTTGAACCCGCGATCTCCCGCACGACAGACCGGAGCTTAACCACTTAACTAACCGGGAGGCGGTCCTCTTGATCTCTTGAGGATCTCTTGATCCTACTGCCTCACATTTCTGCGTCACTGGTGAAAACTAGATACCGAAAAGGAATGGTGTTTACTCTCGAAAACTGTCTGTTGTAAGGCTCCTCGCAGGTTTCAAGACAACTCTACTGATTCTTGCAGAGTTTAAGGGGGATATACAGGCGGTCCATCTAGGAGAATTAAAAGAGGAAATTGCGGTAAAATTTCTTCATCGATCTGGCCCAGGCGAATTAAGGAGGGAAATTAAGGTGTTCGTCGCATCTGCCTTTGGACATGTTTCAGGCTTCAAGCTTGCTTCTACGCCAACATCAATTATCAGTGATCAGTGATCAAAAATTGCCGTTCATTTAGAACGGCTGCAGACAAAATGAACTCCATTGGCATTGACATTTCTGCATCTACAACAACTGCAAGTCCAGAACGAAATGGCGCCTTTCGCTGTGATATTCAGTGGTTTCCAGTTTTCTCCTGCTTCAAATCCAAGCCCAAGGGCTCCTTTCAATCCACTCTTAATGATATTTGTTTCTAGTTGTGTTTGGTTGTTAAGTAATGGTCCAGAGGAAAAAAACTCTAGTGCTCTACGGCAAGGAATGTTAAAAGGTGTTAATTTTCTATTATTCTTTCTCGTAATTTCATTGGTTGAAGGAGTAGTATGTGATAGTTGGGCGTCAGTCCTTTTTTGGGCGTTGGCCCAAAAATTATATTGTTAGTTTCTATAGTTAATTTCTATTATTATTTTCTATTGTTATTTTCGAGTGTGATCCATACCATTCATGGACCTAATTAAGCTACAAGGATTACAGCATAAGTATGACTTTACATGGAGAAGTGAAGGAGAAGACGGAAATAGAAATCGGTGCCTAGAGTGTGACTCGAACCATGCATCATCCTCATGGCTGCTCTTGACTCTAGTCCGCTGTCTTGCCCACTACGCTATCAGGCCGTTTGTTGAAATGACCGTGACAAAATAACAATCACAACCCTTGTAGTCTATAATTGCATGCAATAAAATTCCAGGCAAACAATACTTTCTAATGATTTATGAATGCAGGTATTGTTTTCGATTGAGAAGTCATATAAAAAACTTGAGCTTCGTGTTTCACAAGGGAATCCAAACACCTCGAAAGAATAATAGCACTCGGCCGAAGCGGCCTCGTGCTTTCATCTTTCTAGGTGTTGGGATACCCAGGTAAAACACTAGCTCTCGTTTTTTATATATAACATCAAGACATTCACTTGGTATTTCTCTTATATGGGAGTCCTTTGTCCCATAGCCACACCCCCAAAAATAGACTCATGGCATGAATGGTATGGATAACACTCAAAATAACAATAGAAAATAGCGGCCTCGTGCTTTCATCTTTCTCGGTGTTTGGATCCCCTGGTAAAACACTAGCTCTCGTTTTTTATATATAACATCAAGACATTCACTTGGTATCTCTCTTCTATCTCAGACTGTTATGTTTGTAGGTTTGTTTGAAAGAAACTTGAAGGTTCGATTTAATTGACATTGCCCCTTTAAAACAAACAACCCATGGTACATCAAATCACACGATTTATTGTAGTCTAGTCCATACTCCTTATATGGAAGTCCTTTGTCCCATAACCACACCCCCAAAAATAGACTCATGACATGAATGGTATGGATCACACTCAAAAATAACAATAGAAAATAACAATAGAAATTAACTATAGAAACTAACAATATAATTTTTGGGCCAACCCAAAAAAGGACTGACGCCCAACTATCACATACTACTACTGGTTGATACTTATAAATTCAATAAAAACCCATTTTTGTGGTTTGAATTTATTTTTGATCAAACTAACTTATATGGCTTAATTTCGAAGAATATCGTGTGTGGGGAAAGTTCTCAAATTTACGATTGAAAAATCGTTTGTTTTCTCTATATCCGATTGGCTGGATGGTGGTTTGTCTGAGTTTTCACAGAAAAAAGAGCCAATAGCATAAAAAAATACTTTATTTTCGAGATGTTAGTTTGGACTGTAGACACCTCCTAAAGCACTTAAGGCATATTCAAGCAAAATCGTATGCGAGGGAGGCTCATTGCCGCAGAACAGTGGATTCTACCATAGTTCTTAGCTGGACCATTACTTAACATATAACCATGATACAAGATCTTAAAACTGTACCGATTTAGCAAAGTTACCAGATAGCAACACTGATGAGATCTTAGAGCTGAAAAGGTTGCTGAGAAGAGTGACTGTTAATGATTATATTTGTTTCTGGTGTTTGGTTGTTAATATATAATCACATTACAAGATCTTAAAACTGTACCGATTTAGAAAAGTGACCTGATAGCAACACTGATGAGATCTTAGAGCTGAAAAGGTTGCTGAGTAGAGTGACCACGGTTGGCACAAATAACCCTAAAATCGATCACTTTGCTATGTTTTAAAACGTTTCCAACGCCTAGAAGATTGAATTTTTGTGGGAGGATTAAGACGGAATCATGACCATAACGAAATCCGATGATTTGAACTACCGTAGATATCTTGATAACGGCACAGTTACGTCATGTATCCATTTATAATAGGTTTCTCGAAGTTTTCAATTTCCCATCATGTTGACAACAAAGTAACCGAAAACCCGAGTTCGATTGGTTAAGAGGGAGAAAAGTTATTAAATTCTGAATTTTGGTAATTTTCCTTTTGGCGGGAAATATACAATATAGAACCATTACATAATAACTTCTTCATTCATCTTTTAGAGTTTAACATATTTGTTCGCGACAATCTAGCAATTAAAAGAGTAAATCGGTACCCACAATCGTATTTTTTGAGAGGAAATACTTTAAAATTCACAGTGAAAAAGAGGATACGTCATTATGACGTCATATATTTTTATAACGTCTTTTAAAAATAAACATTTGAGTATTTATCGGGTTTTAAAGAGGAAACTGATGTACTTACTGTACACTGAATAGCCGCAATATGGTGTTTTTATGTTTCTTCAATTTAGAAAACATGACTGATGTCAGACCCATGACGTCAGAAAATGTGACGTCACGATAAACTTCAGTTCTTAATAACTCAGCATATATTTATCGTAGACTTTAAATTTGCGGCAATCAAGAACAAATATTCATGTTGTTGTGACAACATATATTGCTTTATTTCAAACGTATAGGTAACGCAGAATTTGACCTCAAAAGGAGTTGTTGATTATGACGTCCCAATAACGTCAATATATAAACGGGCTTGATCCTAAAGACGTTATTTCATTTTAATATTAACATTTATTATATTAACCGGCAAAATGTGCTAGTTTATATATTTTTGGCTCGCTTCGTAGTGATCGATTTTGAGCTAAGTAACTTATGCGTAGACTGTTAATGATTATATTTGTTTATTGTGTTTGGTTGTTAACATATAACAGGAACACCCAACGAACTGTTCTGCAAAATAACTGTTCTTCTGGGCCACTCGGCTGGCAAATTCTGCACTTTGGAATTTCTTGGCTGGCAAATTCTGCAGTCTGATACTAAATAATAATATAACGGAGCGATATTTGTCAGCTGGTAAATTCTGCAGTCCGATATAATTACATAATAATAATATAACAGAGCGATATTTCTCAGCTGGCAAATTCTGCACGTACCTGTTGTTTCACAGGTTTTTTAAAATACCGAATTCTGCAGGTTAGCTCAGGTTTTTATTCTTAAAATAAAAATATAGCGTTCTATATTTCAGTTAAGCCCTGTACAAACCGTTTCAACATCGGGACAATATTTAGTGTTGGAGCCGATCTTGAAACAGGTTTAAAACGGTTTAGTTATGGCAATGTAGATAGCCGTATAATTGTCATTTTTATTAAACATGTCATATTATACGCTATGCCATGCAAATTCTGCACTTAAATATTTCAGCTGGGAATATATTCAAAAAAATATTTTTGCTGCTGGCAAATTCTGCACTTAAATATTTCAGCTGGGAAATTTAGAAATTCTTCATGAACTTTAGGCTGGCTGGCGCTGCAGAACAGCTGTTCGTCTGCCAGCTGAAAAACAATTCCCTTAAATATGTTTAAATACATCTGATTTGTTATAAAAACATCAGAATGTTTGTTTTTATGAAGTTTTACCGTTGGGTGTTCCTGATATAATCACGATACAAGATCTTAAACCTGTACTGATTTAGCACAGTGACCTGATAGCAACACTGATGAGATCTTAGAGCTAAACAGGTGTTTAGTAAGAATCAGCGAACAGACCATGAGGTATTCGCACACGTTTTTCTGACGAATACCTCATGGTCTGCTCACTGATTACTGGTGTTCGGTTGTGGCGCAGCTTTTTATGACATGACCAGTGTAATTTTCGGGCTTTTGATTGATATCAGCACGAAACCACCTCCCTGTAGAAAACAAAAGAGGAAATCGTGACCATCTTCTAATTCGGCGTACTTACATTATTAACAGTCATGACAACTATACAACGGTTAATTCGTTCGGTCACACACGAGAGCCAGGCATAGCATTGTTGATGGTTGGCGTTAGAGCTTCATTTCCTTCGCTGTTTGCAAACCCAGTATGCTTAAGCCATCACTGCTCAGGGAATGCCTTTCTAGTCGATGCTTGTTGAGACGTCTGACATTAAGAAACTTTCGCAAATATCGATCGCAACAAACTAAATGCGATACATTAATAAAAGAAACTAAGGAAGTGACAAACAATTCAGAGAAAGTTCACAAATTGCACGGTTTCAAATTTACGCGTCGCCTTGAGATCGACCTCTGATACACCACTCTGTAACCAATTACTTCAGTAATTTGTTTAACACTAAAGTAAAGGGAAGACAACTTTTTTCGGGGATTTATAAGTAATTTACTGCTTGATTTGCCTCACTCTCTTATTAAAGTAAATCTCTTGTTGGAGTTTGAAACAGACATGGCTGTAAATAAAGTTCGCCGATCAAAATAATCCCGTGTAGCAATTAAACTAAACTAGCCGTTCTTAGTATAAAGTTGGTGCTTTAACGATGCCGGCGAAGTACAGTGATATTTAAAGTAGTGTGACGGGATAAATCGGTTAGTTGACATGTGCTTCATATCCTGTCAAATCAGCTTTACGCCTGCTGTGATTTTCGCAACCGTGAAAACCCATACTATCGTTAAGTAAAGCTAAAGAATCTCAAGCAGTCGTCAACAATTTCAACCACGTACAAATCGGAAGGGTCTGCACTGCATGAGCTCGTTATGGAAGCGAGTAGCAGTTGACGTTTCGAGCCCTAGCCCTCCCGCTCGAAACGTCAGCTGCAACTCGCCTCCCACGGCGGTTAGCATACTTTAATCGACTTTAGTTGATTATACTAGTGTCTACAAGTAACAGTTTGGTTTGTTGAAGTTGTCATGAGATTTTACTCGCGTTTCTTAAGTAATGTTTCATGTAAGAACGATAGCACCAATGGCAAAGGAATGCAGTGTTCATTTTGTATTGTTAAAACTCTTAATTTTATTGGTTTAAACAAACATCGTCCAAAACGTAAGAGAGAAGTATCATCTGATTTTATTAAAGTTTAATGAAATGATTTACATGGTGGTTCCATATGTCGTTTACTAAAGGAAATCGTATGTGAGGAACCTTATCAAATGTGCCAGTTTCGTAGCTTTAGTGTTCGGCAATTCCTATTGGTTGGAAAAGGATTTCCTCACTAAAATGGAATGAAACAAGCACTTTCTACAAAGTTTATTTCAGAATATTCATCCCTATCGTCCAGTGTACCTATATTCTACAACACACGAGAATCCTATGTGAGGGAGGCACATAATGCCGCAGAACAATGGATTCTGCTATAGTTCTTAGCTGAATCATTACTTAAATTACTTAATCATTACTTAGCTGAATCATTACTACTTGCCCTGGTTGAAAGGAAATGGTTTCGATCACCTGATCCAATTATTCAAAGGTAATTTATAATTTAAGCTTACCGTACATCAAAATACATGTAAGTCAAAAAAAAAATACCACAACAAATGATCTTTGTACAGCTTTATTTAGCGCTACATTGTTTTCATTTTTATCTTGCCCATAAGTTTACAACACACGGCATTATTTTTCACATACGTTGTAATCATAATTTTCCCTTGGTTGTTATGTCTTTTTAGATGCACACGCCCTCTTGTTGTCATTGGTTGGTCGAGGATGACGTATTACACTAAATTCGCTTCCGAATGGAAGCTTTGGGCTATTTGCACTAGAACTCGAACAGTGTGGACTTTCGTTATGTCAGAGCACCTTTTAGAACACGTTTGGTCCTTTGAAATTACAAGGAAAACGGAACCACTAGAACAATGCTTATACAGTGTAGAGAGCGTTAGTGTAGTAACTGACGACTTTCACATACACGAAGCACTTTACGATTTACGCCTGTTTTCATCAATACCCTTGATACTGGTGTAATTAACACCAAACCCACTCAGATGAACATACCTGGATCGTGGTCTCCAGACCCCTGACGTATGTACGTTCTGTTGTATACAGCTCTAGAGCCACTTGTGCTCTCATGTCAGTCGGGAAGTCAGGCAACTTAACTGGCAGGTTATCTGTTACCAAGATAACGGGACCTTCATTCTAAACAATAGGAACAAGAGAGGTACACTAAGCTGTGAGTATGGTAGTGTCTCTACTATGTGACCAGCACAAAGAAACCCTTTTCTTTTGACGTTGTCAAGGACATGCAGGGTAATAGAATGTTGCTTATCGTAAACAAGTAACATTGTCTAAGATATACAAATGTATAGAGCCTATATGCAATAATGTTGTTGTTATTTACATTAGTCAGCAATGATCACACGACTAAATCAACCTTGTCAGATAAAACACCATGGAAAGGTAAGTAATCCTGTGAAATGTGAGTCCAGTCTCATAGCTTTCATTGCTACAGAGTAATTAGGATTTCAAATAAGAAAGTTTTGTATGAAATAAGTCAGCTTCCTTGCCTTCATGTTTTTTCCCAACGTATGTTGTCCTGTGGGAATTTTGGGCTGAAAGCAAGCCACTGGTCTAAATTTATTAAGGAGACCCTAAATGACAGTAAAAACCTTGTTTACACTTTTGTAACTTGCTCCTATGGCTTTTAAGGGGATATAACGAAATGACGTAATTGGCTAAGCATGGAAACGAGGCTGGAGCATTAAATTCGTTATAACTTGTCGTAGAGTGCATCAAACCTCGCCAAATGAAGTCAAACTGCAAATTCCAGTATCTTTGATACAACTAGGTACTTTCTGGTTGTAAGACTGGTCACGTGACCAGGCTAGCATGTAAACGAGGCTTATGTAATTTCTTGCCCAAAAAACCATCTTAAGACTAATCAAACATTGCCAAATTCACTCAAATTATTCAATATAATGTCCGTGACATTATTAGGTATTTCTTGTACATAACGCTGGTCACGTGACCAATCTAGCATGGAAGCGAGGCTGATGTTATGGTTGCCTCAGAAATCATCTTATGATTAATCAAACATTACCAAATTCACTCAAATTCATGATCACCCAAACCATGAGGTTTATTGAAGCTGGGCGACCCAAATTACAGTAGTTTTTGTAAAAAAACACGGGCACATACACACTACCTTCTTACATACAGATGGATATATAATATATAGTAATAATAAGAAACATTGGTAGAAAGGGTGCATATACTGAAGTAAGGCTAACTAGCGCATACTAACTTAAATAAATTACATTATAATAATAATCAAAATAGCATTTCTTGAGACCTTTTTAAAAATATTGGTAGAGATGAATATTTAAGTATTTCGGCAATGGAGTTCCAGATTTTGGGGCCTTGGAAGCGAATATTAAAAATACCATAATTGGTTCTAGCTTTTGGTAGAAAATAGGAAGATTTGGAAGAAAGTCTTGTATTATAATTATGTAATTCCTAATAGGTAAAAAATCTATTGATGGTAAAAGTTGGTTATTAAAGTGCAAGTATAATATCGAAATAAAAATATATATATTGTACTTTTGTGTTTGTTTCGCACAAAAAGGTATTAATCTTGCAAATTTTGTAACATTTCTGGCATAACATAACATAACATAACATCCCTAATTGTGTTACTTTTCATGGTCCTGTGACGTCATAAGATGAATCAACTCCCTCCCAAGAGAAAACAACTACAATAAAATCCCGTAGGTTTCCATTGTGACATCACAAGATGAATCAATCCCTCAATTCGGGTAGCGTTTATTCTAGTTGAATTTCTGCTCCTGCCTCTCGAAGAAAACTAAGTTAGACAATTGAAGTATATCAGAAATAGAATTTGGTACAAAAAGAGTTCATGCTGTTTTATGGCTCTTCTTGCACAAGTGTTAAGATTAACAAAGTCAGGAAGTTTGACTAAGTTTAAAGATTTGAAAATAGGACTAGTACATGTATGTTCAGTGAAGGAAGAAAAGGATATAATGCGTAATGCCCGCTTTTGAAGAAAAAGTGGTTTGAGTGTTGTTTCATAGGTGTTACCCCAAGCAATAGGGGAATAATTAAGAAATGAATATATCAGTGCATAGTACAGATTTACAAGAGTATCTGTATTAACATAATATCTAATTTTGGAAAGTAAACCAATATTTCTTTTAACTTTTTTTATGATATGATTTACATGACATTTCCAATTTAGGTTTCAATCTAGCATCACCCCTAAGTACTGTATCGATTTCTCTTCTTTTAGTAATTTATTATTGATTACTAACTAGGGGGTGAAACGCCTTTTCTTTTGAGATGGATGAAATATCACAAAATGAGACTTAGAGATATTAAGGGATAATTTATTGGCACAAAGCCAAGTATGGATATTTTTTAGTTCAGCATTTAGCACAGCTTCAAGCGAGGCTAAATTCTTAGACGCATGGAAAAGATTTGAATCGTCTGCAAATATATGAAAATCTAAAACTTCAGAACAAATGTTGAAGTCATTAATATATAGAATAAACAATAATGGGCCAAGGACCAACCTGAGGGACGTCACAAGAAACGTTCACAGTATCAGAACACACATTATTGATAAATAAAAATTGTTTTCTGTCACTAAGATAGGAAATAAACCATTATTTAACTATGCCGCAGATTCCATAGTGATCTAGTTTATCAATTAGAATTGAGTGGTTGACGTTATCAAAAGCTTTGCTTGAATCAAGGAAAATCCCACAAGAAAAAAATCCTTTCTCAATTGCAGCCTGGTTTTTGTAAATTATACTCAGAACTGCATGGTCAGTCGAATGTTGTGATCTAAATCCAAATTGTTTATTGTATAGAATATTTAATTTATTTTTATAACTAATTAATGTTTTGTACATTAACTTTTCCAGGATTCTATTAAAAATTGGTAATAGTGAAATGGGTCGATAGTTGTTTGGACTAGTCTCAGAACCTTTTTTAAACACAGGAAGTACCCGTGCTAATTTGAAATGGTTTGGAACAATGCCAGAAGAAAATGAACAGTTATATAAAAATTATAAAGGTTTAGAAATGAGGTATTTTAATAGTTTTTAAACTTTTGCAGGTATACTAAAGGACCTGGTGCTTTTTTATTTCCTGGTGGGATAGTATTAGATAGAATATTGTCTATATTATCAAAATAGCTATTGAATTCATTAGCAATAGTATTGGTATCAGTTATTTCAACATCATTGATGGTTAATTTAGCAGGAGTATGTGGTCATTGAGATTTAATAGAGATTATCTAATATAATATTATCTTTTACTTAATCTAATCAAATGAATCAGTTTATTTCTATAATATTTATATATAGTCTTGATGTATTTTTATATAATTTATTTTTTATCTGTATGGTCACTCTGATGCCAGGAGTCAACCAAGGTTTACTTTTGACTTTTTGCTGTTTTCTAGATAGTTTTTTTAAGAGGAATATGTTTAATAACAAAAATTGTTATACAGGTGTGAAAGGCATTACCGAGTGCGGAGGTGTGCGGAGAGTTGTGACCAGCTCCTGAGAATCGAGAAACGATACCGCTTGAGATGCAAACTGAGCTACGAATTACTAGTCGCAGACACTCTGCTGAGAAATAGTTTGATATGTGTGAGTTTTATGTTTTATATATTTACTAGTTGTATTGTGTCATAGAAAGTGAAATATACATCAATCTAAAATTTCAAGATGGCGGGCATACAAGAAATGGAGTATCTTCTGGACAAGAAACTTAATCCATTCATCAAGAAGTTTGAGGAGCTAAAGAAGAGTGTCGATGATTCGTTAGAATCAATATCATTTCTTAGCGAGAAATATGACACTCTGGTCGATGCCCGAGTTAACGGCCTCGAAGCCCAAAATGCCGACCTCGTGGATAAGAATAGCCGCTTGAAATTAAAGTCTTTGACATAGTTGACGATCTTAGAACAACAAGAGACATTCTAAACGATCTCGAACAGTACTCACGTAGAGACTGTCTAGAAATCAAAGGTATCCCGGCGACGACGGACGAGAACACTACATATAGTGTGGTCAAAATTGGCGCCCTGATGAATGTACAACTCAAACTAAGGAAGACATATCAATTTCGCACAGGCTGCCCGCACCGAAAATGAACCTGCGATTGCAGCACGAACGACCCGGTGTCCATGTCAATACGCCAACACCAACAATCATTGCTAAATGTACACGAAGGGATGTCCGTGACCGGTTCTATGCACCCAGTAAAAACCTCAAGGACGACAAAACTGTCGCGGATATTGATCTTGGAAGGCGTTCAAACAACAACATCTTTTTCTCAGAAAGCTTAAGTCCCCGTAACAAGAATTATTTAAAGCATGTCTTGGCTTCAAGCGAGACCACAAGTATAAATTTATCTGGACGCACGCGGGACGAATCTACATGAAAAAGAACCAGGACAGCCTCAAGTCTCAAGTCCGGACGACCTAGACAGGTATGCTAGACGACTAGCTAGACATTGTGAGGCGAGCGGTCCGGAGCAAGAGGAACGGGAAGCTTAATTGTCATAATATTGTAAGCTGTTATGGCTAATGACTGTCCTGCCTGCTGGTGAGTAATAGGTAATGGCTGTAAGGCTATTGAATGTGATTTTTGTATTCGATGGTACCATCTGAAATGTACACGTCTGACTATCAAAGTATACAAATATTTCACTAGGTCAAATGATTTATGGCTTTGCTCTAGTTGTCGCAATGATATATTTCGATTCAATAGTCTGACAAATTTACAGCTAAATGAGTTATCTTATAATTCCATTACTTTATGTTTATGTTCCAAGAAAATTGCCTCTAGAAAACTAGAAAATTTACCGCGCTTTGATATCTTATCAATTAGTAATAATACTTAATATCTTAACAATTAGTAATAATACTTCTAACTTTGCCAATATTGATGCTGACAATAAATTACCTTGCCAAGTTAATTTTAAATATTATACGGCAGTAGTAGGAGGATGGAATTATCCTGTTTTTTAGGGCGGACGCCCCATTTTTAGGACGTATGCATTAATTCGGATGACGTCACAATCCTATTGTCCATTGAATTAATTAAGGAATTATATTTTAGGACGTACGGGTGTTGCGGGCGTTGTGTCTAGTTTAGCTAGACTTTCTAGAGTTTCTAGACTAGATACGTTGTAGTCTAGAACGGCTAGACTAGAAAATAATACAATTTCTAGACTAGACTAGAAAATGATAGCTAAAGTAGAGTCTTTAGACTAGACTACCTAGGTCAACAATTTCTAGACTAGCCTAGATATTGATAGCTAAAGTAGAGTCTTTAGACTAGACTAGACTACCTAGGTAATCAATTTTCCTCTCCTCGGTAAAAACACAACTGTCTGTAGCATTTGTCAACAAGAACAAATCAATGAAACATAAATCAGTGTAATCTTGTAACACGGTACATTATATCAACCCAAGAACTGAGAAATAAGAAAGTTATCAACGCCGCGACTATAAGGAAAACGAACTGTAAATTGGTGTTTTTGAGATTGAATAAACTTTGTTTAATTTATCTGGTGGATTTGTCTTTATTCGTATCAATGGTAATTATAGTTCAGTTTTAGAGAAGAATTTGCATCTCAAGAGTTTTCCTCAAAACAATTGGACTATTGTTTCTATCAAACTGTACTGATGGCTCTTCAGTTATCGTTAATCCCTAAGGACAATAACAAAGTTGCTCTTATGAGTCATAGTGGATTTACTGTAAAGGTTTATAAATATTCTGATCTCAGAATTACGTTACGAGAGATAGTGAATGTAACAGCTGTAAGGAAAATAATAAAGTCATTTTAGGAGTTCTGTAGGGTCAAAATTTGCGAATGATATCAAAAATATCGTTGGGTTAATATAGAGCAGATTACCGAAACAATAGTGTATTGTTGTTCATAGCAAAGACTTGCCCAAACCTGTTCAACCAACACAAGTGAACTTTATTGATTTAAAAGTTAAAGTAATTACAAAGTCAATCAATCTGCAGTTCTTCGTCTTTTCTAAAAATCTGTTCAGAAAACGCATTACAAAGTGAATCTATTTGCATAAACTCTTCGTCTTTTCTAAAAAAATGTTCTGGAACAGACACAGAATATCTTGAGGCAAAGCCGTGTTGTTCAATGTCATTCAGTGGATGTATTTCACATCTCACTACTTCAAGCACTTGATCAATGATAGAAGATCCGTTGTTACTGAACTGAATATTTAGAAGATATACTGTGGTCCAGGGTAACTTGTAAAGTTCAGATAGGTAAACTTTCCATGAGCGATGAATTTCAATGTTCAACATGTCTAAAACAGCGTTCACAATCTCCCACACTCTCTCTGGTTTGACTTCGTCTTTTGCATTGTCGTAGAACAAATTCCACGATTCCTCTTCGGATAACATCAAGCAATCGTGCTGTCTTTGGCTTGGGTGATTTGTTTCACAGCCATAACATCGTCTTTCTCTCTCGACATAGATTGGTTCTTGACAGAGTGCAGCATACACCAAATATATAATACTTGATATCCTGTGAAATGCTCTGTTTCTTTCGACGTGTTCTACTTCATTCACGGTGATCGTTTTTCCTTGAACGCCGTCCATGTCAGAGTTGAATAAAAATACGCGAGCTAATAAAGATGCACTGAACGGAGTCTGAACAGATTACCAAATAAAGATAGCACCCACACGAAGCCGTTTCAATAGATCGTTAATCCCTTAATTAATTCAATGAATAGACACAGTTCCTTTATGCCCGAATAGATCGATGACCTTTTTGGGGCGTACGCCCTCAAAAATAATTCCTTAATTATTTCAATGGACAATAGGATTGTGACGTCATCCGAATTAATGGCAACGCTCTAAAAATTAGCATAGCGCCCTAAAAAATAATTCCTTAATTAATTCAATGCACAATAAGATTGTGACGTCATCCGAATTAATGAGAGCGGCCTAAAAATGAGGCGTACGCCCTAAAAATAATTGCTTAATTAATTCAATGGACAATAGGATTGTGACGTCATCCGAATTAATGCATACGCCCTAAAAATGGGGCGTACGCCATAAAAAACAGGATAATTCCATCCCTCTCCTACTACTTACGCCTCATGATTTCCATAATGACAATGAAATCAAGAGTAGCCTTTCTCGAAATACTTTCTCGGCTATACACTGTAACATAAGAAGTTTGGCTGCAAATTTAGACAATCTTACTTCCATGTTGGCGGAGTTAGGGAAGCGTCACATATTGATTTTTCCACGAGAAACGTCCAGCGAAGTTTCTTTTTTCAAAAGTCGTACACTACCTCTTTCCATTCATGTCTGCCTTTTTATTCCAACTTAAACAACTTGTCACAACCTCTGGGTCCCATTTGGTGGGAATGGAACGTTGAATTCATCCTGAAACATTTGAATTCACTGCTATCTATGTCGGTGAGTTCTCAAAAACTTAGCCGGCTGTGGGACAACCGCAATCTGCCATTTCTCTTCAGGAGTCTTTACATATCGCCGCGGAGATATGTGATGTTTCTGAAAACTATCGATTTTTCCACGGAGAAACGTCACAGGTCAAATATATAAACGTGACTTTTCTCATTTTGATGATTCAGCCCTGTTGAGAGATATGCAACTAATCAACTGGAAAGACCTTTTTTCAGAAAAGACCGATGTAAATTCAATAGTCGACATCTTTCATGGTAATCGATAAACATATTCCCTTAAAATATAACTCCAAAAAGGAAATCAAATTCATGTCTATACCGTGGATTGCCAAAGGAATAAAGGCCTCTATTAATATAAAAAATAAATTGTTCAGAAAATATTTAAAAACACGCAATAATTATTACAATTCAAAATTTAAGACCTATCGCAATAAAATAAAACACCTAATTTTGCTCAGTAAAAAGGCGTATTACAATAATTACTTTACTTAAAATATTCACAATACTAAAGCCACCTGGAAAGGCATTAAACAAATTATTTCACTCAAGCCTAATAAAACTTCCTTTCCTACAAAGATGGTCGATGGCAAATCCTGTTTAACAGATCCTAAGAAGTAGTATATCAAATGCCGGTTCTGGCCCACGTTGTATTTTTGTTTTGTTTTTTCATCTAATGGACATCCTCACTTCGTTCGGCCCTCACTTCGTTCGGGGTCCATTAGATGAAAAAACAAAACAAAAATGCAACGTGAGCCAAAACACGGCATTTAGTATTCTACTAGAGTTTATTTATTGTATTTATACATTATATTAAGAGACCGGTTTCTACCGCTTTTTTACGGATTAGAGCAGTTTTGTTGTACTATTTTTGTTGTTGTATTTTTTACATTTTAACACCCTATTAGAGAAACATGTTTATAAGGTATTATTTACTACTATAGTTCATTTATTGTATTTATACGTTTTATTAAAGTAGTGTAGTTATAAGGTATTACATCAATGATGAGCATATATTAACATTTATTCGAACACTTGGTTTATAGTGAATTTATTGTATTCTAACACCCTATTAGAGTAGTGTTGTTATAAAGTATTATATCATGGCTGAGCATATACTAACATTTATCCGAGTACGTCCTTTAAAGAATTATTTACGAGGATGGAAGATGGATGTTCCCGATGATAATCCTCTAGGAGCGGATCCAGCTGTTTTACTTACCAGTGTACGTAAACAAACTACCGAAAAGTTTAAGGAAGAGCTCCAAAACCATAATACCTTTAAGGCCCAATTAGCTTTAAACATAACTTTCGTACTTGATAAACCTGATGGTTACGTATACGAGACAGCTACCTTTTATAGCACACAATCTGTTTTGATCAATGATGCTGGTATCCGTGGGGTAATAGTAGAAGCACATGCTCAGATATACAACCAAATTGAGAAGTGGATCAGTCGTGGATCAAATTGGGTCATAGATAGAGTCAATATTCTATGGTTAAACGTAGCTAAATATCAACCACTACGTGGAGGTTCATATTTACCACTACCTGAAGAAATAGCGAATACAAAAGCTGTGATCAATGTAAACAACAAAGACGATCACTGTGCACTTTGGTCGATATGTGCAGCAATGTTTCCAGTTAATAAGCATCCTCAAAGGACATCAAAGTATCAAATAGATATGGTGAAATCCAATGAGGTGGACTCACCAACACCAATCTCACAAATACCACTTCTAGAGAAGCAAAACAACATTTCTATTAATGTATATGGATGGGACCCAAAGGAAAAGTGCTTAATCATATATCATATCTCAAAGAAGACTTTTTCGAAGTACATACATCTACTACTAATAGAAGACCCAAAGAGCGGTAAACAACACTATTGCTGGATAAAGGACTTCAACAAACTACTATTCGATCAAACAAAACATGATCATAAGCAGCACTTCTGTGAACGATGTCTACATGGATATTCCAATGAAGCTCTTCTTACAAAACACATTCCAGAGTGTAATGGTATCAATGACAGGGCCATACGCATTGAAATGCCTACCAATAAGAACAACAAAGTTTCATTTCAGAATATCCACAAACAGCTCAAAGTACCCTATATTATCTATGCAGACCTTGAGGCTTTGACCACTAAGATCGAAGGACCTGCCCAAGACCCAAAGAAGAGCAACACACTTAAAACAGAAGAACATATTCCATGTGGATTTTGTTATATAGTTGTACGTTCCGATGGTCATAGCGAACCACCAGTACTATATAGAGGTATGGATACTATAGAACGTTTTCTACAATGCATACAAGAGGAAGAGGTGAAGATCAAAGCCCAAAAGTCTAAACCACTATGTATGTCACAGGAAAACTATAGGGTTTATAATAGAGCAACGATTTGTCATATCTGTCAGAAGCCCTTGGTTGGTAAAGATAGAGTACGTGATCATTGCCACATCACAGGCGAGTTTCGAGGTGCCGCACACAATACCTGTAATCTAAAATTACGTACTTTTCCTACCATCCCAATCGTATTCCATAATCTTCGTGGATATGATTCTCACCTACTAATGCAATCCATATCCAAGACATCAGGTAAGATCTCTTGTATTCCAAATAATATGGAGAAATATATTTCATTCTCACTTGGTAACCTACGATTCATTGATAGCTTTCAATTCTTACCATTCTCTCTCGATAAGTTGGTAAAAGGATCAGCATCAGACACATTCCAACAAATTGTAAAATATACATCTAATCAAGACAAAGCCAATCTATTAACTCGTAAAGGAGTATATAGCCTGAATTTCAGCCGTCTCCTCTGGGTTCGTTCCTCCCGAGAGAGACGTCTGAATCCAATAGCCGTTAATGCCGTCCAGTGACGTCACTACCAGAAAACCTGGTAGTGATTTTTGATTGGTTCATATTCTATAATTTCGCATAATTATCATAATTATCAGCCGAGAAGACGGCAGGATTCACTTTGGACTCGCGATTGTTGATCGTTGAGTTTCAGTGGAGTGATTGTCTTTGGCAAAGACCTTGAATTCGTAAGGAAAACATCTGGAAATGGATTGAAAGTGTCCTGCACAATAACCGGCCGACTAACCTGTAAACATGTACATTTTATCGCGTCGCGTCCGCGGGGTTGTTGACAATCGATTATTTGTTCGCACTCGAAGTGGTAAAGAATGTCGCTACTCTCTTCAAGGAACTGTTCTTTCCCGTAAAAGAGTCTTCGTATTTCTTCGAAAATTCTCCATTATCCTTTCATGTTTTTCTACTTTTCCGTTGCATCATTTACATAGGTAATATCTCGTAGCTGTGTCGATTCGAACGGCAGATCGCGAGACATGTACAAAGATCAACGGCAAGACAAAGATCAACTGTACTTTGCCTCCAAATATAATATAACGATTTGTTGCTTCGGAAAGGCTTTCACAACATAAGAGGCACTTGAGAGGCAAATGGGATGGAGATATATAATATAGGTAAGGCTTATATTTTGGTCGGCATAATCTCAAATAAATATTTCTCACGAACTCTTACTACCACCGTGACAGTTTATTTGCATAAATAAAATTGTTAATCTGCCTTGACGTCACTGGACGGCATTATCGGCTATTGGATTCAGACGTCTCTCTCGGGTGGAACGAACCCAGAGGAGACGGCTGAAATTCAGGCTAAGGAGTATATCCATATGAGTACATGGATTCGTGGGATAGATTTGCAGAGACTTCTCTACCACCGAAAGATGCGTTCTATAGTAAACTAACTCTAGAGTATATATCCGATGAAGATTACGAACGCGCAATAAAAGTTTGGAACGTATTTGATTGCAAGACATTAGGTGATTATCATGATCTTTATCTACAAACTGATGTACTTCTTCTAGCAGATGTGTTCGAGGATTTTCGTACAACATGTATGCAAAACTATGGATTAGATCCTGCACATTATTATACGAGTCCAGGACTTTCATGGGACGCTTTATTAAAGAAAACAGGAGTGGAACTTGAACTATTAACTGACTATGACATGTATTTATTCATTGAGAAAGGTCTACGCGGTGGTATATCCATGGTATCACAGCGTTATGCCAAAGCAAATAACCAAAGTATACCCGATTTCGATCCAAATAAGCCATATAGCTACATACTATATCTTGATGCTAATAATCTATATGGTTGGGCAATGAGTCAATATCTACCAACAGGAGGATTCGAGTGGTATACACCAACAGAAGAACAAATAACCAATCACACAATCGATTCAGATAAAGGTTATATCCTTGAAGTCGATCTTGAATATCCTCGAGAACTTCATGATACACACAACGACTATCCACTAGCTCCCGAGAGAATTCAGGTGAATAAAGATTTGTTCTCAGAGTATCAGACCAATCTATTTGAGGAACTATATAAAGGTAATGGATCTTTGAAAGTGGAAAAACTCGTACCTAACCTATATAACAAAGAACGATATGTGCTACACTACCGCAACCTACAACTGTATCTATCTCTTGGTATGCGTTTGAAAAAGATCCACAGGGCATTACGATTTGATCAATCACCATGGATGGAACCATATATACAAATGAATACAGAGTTACGAAAACAAGCGAAGAGCATCTTCAAGCAGGATCTATACAAACTGATGAACAATAGCGTATTTGGAAAAACAATGGAGAATCTACGTAAACGTGTAGATATCCAATTAGTGCGCGCATCAGAAGGAAACAAGCTACAACGTCTATTGAATAAACCTAGTTATGCTCGATCCACAATTTTCGATGATGATCTTGCCGCGGTACATAACTACAAAAGTAAGCTATTGCTAAACCGCCCCATATATGTTGGAATGTCAATTCTAGATCTATCAAAGCATCTGATGTATGACTTCTACTACAATGAGATCAAGAAGCAATATGGACAACGCTGTAATCTACTTTATACCGATACCGATAGCCTACTACTACGCATTAAAACTGAAAACATCTATGCAGATATGGCAATTCGTAAACATCTATATGATACTAGTAACTACAGAAAAGACCATCCGCTGTATAGTATCAACAACAAGAAAGTACTTGGTAAAATGAAAGACGAATGTGGAGGTATTCCTATAGTCGAATATGTTGGACTACGATCTAAGCTCTATTCTATATTAAAAGTAGGTGGTAATGAGATTCGTAAAGCTAAAGGTATCAAGGAGGCAGTAGTGAAACATCGTATTCGTCATGATCAATATAAAGAGTGCTTGATGGATAAGAAAGTATTCAAACATGGAATGAATATGCTTCGAAGTGAAGGTCATAAGATGTATGGTATACATATGAACAAAGTATCTCTATCACCATTCGATAGTAAGAGATGGATTTCAGCAAACGGAATAGATACGATAGCCTACGGTCATGGAGACGTTTTTCCAGAGGATGAAGAATTAGATGGTTTTATTAGCAATATACTATCAAACGTAGTTGATACACTATCCTACAACAGTAAAAACGTCATTACAGAGGATGAAGATATGGACGACTTTATTTGTGAGTTGCTTCTATCTTAGAATACCTTTTGGTGGTAGTTCTGTATCTGGTGGTATCACTTGTATCTCTTCACGAACAAACCCTCGCTTTGGTGCATCTTTTCCTAAATAGTATAGAACTGGTTGATTCGATGATACCACATTTCGAGAAATATAGTATGTCTGTAAACTCCATACAGGATCAGTCGCTCGTTTAGTTCCACCTTCCAATTCTCCAGATGCATAGAGATATCGAACTAAAACGTCAAATGGTAGTCGTTTTTCGTCCAATCCAATAGTTCGAGAATATGTAGGAGTCTTTATGTTTACTTGTTGTGCCTCTATAGAATTTGAAGGCTCCTTACCTGTCAGTCGAGTAACTTCATTGTTCATAGCCTTGATAACATCAGGAAGCCTCAATACCCATTCTCTACTACGTGCATCCGATCCTTCAGATGTAAGTACCATCTCTTTTGCATATTGGTATCCAAATAATCTTTCAGCTATCGTTCTATTTGCTCGTTCAACAAAACTTTGTGCCCTATGATGACCGGCTTCACCTCGTTGGACTTTAGTACCATGTAGTTCTAATGTTTCAGACATACGTCCCATGAATTCTCTACCAGGATCTACTTGCAATGTTTTTGGCCATTCTAGTGGACTACGTTTGTAGATTCGTTCGAATGCTGCAGAAACTTCGCCACTACCTTTTGATGCTAAAGGCTCAGCCTCTTTATATCTAGAAGCTACATCGATTACCACTAAAGCATACTTATATAATTTCCTTCCACGTCCAGGTCGATCGTGAGGTAGAAAGATCAAATCAGCTTGATGAACTTCATTAGGTTTCGATACAGTCCAATGTGGTCGTGGAATATAGTGTGGTGGTGATAGATATATTTGCCACATTGCTTGTTTCTCCAACCAACTCTTAGCTACGTCTTCTGATACATTTGCAGCCACCGATAACTTACCAATTGCAGCATGACCTTTCCAATAGCCCATAGGACCATAGAAGATATTAGCAAGTTTAGCATCCATTATATATCTATGTATTCTAACCTTCAACAAGCAGGAAAAAAAAAAAAAAAAAACAACTCATCTAACCAACTAGTTCTTATTCTTTTTTTTTTAGTATCTCGTCGATCGTAAAAATTCTCGTTTTTTAAAAGGCATATCGACTATTAGTATAAACCAACTAGTGGACTATTACAAATCCTGCGTTCTGATTGGCTACGCTTCTATAGGTCTATTAGTGATAGCCCATGGTAGAGAAAAACCGCACGCATTTTCACGAAATAATAACATTTTTTCAACTTCAATTTGTTTCTTTCTATTATTTTCTACTGTCCGACTAGTTAGTTTATACTAAAACAATTAGACCTCTCGCCCTCGTGGGCTACGAGTTAAATAGCCCATTCGGCTGCGCCTCATGGGCTATTGACTCGTAGCCCATTCGGGCTGCGGGTCTAATTGTTAAATAGCATATCCACCAACTAGCATTCCACTACCAACGAAAATCAACTCACCAGTCTTCTGTGCGTTGGATGGTTGATAGTAGTCAGATAAGCGAGGTTCTCTTATTGCATCGAGTCGTTTTTGGAGCGATAGCAACTTTTGGGAACGTATGACAGATCGATTGCTATCGCTTTGGAACTTAGCAGCGTCGTGCTCATTGTCTTTCCGTGTGCGGTCCCAATCGAATACCGCTTGACGTTTCTTATTGTATTCGATGCGAGCCGCATCAAGTTTCTCATTGGCCATATCGTGTCTCTTTCGTTCTACATCGGCATCATCGTCGCCTTTCTCAAACAGTCTAGATAGTATGCCACCACCAGTGAATGCTGCTGCGTTTACAACCGCCGTGAAGAGCATCATTGCGATAGCTGAAGCCATACTATACTACGAATCCTATGGCTTGGTCTTTTGTTTCTCGAGATATTGTTTTGCATATATGCTACCAGCTATTACAGCAGTCCACTTCACGTAATTTATGATAGAAATAGAAGGATCACTAAGCATAGATTCCTTGGTAGCCTTTTTTACGATCCAACCAATACCAGTAGCTATTCCAGTTATCATAGCAGCATAGGTTGCTGTTTTCATCAATTCCTTATCCATCCTAATATATATCGTATATCTCTAGTCTTTAATTGTTACTCCATATCTGGTACCGTAGTCTTTACAGGACTCGCGGGTCGTCGTATCGTATTAACGTTCTTATGAGTGTCATCTCTGTATCTTTTGTATTGATAGTATGCGCCAAACAATGCAGCACCCGTACCAATAACTGCGATGGTAGTATTAGTAGATATGTTTTTAGTCCAACTTTCATCTACGTTGATTTCTTTAGGTAATTCACTTTCACGTGTAATCTCTCTCTTTTGAGCCTCTCTAGCAAGTTTATTACTTAGTGCTAATGCTTTCCCAGCAGCAATCCTCTTTGGATCTTTTACTTTCGTTGGTGCAGTCGTTGGTGGATTCGCAGTTATCTGATCCGTTTGTTCCATCTTGATTCGATATAGTAAGTACTTGCGAAGGTTCAATAGGTGTACCAGGAATGACTATGTGATTAGCTACATGGAACAAAGCACTAGCTATAGCTACAAAATAGAACTGCTTTAAGTGCTAATAGACCAGCCGCAGTATATATCTCATTGCGGACTAGTTGGTCTTCTTGTAGATCCTTAACCAGTGCTTGTTGGTCATCTAGTGGAACTACGTATGCGACTGCGCGAGTAGCTAGACGTAGTGCACCATTTACTAAGCATCCTGTTATTTGATAGTATGCGCCAAACAATACAGCGCCCATACCAATAACTGCTATAGTAGATATGTTTTTAGTCCAACTTTCATCTACGTCGATTTCTTTAGATGATTCACTTTCACGTGTAATCTCTCTCTTTTGAGTCTCCGCAGTTATCTGATCCGTCTGTTCTTCCATCTTGATTCGATATAGTAATTACTTGCGAAGGTTCAATAGGAGTACCAGGAATGACTATGTGATCAGCTATATTGAACAAAACACTAGCTAGAGCTACGAATCGACCGTGTTTAAGTGCTAATCGACCAGCCGCCATAGATATCTCATGGCGGGCTAATTGGTTTTCTTGTAGATCATTAAGCAGTGCTTGTTGGTTATCTAGTGTAGCTACGTATGAGACTGCGCGAGTAGCTTGACGTAGTACACCATCTACTAAGTGTACTGTTATTTGATTTGCTACTACGGCCTGGTATCTACTATGTAAACGTTTTACGTCCTTCTCAGATAGTTTAGTTATATCTGTTAGGGAGAAATTCTGTCCTAGACATTCTTTCGTTTTACACAATACAGCTAAGGTCTTAAGTTCTTCCCGACATTCTTCGATATCCTCCAATTCGGTTGAAAATTCCAATTTGGTTGTAGGACAAGTAATAGCACACTCATCTTTCAGTTCTCTGACGTATCCATCCAGTTCTTTGGCGTATTCATCCATGATAATATGTTATAGGTGCGGGTAGCTCTAACACTACTGCAAAAGGATGTCGCAAACAGAAACATATGCGAGCAAACTTATGAGATCGAAGTATCATTCGTAATTCATTACATTCTTGTGAGCCTCCGTAATCTTCAAATATCCTCTTTCCATCTATAACCGATGCCGTATGAAATGCTACTACGATAGCTACGTTCTCACGAAATGGTTTACATATACTCGTTAATTGTTGGGATAGTACCCAAATAGATAGTCCTATATGTCGAGCAGAGAAGGCTAAATCTACTAGTTTGTCAGTTCTTCGTTTTACATCTTTTGATGCAGCACAATCATCTAGAATCAATAATGTATTGGTACCTGACCAAAAGGTTGCACAAATATTTAATGTGGTATCGATAGCATCCTGATGGCGATATAACATAAAAATGCGGATCTCGATTAGCAAATCCATGATATGTTTTGTTGTGGGTATACGTAGGACAAATTAATACTATATAATCGAACTTACCACGAAATGGTCCACGAAGTTGTTCTATGAGAAATGCAGTCTTTCCACAATTCGTTGGACCTACTATAAGTGTGTTGAATGGAATATGTTCTACGAGAGAATCCATCAGTATGTAATACTATCTAAAGATCTGTTCAATATCTTGAGCTGAGCATCTGCAAGGACGTAGATATGCATGTTTACAGTGCTAACGACTTTACCCGCAGTTCTATGTATACGAATATCGATATCTTTTCCACCACCAGTTTGTGCCATTCCATCGCCATGAGCAGAGGAATCTTTTGCTGTACGACAATCGACTAGGATGGCAAATCTGTTATCGTAAAATTTGGTAGGAGTCATAGAAGTATTGGATGTACCAAACCATCCTTTTGCGGACTCCCAAAAATCTGGCGTTAACATACCTCCTGGAAAGAATCTATTTGGAACTCCATTTACGTCTATCTCTATCTTTGAAATATCAGGATTTACGAATGCTTCACTATCTCGTGAACCGGCAGTGGGAGGATCTACGAATAGAAAAAGTAATCCAGCAAATGATCGTCGTGGAACATTTATATTCTGAGATATCAAAGTATCTGATGCCTTAGCGATAGGTACTAACTTGAAGTGAACTGCGTGATCGTATAGGAATGCAGTACCTTTTTCATATGCGTTAAATGCATTCCTAGCTAGTGTTTCATTCTTGATTGCTTCGTATTCTAACTGGATGTTGGTAAGCTTGTACGTACCTATCTTTGTCGAATCTGATCCAACGATTATATCGATAGCGCGGGCTAGAGTTAATTCGAATGAAATAGTGTCTTCTAATGCATGTGGATATAGAACTCCATGTTGTGTAAGAATATCAACGTCTAATGGAATTCTATATTTGGAACCATATGCAGCTAACAATGCATTCTCACCAGCATTCGAAGTACCTGCATCACCGGCCTTAGATCGTAGCTTATTTGTGTTATCTGATTGAATACCTTGTTGTACTCTCGATTCTCTCTCCTGCGTAGATAGATAGATATCGGAATATGTTTGTAATAGATCCGATCGAGTAATGTCTTCTACTATTTCAGCTCCTATCTTACAAACTCGATGTATAACTAAGCAACGTCCAACATTTGCAACAACTCGATTATTAACATGTTCACCAGACAATACGATATCACACAATAATGCTAAACTACCAGGTACTAATACGATATCTTCTCCCATCGTTGGAACTTCCACATAGAGCGTCTCACCTGGATTAGCAGATGATGGAGTGAAAGTTTTTCTATATAAGGTTCGTTGAGCTTTGAGTGCGAGTGGCACTCTTAGTGCTTCTGTAGGAATTAACTTCGTCGATATCATGTTGAATATACCAAGATATATAGCTATGTTCAATATGGAAGATAGGGTCGACGTCGATGTGAGACCTGAGGATAATACAGATAGATACGAAGAACGACAACGAGATGAAGAAAACCGACGACAACGAGATGAAGAAGACCGACAACGAGAAGCAAATGAACAATACATGGCTTACTTATTGAGTGGCAATCAAGATGAAGCTGGGGATAGTGAGACAATTACCATGGATAATTTGCATGACTACGCTATAGAAGGTGACCCACTTCGAGGATTCACATTCGAACAAACCTTTTCAGATTTGGCAAAGGAAAGGCTGGTTGATGATGTAAAAGAGCATTATCCGGATGCGGGTATTCGGCATAACATCGAAATCTACTTAAATAATAAACAACTCAACGTTCGCGAACTTGGAAGCAACGAAGACTATACGCGTCTATTCTCCGGTAATGAGAAAAATAAGAAATTACGTGTGAAGATGAGGAAAGATCTCAAAGATGCTTTAGGTCCAAATAATGAAGAAGCTACCAATGAAGTATTATTTGCAGAACGACAACTCGCCGAGCGGGAAGTAAATAATGAATCTATTCTTGAAGACTCCGAATCGACTGACGCTCAGAAAGAAATAGCTAAGACAGAATTAACATTTATCCATAAGGCAAGAGAATTACTTGAACGTCAAGAAGAAGCCATACTAGAACGTATATCGCTACGTGAAAGGGTTAAATACGTTTTCAGGAAGTATGGAATGACTGTTCTTGCGGTGGTAACTGCTATTGGTGCTATCGTTAGTGTAATAGTTTCCCAGCTATCGAAATCCGTACCGAAACCAGTAAAAGATGGTATCGACAAAGTGGGAGATACAGTAAAGAAGGGATTAAAAACGATGGGCGATTTGTTAAAGGAAATGGGAAAGAAACTTGGACAGATACTACCTGGAATGATTGGATCAATTGCGAATTTCATATTTACTATGGCCGGTAAAGCTCTAGGAGTATTAGCAGAGAACGTTTGGTTATTCATCGTAGCTATAGTGGTGATCACAATAGAGCAATACAAACGACGTTAACGAAATAACGCCCATGCAATTCCAGCTCCTGCAATAGATACTATCGCTAGATTGATCTCATGTTGTAGATTAGGCTTCGATGTGCGATACCTTGCAGTGGTATGGATAGTTTTTCTTATCGTTGGAAATGAACCTTGATGATTTGCGCTATGTGGTAATAGTTTCTTCGTCGTAATTCCTTCCATATCTGGTGGTTTTGGTTTTGGTTTAATATGCTCCTTGTTGATGGAGGTCGACGAGCCTAATCCCATACTCTTCGTAGCCTTCTTAAATGCATTATTATAACCAGTTACCGTGCCGATATCGTACACCAGATTGGTTGGTAATAACCACACTTTTTCAGCTACTACTAGATCGAGCCTCTTCTTCGTGGCATTGATAACGAGTTGATAGTTATCTACGCTTTTCTTTAAATCGTCTTCAATGATTGCGGCTTCGCCTAAAGAGGTAAACATTAATTTAGCGTTTTGATTATCTATGATGGACGCACGTTCGGATGATTGAGCAGTTATGATGCAATGCCCAAAAGCCTCAACTGATCGATCTAATCTTCCAATTCCAGCATCAGTTAAACCCTTACCAGTTTGTGGAACGAACCAATTGTGTTGCTTCTTAGCCATATCATTATGATAAAACCTCACTGGAATATCAAGGGGGTATTGGTATCGAATCCCCACTACTTATCAGTAAATCTCGCTCTACGTAAAGCGAAGTTTAAATTAGTTACTCCGAACTCTGTCCTTATCCTATCATAAGCAATGGAATTCCATGGCTCGTTATTGTTCTTATTAAATATAGAATCTTTGGGAAGTGGGATTCCCAATTCGTACAGTAGTCTCCTGGTCGTGAAGTACACGTGGAAGCGATAAAAGCTACGAACATTATTGGGGATTGGTGCGTCATCTGAAAGATGATCGTCGAATGACACTCCACAACCCGCCGTCGCGCACCAAAGTGCGAAGCATAATTGTTGTTGCCAATGTCTCAT
Source organism: Actinernus sp. WN-2022 (assembly GCA_030867875.1). Classification (NCBI taxonomy): domain Eukaryota; kingdom Metazoa; phylum Cnidaria; class Anthozoa; order Actiniaria; family Actinernidae; genus Actinernus; species Actinernus sp. WN-2022. The sequence continues at coordinate 2,173,647 of JAOWCC010000655.1, read as the reverse complement.
TGGTTTAGCATCTAACCATTCTTGTGCTTTTTTGGATTTATCATCTTCGTCATCGTCGTTGTCGTTAATGGTATCGGTAGGAAAATCAAATCCCAGGTCTTGGAAGATATTTTTCGGTTTATATATGAAGAACTGATTGATTGTTACGTAAATCTTTAGCTCTCGCATAAAAGGATCTATGTCTTTGGCGTCGATCTTCCAGGGAGTGGCTGGAACTGGATACTTAAAATCTGTTTCCGTGAATGGGAGGGGGAAACCACCAATCATCCCCTGCAATGCATTATCGATGAGTTTTTGAATGGCAGCACGTGGCTTGGAGATATCATCGCCATATACCGCATAGCTATGATTCCCATATCTAAACCAAATACTCGTCGAATATTTACCTGAATCATGTATACTCGTGGATGCATAGAACTGATGGAAATCCGCATGTGGGTATTGTTTCTTAAACTTCACCAATAGATCGGTATTCAGTGTTGAGATCCTCTTATTTTCATCGGCAATTAGAGCAGTCTGCTCAGATTTCGACAGTCTTGGTCCACCCCTAGCAATCTCTGCTATGTCCTCTGCAGATAGATCATCATCTTCGTCTGGCACAACAAAAGGCATCGTAACTATTGAAGCTATACATATACATAGTTTATACCTTTAATATATAATGGTTATCTTAAATGTCACCACCACATCGTCTGACCATACTGTCTACTTCGATAACCCTATTCTTATCAACAATATTTCGCTAGTCGAGATCACTTTTGAGAATAGTTGGTGGAATCTAGCAAAGAAAGCTTCATTATGGTGGGATACCCCAGGTATGGTAAGGTTCCCATACGATATCATTAAGGGGCATCATGATATAACTAGCATCAAACAAGCTTTAAAACCCGCAATCGACGCTTCCGTTATTAACTTAGAGCCTAGTAAGGCTTTCATGCTAAAGGTTATTAAACCAATACATTTTAGTAAAAATCTTTATGAGCTATTGGGTATCACAGGAGGTAAATTTGTGCCAGAGGGGATACTACTAAATAAGGGCAATCACAAACTGCGTTTTAATAACATCCACACAGCATATATCTACTGCGATGTTGTAGATTCCAGTTTTTCGATTCTAGATGGAAAGCGATCGACAGTTCTCGCTAGCATTAAGATCCGTGGTGGAAGATTCACGAAATCGACATACGCTTCACTGCTCCCACTAACAACTCGAGCTCTAGGTACGATACAAAATAGCCTTCGTCTGACAATTCGTGATGAGAAAGGCAATACCATAGACTTCCGTGGTCGACCTATACAATACGTATTGAAGATTGAGTAAATAATACGTATATCACATATACGATGGACGGTGATTCAATTCAACCCCTTCTTCCATCAGCACCAAAACTCTATCCGTCGCTTGCTAGTGGCACTGGAAATAATTTTCGACTGAAAACAATCCGAGATACGCTTTCGGATATCGAAATTCAAGAAAAACACTATGAAGGCGTTCGTAAGAAATATGCGCGTTCTCAAGGAATAGTTCATGGTATCGCAGTGGTAACAGGAGGTCTATCTGTGATTTTATCTGGGTCTGGATTGGGAATAGCTTTAACTGGCCTCGGAATAGTGATTGGTTTACCACTTCGCGTTATTGGTGGCTTATGTGGATTAATTTCAGCATCTACGACCATTGGAGCTAAAAAATTAGGAATAAAAGTATCTAAGCATGAGAAAACAACTATGTTGGCTAGAGCGAAAATTAATACGATTCGTGATCTAGTATCGAAAGCCTTGCGTGATGAAAATATATCTGACTCTGAATACAGTCTCATCCTCGCTGAAGCAGATAAATACGAGATTATGAGGTCTGAAATTCGACGAGAGACTCAAGGACAAATAAGCGAAAAAAACGTAGAACAAATTCGCTCCGAAGTGCGAAAGGAAATGCGAGAAAAACTTGGCAGTCTAGTGGGGTAAGAATCAATATAACCAGCGTGGATTTTATAATTTTCGTATAAATTAATTCTGACATCTGGTTCATATGTAAATTTCTGTTGGTACGCAGGTGGTATTGATGGCGCAATACTTATGATATCGATAACGTCATATAGACCACGAGGTCGGCACGCAGGTGGTATTGATGGTGTAATAGAGATCATGACCCATCCCTATTGGCGTTGTCGTTTACTTATGGAGCACGGAAGGTTTCTCGCGTTCGTTAGAGACTTAAATGGCGTTCTTGATCAAGTTGGTGGAGTTCATAGACATGGGAAAAGCTAAATATACCGGAGAAGAATTCATTTCAAGTACTAATTGGATAAGAACTCGCGATCGGTCGACCAACGAAGAGGAAAATGCCACTCGAAGAGGAAAATGCCACTCGAAGAGATGTCGCAATGTAGGATGTACGGTGGAGTCGAATATCTTCGTTCACAGTCGGTGAATCATTTTAAGAATGTTTCTATAGTGTTCCTTGTCATTTTTACATTAGTAATAGTGTGTTTTGAAATTTTCTAGAGAGGAATTTCGATGTTTAATTCGTAAACAGCTGATTCAAGGCGTTTTGAAAGTAATTATGTAAGAATGCGGTCCGACAAGGACCGGTTTGATAATTCAGTATAAATCATGTAAGAATGCGGTCCGACAAGGACCGGTTTGGTAATTCAGTATAAATTATGTAAGAATGCGGTCCTGCAAGGACCGGTTTGGTAATTCAGTATAAATTATGTAAGAATGCGGTCCGACAAGGACCGGTTTGATAATTCAGTATAAATTATGTAAGAATGCGGTCCGACAAGGACCGTTTTCATAATTTGACATACAATAAAAACTATTTGTATACATAGCACGTTGTAGTTGTTTTTCCCCAGTTCTTCCTCTATCAGGATTTTTTCTTCTTGTGTATTTCACTATCGCTAGTTAGACCGTGTCTCATATAGATGGGCTCAAAGTGGGAATTGTAAGCAATCAACTCATTGATAAAACGCACGACCGAACCCTTATGTATACCACACCGTTTAACAACGTCAATAAGAGACATATGAGATCCCGAACGATGTAGTACTTCGTAACTTGCTCCAACGACTTTAGTTCGAAGTATAGAGCTGGTACCTATATTGTTGTCTATTGCCGTATGAACAATCTCATAGACTATTTGTTGGACATTCTTAGGTACTCCTTGGGGGTCAAGTTTAGCAAAAGTCGTCGTAATGTGAGGAGCTATTCGATCGGTATTTAAATCTATATCGATCTTATCGTCATCATGTAGAGAACGTATAAAGACATTTCCACGACATATGCTTTTATTGTTTAGTTGCATAAAACGAGCGACCTCTCCTTTAGATCGAACGAACCCACATTGTATACATACCTGATAAAGTATAGCAGCTAAAATAATTCGTTTCGCATAGCTACGTTTGATACAAACCTTCTTTACTTGGATGAATACGTCGGCTACGATTACTAATACATTTGTGGGAAACGAGAGGTCGTAATTTTGTTTATAAATAGTGTTGTATGCCTGTAGTTCTCGCATGATCGTTCGTAGTTGCAATTCTTCGTTATCGCTTTGCTTTGGGATTGTGCGGTCTAGATCATGTTGATACCGAAAGCTATCCGGCCCTACTATGCGTAACCGAGTAGTAAGATCGATAGTTGTTTCTTCATATGATTCAGTCTCGGAAACAAGACCACAGGTGGGACATATGAATTCCGTTCCTTGCATTTCCATCGGGCATAGACATTCGGAACATGTTTCACCAGTGTTAATATGTAACCGTGGTTTGATACGTAGGCTTGCACAAATTTCTGAACCAAGTAATCTAATAAGGTCATCCATACTAGTTGTATACCATATGCCTGTCAATTGTCCAATTGTTTGTTAAAAAAAAAGAGAAAAAAATGAAGAGAGGTCGCATAACAATTTCTCTTCATTCTTTTTTCTTTTTTTGTATCGTGATTTCTACTTATCCTCCGATTCTACCACATTTAGATCTTTCTCACTAATGGAGAGGTCATCTAATGCATTATCGAGATCGTGAATGTCCACGACATTTGGATCTTTTTCCGATTCCACTACATTTAGATCTTTATCCGATTCTACTACATTTGGATACGTGATATTCGCCGACTCGTTAGCTCGTTTCTTATCAAGGTTCTTCTTATTGCGAATGGTACGGCGTTGAGGTGCACCACATTTTGCACAAAGTTCGTGAATAGTACGACAGCCTCGACCACACATCAAACATGGAACGAATATAGCACATCCTCTTCCTATCTGGAAGTTATGTTGAGAGCAATACTCTGACGTCTTTGAACACTTACTTATACATTTCGTGGTCTTTCCTCGCATCAACCAATCACAAGTTCTTGTCTCAACCATCGTGTAACTATCAATCGTCGTGTAATATACCTATATATACTATATGTCTAATTGGTATCTTAGTTGTAACGTTTACGTTGAGGTTCTTCAATCATACGCACTTGTCTAATCTGTGTGGTATTAATACGTACTAAGATAACAGCATACGTTAATATCGTGAAGTAAAGAATATATGTTAGTACCATGGATGTATATACCGTATACTAATCATTCCTCTAATAGGTGTTAAAAATGTAATAAATGTAATAAATGTAATAGGACAGATATACTATATAATATCGTTACTCTAATAGGGTGTTGAAATGTAAAAAATACGACAAAAAAATAGTACAACAAAACTGCTCTAATCCGCAAAAAAGCGGTAGAAACCGGTCTCTTAATATAATGTATAAATACAATAAATAAACTCTAGTAGAATACTAAATGCCGTGTTTTGGCTCACGTTACATTTTTTTTTTGTTTTTTCATCTAATGGACCCCGAACGAAGTGAGGATGTCCATTAGATGAAAAAAAACAAAAAAAAAACAACGTGGGCCAGAACCGGCATTTGATATACTACTTAAGACTATTGCAGATGCTTTCAATGAGCATTTTGTAAACATTGGGAAAAATCTCTCATCCAACATTTCTTATATATATATAATTGTGATAAATTATTCTCTTCCTACCTGACTAGTCCACAAGTAAACAGAGATTGAAGAGGAAATCTCAAAATGTAGTACTCATAAGGCTACTGGCCATTTGGTATACCAGTACGAGTTTTAAAATGTCTAAAAATGTTTTATCTAAACCATTAGAGATGCTTTACAATTATTCCATCTTAACGGGAACTGTCCCTGACAAATTTAAAATAGCCAAAGTAATTCCAGTTTTCAAAAATAACTCTTTGAATTTATCAAACTATCGTCCAATCTCATTTTTACCAGTTTTCAATCAAATTTTTGAACAACTGTGTAAACGTCTAACAACATAATATTTTCTTTGACAATCAATTTGGTTTCCGTTCCAAGCGCTCCACAACTCATGCGGTCCTAAGAATTGTTGACAAGATTCAGCAGGCAATAGAAAAGGGAAATGTTTATTGTGGCCTCTTTCTCCACCTTAGCAAAGCTTTTGATACTGTCAACCACGCAATTTTATTGAAAAAACTTGAGCACTATGTTATCCGGGGAATTGGTCTTAATTGGCTCAAGTCATATCTTAGCAACAGAAAGCAGCACTTCATCTGATCAGAACAGCATTTCTTGTGGAGTTCCACAAGGTTTCGTGCTTGGGCCAGTCCTTTTTCTTCTTTATATCAATGATTTTAGCAAGTGTACCTCAATTCTCAATTTTAATATATTTGCTGACGACTCTAATCTTTTTTACACAGACAATAATCTGCTTAAATTAGAAAGGACCTTCAACAATGAACTAAAACTTGTTTATGACTGGCTCTGTGCCAATAAACTTTCTCTAAATATTGATAAAACAATTTTTTTCCTATTTCATCCCCATCCAAAAAGATCACTTCTTCGGTAAATTTAACTATCAATAATAAACCTATTAAACAGGAGTGCTCGGTTAAATACCTTGGAGTGTTAATATATTCCAAATTAAACTGGAAATGTCACACTCGTGAAATCTGTAAAAAAATTGAACGGAGCATATGTGTTCTTTCAAAAATCTGACACTTTGTCAATATTAGTATTTTGACTCAACTGTACTACTCCTTGATTTATCCCTATTTAATCTATGGAGTTCTTATCTGTGGTAACACTTATAAGTCAACTCTCCATCCTTTACTTATTCTCCAGAAGAGAGCGCTTCGCATGATAACATTCTCAAAGTACGACGCTCATTCCTTGCCATTTTTTTAAAAAGCTGCAAATACTTAAAATTCACGATCTATCATTTATATATTTATGCACCAGTTTTACTCAAAAGAGCTACTGACCACATTTGATAACTTTTATGAACTTCTCACCACTAAACATTCCTACAATACCAGACTTGCTTCCCGACACAATTATTATCTTCCCAAAGCTCGCACATCTTTAATATCAGATTTGCAGGATTTAAAGTTTGGAATACTATTGATTATAGCAATAAAACACTAAGAATAAACGCCCTGGAAAGAAAATTCCAATATTAATATGGCTATAATATATAAATCCGACCTATACTTCTGTCCACCTTCTCCGTCATACTAACATATTACATTCTACCCTAAATACTATATCGGTTCTGCCTTCTCCACACATTATCCATAACTACTACTTATTTTCGTACCCCTATTTATGTTTGTGTGTCTGTGTTAGTTCATGTACCGAAAACTTAGCAATTTAATTCTATTGAAAACATACAAAAAAGCGATCGAGGTTTTTATTGACTCGACTTTTGAAGGTAGTCCATCAAATTAGTTCTGACTTGTTGGTGCGTCGTGGACTTTGCAAAGCTTCTCTTTTCCGACTGTGGATGAAAAACCCTTCTTGGTAACCACTAACTATCGACATGGGGGGGAGGGGGGGGGGGGTTCTTCTTATATTCGGCTGGTAGGGATGATCGTCGTATTATTTAGGGGTTGAAATCGGCGATCTAGTTTTTTTTTTGGGGGGGGGGGGAAATCCATTTATTTATAAATAGCTGGTATATTTTTAAGGTATAAAAACTCGTAAGAAAGCTAATCAAAGCTACATATCTTTTGATTACGCTTCTTTATTAATTAAGAAATAGTAATAAAGCAAACAAGGTAAATTTTAGACTGGGCAATTTTTCACGGCTTGGTATATTTTAGGATATTTTTCGAGGTTTACCGATGGTCACCCCTACCATTTTTACCTTGAAGAACACCCCCTAGTTAGTGCAATGCAGTATGATACTGCCGGGCATAACGTATTTTCCATTGCCGTTTGATGTTCAGCAATCTATGTTTGACTTGTTGTAGTGGTCATGCACTTGACTCGAAGTAACTGTTTCATCACTGCTGTCATCGCTTTCATCGTCTTCGTTTTTGTGCATCCTTTAATTCGTCCTGCAGTGGCAATAGCGCTAAAATAGAACGCCACGCATTTTATCCATACGTGAGTCGAGAAAATAATAATTAATGTGCTGCTCTTCACCGAGTCCATTTCGAGATCAGTACGTCTCAGCGCAGGGATGTTATTTGCTAAACAAGCCACAACACCACCTCCCTTCGCATGATTATTTTTTTCCTTAAGATAAATGTTATATCATTCAATGGCAATTTCTGAATCTTGAACTTGCGTCGATAGATGAGTTTCAGACAATGAACACATATGAATAGTCCAGTTTCGTATTCGAAAATTACCGCTGACTGCAATGAGTACAGACGCATGTACGCAGGGTTAGCCTCATTCTGAAGTTAAACATTCATAAATACCAACGAGAAGGTGGGCTATTCACAACACTGTTCATTGTTGTAGTTTCACGCTTTGCACCTTCTTGCTGGTATTTAAGAATGTTTAACTTCAGAATGAGGCTAACCCTGCGTACATGCGTCTGTACTCATTGCATTCAGCGGTAATTTTCGAATACGAAACTGGACTATTCCCTTATAACGTTACAGCATCAGTCTGATCTCGTCATTTTTCGTTAGCAGAGAACGTACATTTATGTGCAATAATTTTAGGCCGCGGTGATTGATAATATTGGCAGTAGATTGCAATTAGAGCAGCTTACAAAGCCTTGAGCTTTCTTGAATACCAGTTTATACTTTTCACACCTAGGTCGAAGAGATTTACCCGGGTTTAGAGTAGTCGCAACATTACCACATTGTTGAAGTATCAGAGTAGCAAATAAACGTTGGGTAAAACATACGAGGCAGTAGTTCCCACGGCGGTAGGAGTAGCAGGGTAGGAACCTGCTGCTCCATACGTTGCAGAACACTCGCCTCTATTTGCGCTTCTACCCAGAGGAGTCTGTTGCACTCTGCTGACATCCAAAGCTATGGAGCATGTTTACTTTTTCTTTGCTTCGAATATCTTGGTGATAGCAAGGGCAACTGCAAACTGCTGTGGCATTTCACGAGTTCATTTCAGAATTTCAGATTTCGTGTTCTTAATTTGTCACTCAATCAGTTAAGTACATGGAGACAGTACTCTGAGCCAGACTTATGGCACGCTTGTGCACTTCAGCGCATTTTTCTTCAGCGGAAAGTAATGTACCCCCAACCCGAAGAAACAGTACAGTTCCTCTGGCAAATTATCACGAGATATATTTTCCAGTGACCCAGTGAAGATTCACTTTCTACATTTGTTAATCGATTTTCTTAGTAGTGCAGCGGAATCATATAGGGCTTTCATGTCAGCATTTGCATTTTCTGAAAGCTGAATCTCTTGTTCTCTTGATACTCACTCTTTCAGACTCTTTCAGAATATATTGAATAACTTGAGTGAATTTGGTAATGTTTGATTAATCATAAGATGGTTTCTAGGGCAACCATAACATCAGCCTCACTTCCATGCTAGCTTGGTAACGTGACCAGCCTTAAGAAGAAGTACCTAATAATGTCACGGACATTATATTGAATACTTTGAGTGAATTTGGCAATGTTTGATTAATCTTATGATTATTATTATTATTATATATTTTTTTTTTGGGGGGGGGGATTACATAAGCCTCGTTTCCATGATATCTTGGTCAAGTAACCAGCCATATAACCAGAAAGTACCTAGTTCTGTCAAGGCTACTGGACTGTGCAGTTTGACTGCATTTGGCGAGGTTTGATGGACTCTATGATAAGTTATAACGAATTTAATGCTCCAGCCATGTTTCGTACTTAATTACGTCATTTCATTATATCCCCTTAAAAGCCATACGAGCAATTTACAAAAGTGGCAACAAGGTTTTTACTGTTATTTAGGGTCCCCTTAACACATCTAGACCAGCTTGCTTTCAGCACAAAATTCCCACGGGACTTTATTGCATGACACATGCTGCCAGGCTAAAGTAACTTTGGAATAAATTGTTATAAAACTATCAAACTGTATAACCACTATAAACAATTTCTTACTGCTCTTTCAGGGGTCAGCATCTTTTTTCCTGTAAATGTTTTTATTCAGAATTTATGCTGATTAGGCCATACCTTTTTTGCATAGGGTCTAGGCATTTTGGAGTTGAGGAAGGGACTGGGACAAAGTGTCAAAAATGAATCTGATTAAGCAATGAACTCCATCACAAGAAAGATCACACTAACATTAGTTAAGCAATATAACACACTTTCCATGTCTTTGTTCTCTTATATAAACACGCGATTTCTAATAGAAAGTGAAGTGCTGCGAGTTTGTGGATTTCCTGTAAATGTGTGACATACAGGCAGACCACATTGAAGATCGTTCCTGAACAATGCTGAACACGCATCATAATGGTGTGCGCCGTAAATTATATAAGAGTTCCCAATTAAGAACATAGGACCCCTAAGGGCAACTCGTGGATGGTCAGTGAGCTATTTTGGTATATACTAAAAATCGCGTGACCAATGACGTCATCGTCACGTCATCACCACTAAGTGAATCGTGGGAAAATAATACCATACCTGTCCAAGTTTGAACCGTCTGGCATTAGAAATGTTGGAGATATTGGCATGTACTTAAAGTGCAAGTAGCGCCACAAAACAGGGAGTTGATTCATCTTATGACGTCACAGAATCCATGAAAAGTAACCAAAATTAGGGATTAAATGCCTTTTTGTGAGAAACAAACACAATAGTACAATATATATTTTTATTTTTTGACATTATACTTGCACTTTAAAATCACGTAATCGATGACGTCATCGCCACTAATTGATTGATAGCAACCAACTACCCACGGCTGTTCAGCGCGCGACATTAGGTTTCAGTCCTCGACACGACCACACGTAAATCGCATGAACGCCTGTTACTTATTTCCCATAGCAACTAACTTTACCGATTCCTTAGCAACACGATCTATGGCGGAAAATTTGAAGTCTGTTGTTGTTTTGGCGTGATATTTTAATATTTATTAGTCTATATTTATTTGACAACAACATATTTCGCTTTTGCAGAGTTCAATTTAAATTTCATTCTTAGAAAGACGGGGAAAAAATAGGAAAACCGGCAATGTTATTGTCGAGTTGTGGCGTGGCGACGTACAATACATGGAGTAACAAAACCCGAAATAGCTGAATCTTTATAGCATTTAAATCCATCAGGTTTGTACTTTTCTTTCTTGTCTTTAACCTGCAACGTCAATTTTGTCATTTATTACGTGTGGACTATTTTTTCTCTTCTCTCTTTTTGACACACATTCGCACGGTTTTTTCAGGAAACTGAACTGACTCAGTGACTGGCGCAGCACCAACAAATAATACGTTCGCACGCAAATGGCCTCCCAGTGGAAGGAGTTTCACTTGAAGTCACTGGAACGCTGCTGCAGAGTTTGTGGTGCTTGGCTCAACGCAAATTCTAAAGCATACAAATGCAGCGAGTACGAAAATACAATTTCTCACTTTTTTAGCGTTGATACGTCTAAAGATGACCTAGAGTGATCCCCACGTGACACATGTTACAACAGTTGTTTGTCAAAAATGAAGAAGTACGCCTCTGATGAACAGTACCGTCACAATACAAAGGTTATACCTGGGCACCTCACGACAACAAAAATTGCGAAGCATGTACTTTCTTCCTTAAGAAGGCGAAGGGAGAAAAGCGCAAGCGTTCGCCTCAAGGACGGGGCCGTCCAAGAAACAGCGAAGGCAAGAAACTTCCGATAACGATAACCGGTGCCCTATTAAAGGTTCTCTAGTTAAGTGTTTATCATGCACAGCACAAGTCCCACTTGAGTACTTTAATGTACATATCCAGGGTTGCGCGGCTGCAGATATTGGCCGGCAGAATATTCCGTTATCACCAACGAGCATCACAGCCGCTCAAGTCCTTGGCATGTCTATTAATGAGCCACTATCAAAAATTGAGGAGAAGCTTGTCACGACTTTGATGCAGCGCAAGTTCTCAAGCGAAGGCAATTCAAGCGTCACGTTGGTGACGGGTGGAACGGTAGGCTATATCAGTACTTTATTACCCAAGCTCGTTCAGTTCACATGCACTCTTTCTTTTGTGTGTGTGAACTGAATAAGCCCTCGCATCCGGACCAAACAAGCTTAATAGAACCTCGCCATTATCCGGACTCCCTGGGACTCAGAAAGAGCAGAGATAAATTATTAAAACATAAATCTATTTGTGCTGTCGTTTACTGTCGTTTACTTGTCTTTGTCTTTAGCTCGCGTTTCTAAAGACAAACAGATAATAATTATACTTGTAAACTTTTGTGTGGTTTCTTGCACTTTTCACCACCCATGTTCTTGATCAGAACTCAGATATTCTTGTAAAAATTGGGACTATAGGGAAAAGTCCGGACAATAGGACGTTTGCATGATGGCATCAACATACTACAACTACCACAACTCTTTGCGCGGATTTTTTTGTTCCTTTAATTTGGACCCATAATATAATGTATATTGAGGATAAAGCAACATTCATTATGAAGCTTGTCATTCTTGAGGGTGAGGTACAATGTATGTTGCAGAACAAAATAAGGGTACTAATGCTATTAAAACACTGGATACGAAAAAATGAAACATTGCAAAAGTCCCATTCACACCTCTCCAGCTCCCCTTCTAATAAAAGACCCGACATGGAGGGGGTTGTTATTTCTATAGCTATAATTCTTAATTACATAAACTTCACGTGATACTAAACTTCATTTGCTCTTGGGGCAAACACTACATATTATATATAAAAATTAAAAAAACTTAATTGAACCCTCTGTTGATAATGTAGCAGCATGAATGGCTTATAACATACTGAACTTATTGCACAATTTGCTTCCCCCTAAAGCCAATGCACGTATGCAAAGTACCATGATATTTATTAACAGCATCTGACATTCAAGACTTCATGGCATTTTACAGAACTAATTTCCCATCTGCAACAGTGTTGCCCAAAATGCATTTTTTTGAGCGACACACAATGAAGTGGATCAATCAGTATGAAGTGGGTCTTGGGTTCCACGGAGAACAGGGTGCAGAATCCATCCACGTGTTCAATGTGCTAGGGAGGCAATACGGAGCCATGCCGAATCCCCTTGAGAGATACCGATGCACTATGCTCGAGCATCATAGACAAGTTGCACCAGACAACATTTCTAAGACACCAGCTGTGATATCAAGAAAAGAAGAATGAATGACTGCTTATGATCCACTGAAATTATTGATAATGTACAATGTATTGATTTGGAATAGACCGATTTAGCTTGTATCACAATGAAGAATACAGAGACTAATAAAGTATAGTACATGTAAGACTTCTGTCTCTATCAATAGACCGAGTTAGCTTGTACATTTGTTGTCCCAAATTCAGAACATGTGACTGCTCTCCAGAGGATTCAGTGCTTTGTTTTCCAATTATAGAAATGTGTACATTTCCTCTTGGGATACAGAAGAAAAAAAAGAAAACATTACTCAAGGGAAAAGTCAGGTGACCTGAATTGGGACAACATATGTATTGAAAGCTGACTTCCTTGACCTGTACTAATCTCTAAAACATCAGCTGTATAAAGGTTTCACCGAACAGTGAATGGGCTAGTCAAAAAAAATATCCATACCCCCTTTTGAGGAACCTCGGATTGCCCTGGAATTTCCGAAAATACTGTAAATTATGACACACCCCCATGGAATTTTCATCTTGAATAAACCCCCTCCCCTGGAATTCCACATATTTTTACTTAAAAAAGGCCTTGAATTCCAAAGAAAAGTACCCTTCCCCTGGAAATCCGCCTTCAAAATCAACCCCCTCCCTTGGAAATCCAAGGTTCCTCAACAGGGGGTGCGCGTTTTTTTTGGGACTAGCCCAATATCGAATGTTTAAATGTATATGAATAAAGAACATGGCAAAAGTAAATACACTGTAAGCTTACACTTACAGCCGGTTTGAAATCTAAATGTACAAATATGTATCGAGAAACTACTAATGCAACTATATCCATCAAAATAAACTCCAACAGCGTATCAAATCTGCAAATCTTTACAGAATGAAATAATTTAATGACATGCACACTGATTGATTCATCGCTAATAATATTTTAGTGCTGAAATTTTCACTGAAATGGCAAAGCTTTCGAGCTTGCTGTGGGTCAACATTCGAAATCTAAAAACGAAACTCCGAGACTGTCTGCTTTTCGAGTCTACATTCACTAATTTGTAATTACTGCATGTTCTCGCGTGAGAATAAATAATCCATGAGCTGTATGTTCCTTTTGTCACCTGGTTACGGTTCCCTGGTTACAACCCGTACAAGAAAGTGATTGCACTTGCAGATTATTATGAAGATCGCGTAAAAAAAATAGTCCACCCCTTTATATATTAATTTCTGCACTCCTCCAAGTTTAAGTCAAATTTATATCACTTACCTTTCGAGTTTCTTTGCTCTGATGTGTGCTAAAGATCACGGCGAAGAAACAGAAAACAAACTGTTCGTGCACGGCTTTCACATCACCAGCGACTGTTGATCAGCGAGCGAAAACCATCGTAGACACTCTTTAAGCTCCACTTTCTCTTCAGTAGCACATCGAATAGCAAGTTAAATTACATGTAAGTCCAATTTCACAGAATTGTTGATGAGATAGTGGATCAGATGTGCAGTGTTGACAAATTTCAGTGCGTGATAAACCGCCCATCCATCATGGCCGAATCAACAACGTGGTCGTTCGTCAAGCTGACCGTGAGATTTGCTTACGTGTGGAGTCTGGAACCTAATTACGCCAAAATAGCGCTTTGGAACAGCCGTGATACCATGTCTGTCTAGGTTTGAGCCAGCTGGCATTAGAAATGAGGTAGATATGGGCATGTTTGTGCATATAGAATACTAGTATGTTTATAATAAAACAATTAGACTACTCGCTCTTAGTTTCTATGGCTACGCTCCTCGTCAACTATCAGCCGATAGAAACTTCGAGCTCGTAGTCTAATTGTTAATTAGAAATGAAGGAGATGTGGGCATGTACTTAAAACACGTAATCGATATATGACGTCATCGTTACGTCATCGCCACTAAGTGATTGATAGCAACCCACTACCATGTCTGTCCAGGTTTGAGCCAACTGGCATTAGAAATGAGGAAGACATAGACATGTACTTCAAATCACGTGACCTATGACATCATTGTTACGTCATCACCACTAAGTGATTCACCACTAAGTGATTTGTGGGAACCCACTACCATGTCTGTCCAAGTTTGAACTGTCTGGCATTAGATATGAGGGAAATATGGGCATGTACTTAAAATCACGTGACCGATGACGTCATCATTACGTCATCACCGCTAAGTGATTTGTGGGGACCCAATACCATGCCTGTCCAAGTTTGAGCTGAGTGTCTGGCATTAGAAATGAGGGAGATATTGGCATGTACTTAAAATCATATGACCGATTAACTCGTGCATCCACGAGTTAAATTACTATTGTGTATGGAATAAACGACCTATTCATAGCTTGATTACTTCTAGAACCTTCGCTTGATAATGGCTAATTGTGTTGACGCATGAAGTTTAAGTAGTTCTGGAACCTTCCAATCTGAACAAGGATTGTGTGACAAAGTTATTATTTAGCGTAGCGAAATCAAATTGATCTTTAAATAAAAATGCCCCTTTAAACTTTGAAATCACATATCGAAGAGGTTAAAACGAGTTTTTATCCGTTCCACATCGGCGCAGAATTGAGGTTTTGGCAATCTACCGCTAGCCAAATGTAACTTGCAAACGTTTCATCAAATATAAACAGTGCATGACCCGTAGGTCAACTGGCTGGAAGATTAAAGAAAACAGGTGTTTTTTTTAAACAGGCTTATTATTTTTCTCACTGGTATTCTTGAAGGTTCTCTATCACGATTTCTAACTGCAGCCAATCTTGATTTGTGCCTCCTACTCATAGATTGATCAGTATTCAAGCCTTTACTAGATAATAACACAGTGCTCAGCTGTTCGCGTTCGACCATCAAATTCAAACTATTTGACATTTCTGTGATTATATTTACTGTAACGTTTCTCGAACTGATCACATTATTGTTATTCTGTATATTACTAAGCTTTCCCATTGCCTTTTGTTTGGCTTTTGTTTGGCTATTGTATGGCTTTGTTTAGCTTTGCCTTCCTCAGTTTCCAAAATATTGGCTTTCATTCCCCAGTGAACAGGGGCGATATCGATGTTAGTGAACCTTAAGCTTATAATGTTATATTCACCATGACGAGTAAAGAGTGCAGCATGTTCTATCTCTGAGCCTAGGGCTTGTATTATGAACGTGCCATGAGACTCAGGGAGCTTTGTCGCGAAAACAGTTATACATTACAATCTCTATCTCTGTTGCATCGAAAACGTTCCCAAAACTGCCAACACAGTACATTCAAGGCATTAAATTCTGCTTAGCTAAGCAACACGCGCATATAAATTTCCGTTCTTCTCTCGTAAATACGACACGCGACCAAATGTCTGTTTTTAACAATATAGTTATAGCGGCATTTCAGAATAATTACCTTTAACAACACGGCCAAATCCTTTCGAAGAATCTTTCCGATGAATTGAAAACTTGAACGCATGCCATAAACTCCGTCAATATATCTTCGGAAAATCGGATAGCCAACGGAGAGTCCATGATATACACAGAAAAAACGAAGTACACACCATAAAACGATGAATAAATTAGCTAAAATCATCTCCCTTTTTGTCTTTGCTCCTTGTTTTCTGTTAAGATGTCTTAAGATGTCTCAACCGGTCTCTATTTTTAACACTGCTATCCTGCACCGTACATGTAGATACATAGTGGTAATTATTTATATACAATGTATCCAATAAATATTGTCCTACGACTTTCTTGTGGATTAATTGGAGTTATTACAGTTGCATTAGGCGAGTTGATATCAGTGATGTGAACGATACAGCCTAGTGCATTGGCTATACCTTACATAATAACATTATCACACCATGTGCCTAATTTGGACATTTCATGTATATTATTATCCCAAGTACTATTAGCAATACTTTCAACATCAAATGTTGAATTCCATCCATACGAATCTGAAAGTGCATAAACCTGGTGTGACATTGACTTAAAAAAACAATCACGAGATCCACCAGTGTCAAGTGGTAGTAAGCCAATGAGTGTAAACTTACTGACTAATTGCGTCCATGATGAACTGCAAAGATTACCATTTGCTGGAAGCATTTCTCCTTTTAAGTTGTTTACCATAATATCAACATGATGTTGACTACCAGTAATGCACTCTGGTTTGTAATTCTGACATTTTTGGATTACTCTAAATTTTTGTTTCTTCAAGAAAAAAATATATTTGCTATAAAAATGTACACTGTCATCCCATAAGTTTAGGTCTGTAGTTTTTGCAACAGAACCTTAAAATTGAGCTTTGGGGATATTTCTGTTTGACAACAGCCTGAAATTGCTTTCGATACACTCTTTTTTCCAAGACCTTCATGATTACTTTCACAGAAATTCCAGAAGGTTCTCTGTCACGTTTCTTTCTGTTATTTGTCACCCTTACATGTTTCCTAGGCCTGTCATTTACAGTTGTAAGATCATGCTCAACAAATTTTAAACTGGAAGAGGTCTGTGCAAAACAACAATTCACATAACTTTGATGATGACCAGGTATATCATACAAAGCAGCATCACAAAAATCCTGAGCTTGATGTAGTGCTGGATTAGCAAGTCATTTGTTTTGTTCTCAGTTGGTTTGGTGTGCAACTCCGTTCGTTGTTCATACCATGCATTACTGTAAACTGCTGGGTTTCGTTTGTAATTCAAGCTACTGTCTTGTTCTTTGCTCAGTTCAGTTGAACCAGTTTGACTCGTAGATTTACCTTGGAAATCCTGCACTAATTTGGCACCACATGAACTCAGCAGTTTTCTAATTCTAATCTTTTAGTAACATTTCGTTTTTTAAGGATACAATACTCACCAAATACTGTAATATCTTAGAACGTTGCACCAACGTATAACCATGTGCTTGAGCTAACATGATTTTGTGTAAGCGACTTCATGAGAAATTATGCGCGCGCATGTTCAGACATGATATGGCATGGTAACGAGGCTAAAACGTTCGGAAAAAGAAACCAATCGAATCTCAAAACGACCCAGCATCTAGCGATCACCACAGGCTACACAGGAGGAAATGCTGAGATTAGTCTTGCTGCTCACTATCGCTCGCAGCAATAAGTAATAAAGTTTACCGAGTTCGAAAACGTTTCTATAAATACGAACTGAATAGCCAACTTTCAAAAATCGCACAAATATGAACAAATATATAGTTTTGAAGGATACATTGCTCCAAAACCATACGCTCTCTCTTATTTTTGCTATTATAGAAAGCTAGTCATTTTTTTATTACCAAACAAATCTTCCTCAAACTATGCAAACCTTTTAATTTTAGTGTGATCTTATTTTAGAAGTTGTTCATAACTTAATCAGATTAAATTTTGTCACTCGGTCCCAGTCTCTTCTTCAATTCTGAAATGGATATTAATAATATAAACTATGTAAGGAAAAGGCCACCAACTCTTTTTAAAGACTTGTGCATGCGCTAACGGTATGCACAAATGCAGTTGTTATGTTTTTGATAGGGTCAAATCTCACCGTAATCTCCACTGGAGGCTTGACTGTGCTACGACGAGGCAACTTGAACAACTCTTCATGTGGCTTTTTCGGACTTCTCAAACTATTGACACAGTCTGATATGATGCGCAGACATTATGGTAAGATGTAAACAAAATTAAGTTAGCTGATAAATTAGTGGTACTTTCTCGAATTGCCACACCTTTCTTCAACTACTAAGAGCCTTAAGTCTCTTATTTCAAATCAACTGGTATGCATTGAATATGTACATTTGGAAATGTTATTATGTAATTGTAGACTGTCATGTGTTACCATGCAAGTGCTGAGTGTCAGAGTGTATCGATGTTACAAACATTTAGTGTTCATTACGATCTCACTAAAGACTCGAACAGTTCAATGGTATTCTCAATGCATAACATGGATTTACAACGCAACACGACCAGTGCATAAAATACACTTCAAAAACTCATGAATACTTAATGAGCATTTTGTCCAATCAGATGAAGCAAATCAGTCACGTGCATGCTCCTTTATACCTGATAAAATCTCATCATTCTAAAAGGCCCGCGGAGGGATTTGATTTCGGTACCAGGGGAATATGGGGTACAAAGGTATTACAAAAGAATGTAAATTAGGATGAAGACTTTATATCAAGAATACTAATGAACATGAAATTTTATATAAAGTTTCATCCTAATTAAGAATTCACTGATAAAGACCCAAAGATAGCAAAAAGTACACGGAACATAAGGTACCTTGATAATAAATTTTGCACTAAATTTAATAATATCAGCAGACTACCGAGATACACATAATATTTTTAAAATGAAGTTATCCAACTACCATTACTTGTTTACCGAGCCACTGTTTAGTTCCAATTATTAAACCAAACTCAAAGCCGTAAAATAATAAAACCGTGCATTAAACTTACATATTTTGTGCCGGAGTCAAAAATTTAGAGTCTGCCGTCATGTCAGTCACATCGCTTTCCAAGTCTTGAACTTTATCGAGGTAAACTACAACACCAAATCCTTCAAGTGCAGGTTCTTCTTGCATTGCGAAACGCCGCTTCAAACAACATAGTATGGTAATTTCTTCATGGGTGATTACTCGAATATTTTGCATGGCGTTGTGAATACAAAGGTTCAATGGTTCATTAAGTAACCATTCCCTTGAGATGTGCGTCTTTCTTTCATTGCATTCTTGAAGCGTTTTTGAAGCCGTTTAAAACACTCACAGCACGTGTTTTATCAAGTCTAAAAATTCTCGGGCTTCGCCCCAGAATTTTAAAACTTGATAAAATACTGCTGTTCGTGTTTTAAACAGTACTTAAAATAAACCTAAAAGTATGTTGAGCATTCTTACATGTACCTGGAGAATTGAAACTTCGCGAGTGTACCTTCGCGAGTGGCCTTTTTGGACTTCCCTCATTGCCTTCTGCGACCTGTTGTGTGGCATCTTTTACAACATCAGGAGTGGTGTTGTCGCAATCAAGACTTTCCAAACTCTGCTTATCAGAACCTCCAGTATGATTTAGATTTTCAGAAAGTTCTTTATCTGGACTCCCTGTAGAGTTTTTCTGATGCAGACTCGCTGAGACCAATTGATCCGGTGTTAATTTTTCACGACATGCTCTGAGCTGCACCATGTTAACTTTGTTGCTGCTAGGGCTTGGACTTTCAAAATCTGATGGGGTTGACTTTGGAATAATGGCATCATTTTCATTTCCCAACCGTTCTCTTTCTGAGGTTGGAGGTTCTGAGCTAGGTTTCTGTTTTACTTCATGCCTTACATTTTCTTCAATGTCTAAAGATGAACAATCTTCGACTATTTCTCTTTCGTAAACAACTTTAGTCTTGAAGGAACTCCTTGGCTTGCTTTCATCAGGTGTTTTACCGCTGTCGTCTAAACTCAGTTTTGTCTCAGTTGTCCAATGTTGATCAACAGAGTCTTCACTGTCAGCACAATGGATATTTTGAGCCTCCATTCTTGTTTCAAAACCTGATATGGGTTCAACTTCATTTGAACACAAGTATGTTAATCCCAAACTTCCCTTTTCAGAAAAGCCAGCAGCAACTTCACTACTCATTTTACCTTCAAGCAATTCTTGCCTTCTTAACAATTCACTGGTCTTGACTTTATTTGTACTATTTTCATCAATATCCATATGACACTCACTTTCATCCCCCATTTGTAATATTGATATTTTACTTCCACTCTTTATCAACGGTGATCCATTGTCCCTTCGTTCTCTCGATTCTTCTAAATTCACAGGTTTGAGAAGCCACTCCCAGCTTGACTTTCGGATTAAAGTATTTTCCTCAACAACATCCATGTGCTTCAAACTAGTTACCCTCGCTGGTAGAGTGTTTTGTTTTCTGTTGTAAATAAGTTCTAAATCATCAATGTCTCCCTCACATTTTGGTCGTAATCGAGGTGAGCCATCTGCATATCGCTCTCTTGATATTTCCAAAGCGCTTTCTTTACCTTGAAAGCTTGAATGACTTCCAATCCTAAACACTGGTTTGAGGGGTGAGTCACTTGTCTCATTTCTGAACACATCATCATACAGTGCCTTCTCTTCAGAAAGGGTAGTGCCATTCTTCTGAGGGAAATGTAAAGATCCTTCTGTTTTCCCAAGGAAAATGGAACCGTGAGGAAAACCATTGTTGTACTCAATATCCGGTGGACTTGTCATACTACCTAGCTCAACAAAAGCATCATCTTCCCCCTTGCTGTTTAGACATTTTCTGAGCAACCCATGTTTGCCTTCTTCACAAATTTGAGAGCTGCCATGAAAACTGACATCAGGGCTTTCATTACTGTGCCAGCTTTCGTGACGTTGTCTCTCTTGCCGATGAGAACCTGTATGGCACCGTCCATGAAAACTGTCAGGATTAGGGTCATTTTCATCTGTGCCAGAGAAGTATGAAGTGTTTGGAAAAACGGACAGGGTCTCTTTAATGGTGTCAACTTCCGATGCGTTCCCGGGTTTATTAGGGCATTGAAGCGATTTCTAAAACAAAATTGGATACCATATTAACAGATGGATAAATATACGTATAATTGAGTGATATGATTAATAACATCAAACTAGAGGCTACATGCAGCCTGTACTCAGATATTATGGAAGTTCAACCGACAACGCCTTAATCTCATAATATTTTATGTCTGAGATGTCACGTCACTATTTCATTGTATTGCGTCTCGCTCTTTACAAAGCAAGAAAATACAGCAAATTCTGAAAAGGTTCATGTATTTTTTGGATAAATGACGATTTTTTGCCTCTCGTTGCAGACTTCAATCCCCGAGCGACGACAGCGAACCAAATATGGGGGCGATCTCTTAGCGACCGAAGCGTCAAACTAACCGCAAAAAAGCACGCTCTCAATTGACCACAAATTTAAATTCACGCAGTAAGATATGTTTTAGTTATGCTTGTGTCGCTAGTGTCGCTAGTGTGAGATAACAACAAGCATTGCTAATGATCATTGCATTACTGTGTATGCGTATGTTACTTGTGCTTATGCTTATGTCACTAGTGTGAGATAAGAACAAGCACTGCTAATGATCAATGCATTATTGTGTCTGCGAATGTTGTGAAAGACTGATGAAGTTCTGTAGAGAATTAACCACACTATACCAGTGACTTAATACAAGGGATACCTACATGCAAGTACATGAACATGTAGATGGGTCTTGGGGGGAGTACTTCCAGCGGGACAATGAGTAAAATGCACAAGTCGACTGGAACGAGTCGGGATAAAAGAGTAATTGTTTCTCGTGTGTTTCTTTGAGAAAGTAAGGTTTTTAAATTATTCCTCTCAAATCCCCACAATTTATGTGAAGAAACAAGACTAAATATATAGAAGTACATGTATATGTTACAGGTCAAATTTATTTTCAGGTTAAATTCATTTTAACCTAGGTAATGTTTTCAAACTAGGTTATTTTTTTGTAACCTAGGCTAACTTGTTGCAGCCTAGGTTATGTTTTTGCAACCTAGGATATTGTTTCCAACCTAGGTTGAAAAAAATAAACTAGTTTGGACAAAAATAAACTAGTTTGGACAAATTTAACCTGAAGTATATCTTAAACTACAACAAATACACCAAAAGCATATAAAACCCAAGTGTTTTAATCCAAGATGGAGACCAACTACTTTAATTACAATCCACGTATGTGGGAATCCAGGCTACCTTGGACAAATACACAGGTTACCCAACTGAGAAAAATATAATCGAGTGTCTCTTCATTCAAGTCGCGACATACTCCCGCCAGTATTCGACCAGCTTATCCAGTCGAACACTCCAACAACGCTACTTTCGCGACTGATTTCTTGTAGAATCCTCCCTTTGTCTTCATTTCGCACACGCGGACTGTGTCATCTTTTCCAGGAAAGATCCTTGTAATGCATCCAAATGGCCAATCTCCTCTGTGAGACTTCTCATCAACAATCAGAACTAGGTCTCCAACCTTGACGTTGCGCACTCATAAATTCCATTTCTTTCTCTCTATTCGCGTGGAAAGAAACTCCTTCGACCACCGTTTACATACTTGATTTACTATGACTTGTGCTTGTCTATACTGTTTCTTGCAAGATATTTCTTTGCCTGCAAACACATGCAAAGGTCAAACTGTATTTGCCCTTGAAAGCAAGAAGTGGTTTGGTGTAATATAGACTCCAAGTCATTAGCATTGGAGCTGACTTCTGTTAGAGGTCTACTGTTGATGAGTGCTTCAGTTTCTGCCATAGAAGTTTCCAAAATTTCATCTGTGACCACTTCACCATGGAGCACGACTTTGAGCGCGTTCTTGCTTGACTGAAATAAACGTTCCCAGATACAACCAAAGTGAGGGGAAGCTGGAGGGTTGAAATGCCAATGTACTCCTTCTGAGCGAGGAAATCGATTGATTCCACTCATCCAGGTAATGCTTGAGCTGACCCGACCCACAAAATTGGTACCGTTGTCAGAATATATATCTGATGGTGGGCCTCGTCTCGCTATAGACCTTCTCAAAGCATTGATAAATGCATCTGTCTCTAATGACCTGGCGACCTCAAGGTGCACAGTGCTCTTGTAACCAAACAAGTAAACAAGCAGCCATTGCGTTTTTCCTGCTTGCGGACGTGTTTCACAAAGAGTGGTCCAGAATAGTCGACGCCAACTTTTGAGAAAGGTGGAGGCACTTCCAACCGATCTCAGGATAGACTAGCCATCAAAAGGACTTACGGCTCGACTCTTCGTCTCTTGCAGTAGAAACAGTTATAAAGGATTTTCCTCACTGTTGAACGAGAATATGGGATCCAATATTGTATCCTAAGTTCATTTCGAACGTGTTCAGTACATTCATGGCAAAGATCCTTGTGGCAGTCCATGATAACAAGACGACTCAAGATGATCTTGAGAAATAATAATCGGGTGTCTGGTATCGTAGGCAACGGGTGCTCTGTCAACTCTCCCGCCAACCCGAAGAACTTGATCTTCATCCAATAATGGAGTTACGGTTTTCAAGCGACTTTTCGTTGCAACAGGTTTACCAGCTATCAGATTCGAGATTTCAGGGGTATACGCTTCCATCTGCACGCACTTGATCAACATAAACTTTGCCTCTTTAATTTTTTGAACTTTGCAAAGGAACAGTTTTCCTTTCATCCGTTCTTCTGCGTCTTTTGCAATTCTTGACAAAACGTCGAATATAAGCTGTAATTCGACAGACGTTAGCAAACGACGAATACTTGGACAAGTCCATGCATCCCGTCTTGAGCCTCTGCTCATCGGCACTAATAACTGACAATGTAGTTTCAGCAAGCTCGTCGTCATTATCATCAGGACTATCATTAGGATATCTTCAGGCCACTGATCTTCTGCTAATAAGTGAAATGAAAATCCATGTAATCAACGAAAGTCAGACTTGATCGCTGCTGCTTTCAGACCTCGACTGCCATCATCAACGGGATTGAGTGCATGATGCCACTGGTCTGGTTCTGAGGTATCTAGAATCTCGGAAATGTTGTTTGTAACGAAGGCTGGTTGACGCTTTGACAGCCCACGAATCTGTCCCAAGACTGCATTGCTATCACTCCAGTAATGTACGGTAGATATTGCATAATCATGTTCTTTCTGGATCACATTTGCTAACCTAGCACTCAGCACTGCTGCTTGAAGTTCTAATCTTAGAACGCTCATCGGCTTGATAGGTGCGACACGAGTCTTAGCTGCTACAAATGTGCACTGTCGTTGACCATTAGGGTATTCAAAACGAAAATATGCGACAGCGCAAAACGCATTCTGGCTGGCATCTTCAAACACATGCAACTGGATGGTAGTAGGAATTAGTGGTATAATTCGTTATAATCGTGGGACAGAGAATTCATCTCAACTCACCAGCTCCTTCTGCCGATCTGCTCATTCCTGGTGGAATTGTTGTGGTATCTTGTCGTTCCAACCTATACCAAGCTGCCACAGGGACTGCAGGAACATCTTTGCTCTTACGACAAAGGGTGCCAGAAACCCAATTGGATCGAAAATCGATGCGGCAAGACTTACAATCTTCCGTCGTGTGCTCGCCTAATCTTGAAGATAAAAGTGTCACGCTGGAGATCCCAATGACGCCTTAAGAGCCCTGTCAGATGGGAGGGAATCTTCATCACCAATGGTTCCCACTGACTGAGCTCGATCTTCGTCAGAAATCTTCTTGAGCAAGACTTTGCTATTGGAAATCAATTTGGTCAGGCACAATCCACCCAGTGAGAGTAACTTCACTAAATTAGCTTGCAGCTCACATGCTTCAGCTAGGGAAGGAATCGGATTGAACAAATCGTCCATGTAAAAGTTTTCGCTGAACAACCTTTGTTTCTAGAGGAAACAACTCCTCATTATCCAGACTTGTTCGCAGCAGAGCATAATTTGAACAAGTTGGAGCAGATTTAGAACTAAAGATCTGTCGAACGTATTGATAGACATCTGTCTATCCTCAGGTGTTTCTCTCCATAGGAAACGCAATACTGTGTGATATTCTATAGGAACAGCAACTTGATTATTAGGAACAGCAGCACGATTATTATCGGGTACACGAAAGTACGATCACATAACACCAATCCTTATGCAGTTACACTGGCTACCAATTGAGGAGAGGATAACATATAAGATTTTGCTATTGACTTTTAAAGCTCTTAATGGACTTGCTCCGAATTATATTGGGAATATGATAAGTCAATATAGACCTAATAGGAACCTTAGATCAGGTGGAGTAAACCTGTTGAGGGAACGAAAGTATAATTTAAAAACCTATGGAGGTCGAGCCTTCTCCGTGGCGGCTCCAAAGCTGTGGAATGGGCTACCTTTTACCTTGAGAAAATGCACAACGTTATCTGACTTTAAGACCAAATTGAAAACGCATCTGTTCCATGTCGCTTATGATTGAAATTATTTTTAGTTTTTTGTTTATTATTAATACTTTTTATTATTATATTTTTTATTGTATTTATGTGCTTTTTATTTTTTATTTTTGTTTATTTTTAGATTATTCAGTGATATATTCCATTTTTATATATCTTAGATACCTGTAAAGCGCTTAGATCTATTTGTATAAGCGCTATATAAGCTGTATATATTATATATTATTATATAGCTTCAATATCCACAGACATAGCAAACAGTTCTTGATGGAAGCGCATTAGTATGCCAACTAATGAGTTCAAAAGACCTGGTCCCGCTAAGAGATGATCGTTCAAGCATGTACCTTGGTTTGTGAGGATTTAGTACTGGATGGTGCGTAAGTACCATTCACGATTCGTAGACTGTAACAGATCTTGCTCTGATAATTTCTTTACATAGCCTTTATTGAGATCCATTTCAATGGTTTGTTGGTACTTAACGCTCAAATCAGGATTACATTCAAGTCATTTTTCCAACAAGTACACGCGCTTTTATGTTGCTAGACAAAGTTGCATTTGGTCTTTCCAAATGAGACCAACTTCATACCTTCCATCAACTTTGCGAGTTGTCTTGTTTAGGAACTCCAACACCTTTTCATCTTCTCGCCAGCGCTGTTCATCGCTGTAATATCTGCAACCAAAATGATTCTGTTTTCCACCAAGCTTGTACCATTTCTTTCATTTCTTCTTCAGACGAAACAACGTGAGAACGAAATATACACTTTCGGTTGGCCAGATATTTTCTGTAACATAAGGAAGCTTTGGGGTAGCGATGAGGAGGAGGAGGAGGGAGGAGGGAGGAGGAGGAGGGAGGAGGGAGGAGGAGGAGGAGGGAGGAGGAGGGAGGAGGAGGGAGGAGGGAGGAGGAGGGAGGAGGAGGGAGGAGGAGGGAGGAGGAGGGAGGAGGAGGGAGGAGGAGGGAGGAGGAGGAGGAGGAGGAGGAGGAGGAGGGAGGATGAGAAGGGAGGAGGAGGGAGGAGGAGGGAGGAGGCGACGGGCGTTGACGGGCGTTGACGGGCGGCGGGCGTTGGCGGGCGTTGGGTATTAAAACCTATTATTGCTTTGGAGCTTCGGATAAGTTTAGTTGTAAGGGAGTTAATAAGAGATGTAATGAGATCGATAAAGAAAACTATCTAAATGTGTTGCTCGGGTATCAATAAGGGTTTTCGTGTTGTCAATAACACTATGTATACTTAGTGAAACTTTCCAATCATTTATCGCAAGTACATACCTTATCACCAGAGGAGCACAAGTATTATTTACAAGAAGCAAAATTACAAAAACCTAAAGTGGTTCGAGTTTGTAACCAATCAGCTAATTCATGGCTCGTTTCAGAAGTATAAATAGGTTTTCTTTATTAATTTATTAAAACGATCAGCTATCTAATTAGAAGTATTTTATATCCCTTTCATCTACCCAAGAATTAAAACTGTCGGGATACCTCTTCCACTGGACAAGGTATTCAATCCTGCCTTTCCGTTTACGCTTTTTTAAGACTTTTTCTACCCGGTAGAAATCATCTTGCTTTTCGACTCTCTGTAACTCGGCTTCGTAAAATGTTCCTTCTAAAAGTTATCCATGATAGTCCTTTAAACGATATACAGGTGGCTGTCTTGGTATTCTTTCAGATATGGTAAATATCTCTTCGGTCTAGTTTGGAAAATAACCTAAAACAACGATAACGCGTGTTTTATTCTTTACGAATAGAGTGTAGCATTGTAAAAAGGAAGAAACTTATCACTCAACAAGTGACGATGAGGACTGATTGTAAACAAACCTTAAATGCTAAAATACGCTTTATTTGTTTATGCCTCATTGTAAATCGTATCGCTTATCATGGTTTGAATCAATAAAATCCTGTTCCGAGTAGTTTGTTTTTATTCGTATGGTAATTATAGTTTAGTTTTAGAGAAGAATTTGCATCACAAGAGTTTTCCTCAAAACAATAGGCCCTTCAGTTATCGCTAATCTCTAAGAACAATAGCAGAGTTGATCTTATGAGTCACAGTGGATTTTGTATACAATTGTCTTATGAGTTATTAACTGTAAAGGAAAATAATAAAGACAGTTTAGAGTCTATGACAAGTAGTTTGTTCTTACTATTTACGCTACAAAGGGGTTTAGATATTGCGAGGCATTTTTTATTTATTTTTTATTCAATTTCGAATGTATTCAGGGCCGATCGCTCCTGGTTTTAGAGACTACTCCAAACAATAGGCTTTTACCAAACATGCCCGAATAGATCGATGACCTCATTCACAGAAATAATATTAATCCTCTGAGTTAATGAGATTCCACTTTATTCATGAGACGCTGCACTTTACCGCACTTTATTCATGAGCTCACCACTTTATTCATGAGAGCGCCTTAAAAATTAGCATAGCGCCTTAAAAAAGGGCGTACGCCCTAATTAATTTATGCATGACCTAAGACAATAGGACCGTGACGTCATTGAATTAATGAGAGCGCCCTAAAAATTAGCATAGCACCTCAAAAATTAGCATAGCGCCTCAAAAAAACGGCTAATTCCATGCCTCTCCTACTACTGAGAACACGTTCCAAAAAAGGTTACAATATTCCAAATTGTAAATTATGGTATAATGTTGAGAGTTTACAATAACTTTGACATAATATTGGATTTTTCTGGTACATTCCTACGGTACGACCCAAATATATCTGAATGTTTTTTTCGCCAGTACGTATTCACTTATCAAATTTAAATTGTGTCATCAACACTATGAGATATGCTTCACAATCATGTGATAAATTCATCAGTTTCTTACCAAAGTAAGATATTCGGTGGATTATATTTCGGTTCAGTCCTAGCATTGTACCACTAGGAACTTTTTAAAGTATTATTTTTGTGAATCACTAAACTTCAAACCACATGTTTTTAAATCACAGTATTCTCCAACTCGTTTTATCAGACTTATATACCTGCGTGTTTGGTAATTACCAAACACAGCCCTGCGTGTTCAGTATTTACCAGACTCAGTCCTGTGTGTTCGGTAATTACCAGACTCGGTCCTGTGTGTTTAGTAATTACCAGACTCGGTCCTGTGTGTTTGGTAATTACCAGACTCAGCCCTGCGTGTTCAGTATTTACCAGACTCAGTCCTGTGTGTTTGGTAATTACCAGACTCAGACCTGTGTGTTTAGTAATTACCAAACTCAGTCCTGCGTGTTCGGTAATTACCAGACTCAGTCCTGCGTGTTTGGTAATTACCAGACTCAGACCTGTGTGTCTGGTAATTACCAAATTCAGTCATGTGTGTTTGGTAATTACCAGACTCAGTCCTGTGTGTTTGGTAATTACCAGACTCAGTCATGCGTTTTCGGTAATTACCAGACTCTGTCCTGTGTGTTTAGTAATTACCAGACTCAGTCCTGCGTGTTTGGTAATTACCAGACTCAGTCCTGCGTGTTTGGTAATTACCAGACTCAGTCCTGCGTGTTTTCGGTAATTACCAAACTCAGACTTGTGACAAAGTTTTGACTGTATACGAACAATCACTTTGCTAATTATAACGCTACTTCAAATTTCTGTTGCACTCACAACATGACTTGAATTCAGACATTTCTGCTGCACTCACAGGAAGACCAAATTGATGCATTGATATTTTATATATTAGGTGAGGGGATGAAAACTGAAAAAATAGTCTGAAAATTACCACAGACAACGCAGGCTTTCGTTAAGTTTTATCAATATTAATTTTCAGGAGACATAATCCGATATCCTAGGCTATGGTTAGGAGGGAAAGTTTTAACAGTCCTAACCTACAACTGAACCCAGAGGTGCTAGCAGAAGTCTCTCCCTCTTGGTTTACTACTAAGACAGAGAGAGACCTCCCCGGAGATCCCTCCCTGTCTTGGCTAGCAGGGAAATTTAAGCTGCTCTACAAGTAAATCAAATGTCATGAAATGCTAGCTAACATTCGACTCATGATTCAACATTTTTCACGAAGAAAGTACGTGAAAAGCAGGCAAACAATCGCATCGAGAAACGTCAGGATTTAGTTGAATATTTAAAAACAAAATTTCACTCCAGTCGTGTACCTTGAGTTATGTATATATATATTTGGAACTACAATATACTACGTACTTTATATTGGTCATAAACAATCATGATCGGTATTCGAAATATATCGTCAGACTTCAGTTGCTTTTGCTTGCTTTCTTGTAGATAACCGTTGATTATACGAATGAAATGACTCACACCACAGTTCAGTGACCTTACACCACGTTACAGTTGAACTAAATTATACCGCTTTCCTCTAAGTAATTTGCAACCTCAAATCTCTGTCATAGGGCAAAAACTACGAAAACTTACCTTCAATGTGTGTATGCAATCTGACGAATCCTATGAAGACCAAGGTTTATAAGAAGCAAATGGCGATCAGAAAATGCCGCCATGAACCTGAAGTTATATATATTCACGGTAGATCTGTCTTTTGTTAGTATTCAAATTTTGCGCGCTTTCAATGACACTAGTCCGTGATCCGATTGGTTAAAGTTGACAGTTCGCACCAGCGGATATTAAATTTCGGCTGTGAGGTGTTTTCACATCTACATGTGACGTTCTGGAGCCATCGGGCAAACTGTGGATATTCAAATTGTATTCAAGAAGGCAACCTATGCTTGTAAACCTCCCCGGACCCTGTACAACCGAAAGCAATATTTATCAGATGGCCAGAGAACAATAATGCGAAACAGTATTCCAGGGAATGATATTTCTGTGGACTTAGAGCGTGACTCTCCTGCTGCGGATCTTCCAGCCGTCTACGTGACTCCCCCATGCATTGCCCAGCCGCCGATTCGACTTCTTACGCCGCTTTACAACTCAGTAAAGGTTTAAACATGGCCAGAGAACAATAACGCGAAAACGTATTCCAGGGAATGATGTTTCTGTCGGGTCTTAGAGCGTGACTCCCCTTCGTCTTTAATACGCCGCTTTACAACTAGAGGTACACGCTTACTAAAGCCAACAGACAGAACAGATGTTTGATCATGTTTCTACGACAAATTCTACCGGTAAATCACGTATCAGTGAGATATTGTGAAGATTCCTGCGATATGTTGTATTGAGTGTCAGCGCCAACTGTCAAAGTTAATTCGAAGGAACATTATTACTGAACAACCAAAACAATAACCGCGAGTGTAACCGTACAGTCCCATGAGTTACAAGATCATGTATTACAAGACTGAGCAAGAAGTTGATTCATCAAGAGTAAAGGAAAACCTTTCGGAGTCCAACCTTTCTTCATAATTCATATACCACAGACCAGAGATTACAAACGTCCAGCAATTTTACTGCTTTCATTCACGTCGGGCATAAAGTACGTCAAAATCGGCATCAGTGAGCGTGGACAAATAATTAAAATTAAAACCATTTCTTTACTTATAGTCTCAATTTGAAGAAATGTTGGTGACTTGTTAACAAAATGAAACTACATATTTTAGGTATTTTATGTTAGTATGATGACGTTGTTGTGACGTCATAAGTGATGCCTCCTTTTTTGGTAAAATTCCCCCTTTAATAGATGTTACAAACAGACTACACCATCAAATGGCCTTCATGACACACATTCCTTTGGCGCAAATTTGAACGTTCTACGACAATTATAGCAAAAGTTATAGAGGAATGACTGTTGCTATGACGTCATATTTAGTGACGTCAGGTGTCATACCTAAATAGGCTGCCTATTGTTAAAAAATCAAGAAAAGAAAATAATGTGGGTTTTGAGTGCCAGACTAGCGCATTTCATCACTAAAACTCGAAAATCACTCAAAGGATTTTTTTCTAAGGGCATGTATAAAAAGTATGACGACATAATGACGTTGCTGAAAATATGACTTCAATTTTAAGCCGGTTATGGACAAAAAATCAAAATTCAAAAAACATACGATTTTAGCCACCAACGTGTTTTATGATTGGACAAAATGTCATGCAACAATATTTACAACTCTAAAAATTGAATGAAGCGATGTTTTTATAAATGCTTTTGTGGTTTTTATTTCCCGCCAAATTTTGGCGGGAAAAAGGACAAAATTCAAACTTTCATAACTTTTGATTTCCTTAACCAATCGACATCGGGTTTTCGATTCCTTCATTCTCATCACGAGTAGATTTTAACAATATACGACATTTCCTTTTTAGAGATAATGAACAGTTGCAAGAAACGTATTACAAATGGATAAATGACGTCATTGTGACGTCACAATGGTAGTAACATAGCTTAAAAAATCAGGTTATATTCCTTTTGCGATTCTACATCCTTCTACCAAAATTCAATCGTCTGCATTGAAAACTTTTTAAAATATAGAACTGATGCCGTTTTTATGGTCGTTTGTGCCCACCGTGATTCACAAGCTTCAGCAACTTTTCGACCACTTAAATCAATAATTCGCCATTACCTCATTGCAAATTGTTTGGTACTTTACCAAAACACAGGTCCGAGTTTGATAATTACCGAACACACAGGCCTGAGTCTGGTAATTACCGAACATGCAAG
Organism: Actinernus sp. WN-2022; assembly: GCA_030867875.1. Classification (NCBI taxonomy): domain Eukaryota; kingdom Metazoa; phylum Cnidaria; class Anthozoa; order Actiniaria; family Actinernidae; genus Actinernus; species Actinernus sp. WN-2022. Next base: position 2,141,689 of record JAOWCC010000655.1, on the reverse strand, counting down.
AATGAGTTTGGTAATTACCGAACACACAGGACTGAGTTTCGTAATTACCGAACACACAGGTCTGAGTCTGGTAATTACCGAACACACAGCTCTGAGTCTGGTAATTACCGAACACACAGCTCTGAGTCTGGTAATTACCGAACACACAGGACTGAGGTCTGAGTCTGGTAATTACCGAACACACACAGCTCTGAGTCTGGTAATTACCGAAAACACAGGACTGAGGTCTGAGTCTGGTAATTACCGAACACACAGCTCTGAGTCTGGTAATTACCGAACACACAGGACTGAGGTCTGAGTCTGGTAATTACCGAACACACAGCTCTGAGTCTCGTAATAACCAAACACGCAGGACTGAGGTCTGAGTCTGGTAATTACCGAACACGCAGGGAAAGAAGGATGATGGTGGAATAATAGATGAAAATCTGAGGAAAGCAAAAAAAATATGTTACATGCCACTTGATTCCATTGTAGTATTACTAGTAGTGAAGGATAAAAGTAAACGTCGTTGGAAAGCACAAAATACTACTGAATTTAATCTATGTGTGTAAAAAGTTGGCTGTTTTAAAACCATTTGTCCCAAATATTTAAACTTTGGAATATCGCACTCTATTTTGGAACGTGTTTGAGGTTTCTCATCTTTTCTTGGCCTTTTCGATGGAGCTTTTCCGTTCCAAAACCTTCACTGAGGGAATGCAGTGAGAAATGTCAACGCTGGATAAATGTTTGTACAGTAGATCTAAAAAGCATAGAACAGAGACAAGTACAATGAAACGCAAGCGGGGGTTTATCTGAACTATACACATTGCTGAAGTCCCACTACACGACAATAAACATAGCGAGAAGGAACTACAGTTCAACCACAGTTCACTTGAATTTATGAATTCTAATTACGTTTTTGAAGACTCATGTACATCTACAATGCTTTGATTTATTTTATGAACACAAATGAAGTCGGGCATATCGCGCGGAATGGTATCTTGTAGGTAATTTGAAAACTCGACAAATGCAAAAAAAATATATAATGGCTTCAAAGAGCACACCAAAATAAGGAAGACTATCTGCTATCTTTTTTCTTACATAGTTATAAATTTGAAAATAAAAATATTACAGAGAAATATATGGTGGTGGCCACATTTTTCTGTAAAAACTTTGCACAGTCGGTTTCGGTTTTCAATGAATTTTAAAGAATATCCAAATTCAGTTACCTGCTGGTTGAATACCCATTCGCCGATGAATGCACACGGCTACATTTCTCATTTGTTTTTGCCATCTTACGGAATAACCTGACTTTTCGAAGTTCAGATGAAGTTTTATGGGGAAATATGAGTTTTGGATTCAGTTAGAGATTGATTATATTAAACGTGGTTTGCGGCAACGAATAGACCAGTTGCAAACATGGCGCGAAATATAGTGTTTGTATGTGAATTCGATGCCAAATAATTTCCGTAAAATCGCATTTCTGAAATATTCACTGCCTGTAAACTTTACATACCAGATAAAAGATTAACTGATCAAAATATGAGGGATGTAGCTGTGCTGGAAAGCGTGCTATCGTGTTTTCAGCTTTCCATACATTTGTTTAAATTTTCCCGCGGACTTAGACTCGTTGTTACAGACAAATGTATGGAAAACTGAAAACACGATTGCACGCTTCCAAGCACAGCTACATCCCTCACATTTTGATCAATTAATATTTTACCTGGTATCTTAAGTTTCTAGACAGTGAATATTTTAGAAATTATTTGGCATCGGATTCCCATACAAACACTGTATTTCGCGCCACGTTTGCACCCCTTTCAAAATGTCGGTGGAATTCTCTTGATAAGATAGCCGTTTATCACTTTGTTTCAATCCTCTGTATTTTAGTCAATGTTTAAGCTGTTCAACAGTATAATAATCAGATTCCATTTCAAAATATAATGCAAGAAAGCCGTCATTTCTGGAAGAATAGTCAGGACGAACTGAAGTGCTGATCAATTTTTGTAAGTTCTAACGCCAAACGTGTTTTTTTTTCTGAGTCTTGGCGGGGGATCTAAATTTTGTGACGTCATCTGTGCGCAACGGTATTGTAGGCCTTTTGGAGGAATGCAATCATGTGCCGAGTAGTACTGGGTGGCACTTCTATGAGATCAGCAAAACCTTCGTGAGTTTAATTCGTTGGCATTTCAATCGCCCTTGCTCCGAAGGTTTTTCTTTGGGTTCTCCGGTTTTCCTCCATCCACAAAATTCCAAAATTCTCTGTGATTTAGCCGGATCCTGACTCCCATGGTTGTTTCAGGTTCCGTGTGCTATTTTAAATATAATCCCCTTCGGCTTTTATCAATTTCATAAACACATGTAAGGACATAAAATTTGCAGCTAGCAAACCTAGGTTCTCTCAATATAAAGTATTAAAGATGCTTTGTAGATAACTTCCAAACGAGTTGGTACACAGTCACGATAGAATGAGTAGAGAAAATAGTCGTGTTTTCACTTTTGGCAAACCTAGTTCTAGGTTTTCGTTTGATATTCTGACATTTTTTGCATTTTTTCGCGGTTTGATATAGCTCATTTGTAGCTTCCTTCGTGTCTTATCATGAACCAACATTTAGTATGATAGACCTTTCTGTACTTTAAACACTAATATTTCGCTTTCACCTTCGTAATAGCTAGAACTAGAGCTATCGGCATCTTCGTCTTAAATTCGTTCTCCTTTAGCTGCGTTTTCACCTCCAAAACAAGCTTTTAAGCACTACGATAGCTATTGTGTCAAACTCGTTCCACTCCTCAAAGGTTTCTCCGATCTCCATCCTTCAAGGTTTTATCTTTTCCTCTTCTCTTCGATGTTTATTTTCCAATTCTTTAAAGCTAATCATGACCTTTGCTAGCTACTCGCAAAATCGCGCGCGCCGAGAAATTATGAAAATGTTTGTTTACATGTAGCGTCACGATTTTCCACTTGGTTGCGGCCAATAACGTCAGCACGTGCCCAATCCAGTCTTTTTACAATCCATAGGAGAAGGGAGGACTCTCCAATTCTAGCTTATCTGCAACATCTCCTGACACTAAAGAACACATACAACCGTGGTCAAGAAGAGCGTAAGTATTGAGTTGTCCACCCGGTCCAGACAAAGTTACAGGAAGAACTTGAAGTAAGACTTCCCTGTAGGTTCTGGTTCAGAGCATGGTTGAGTAGGTGTCTCAGCAGGACTTGTAAGGCTATCCTCGGAGGACGAGACGAGCCCTATGTAACAATTCATTGTGTAGCTTGGACTACATCTATTTACTCCACACTGTTTGGTAGATCTGCATTTGTTTGACCAATGTGCTCCATTAAGCAGCGAAAACACGATCCAAACTCGTTCACTTTAACTAGTCTGTCTTGTACTGATAATGCCTTGAACCTTGGGCAATTGCCCAGCTGGTGATATTTCGCATCAACCATTAAACAGGATGCAGAACCAAACTGACCTGGTGGTTTGGAATGAGACGGTTTTGTGGGCTGTGTCATTGTACTGTAGGTCACAGCATTAGTGTAATATCTCCCTCTAGGCTTGACGTCAGATTGAGTGGTCTGCGGTCTGTATTCTTCGTGAATATCAGCTTGAGCTTCAATCCATTTTTCAAAGTCCAGAAGGTTGGCTATGTAAAAGCCCTTATCTCTTCTGTATTCCTTCCACTTAACACGAAGAGTGTGTGTTAACTTGTCAACAACCATATTTAGAATGTTTACGACATGCAAATCATACTGTAACCCAGACGGTTAAACCTTTTCACAGCAGTTGAATTAGCATAAGAGTAGCGCTCCACTTCATACAAACACTCATCACTTAACTTGTTCCATTTTCGCAAACGGGTCAAATGAGCTTTCGCCATAATATGGGGTTTGCCAAATCTCGATTCAGGTTTTTGTAGGGCTTCTACATACGACTCAACCCTACCCTTCAATTGCTTCCTTAGCTCGACCAGTAACTGAGTTCTGCAGATGCTGCATTTTTGCATTGCCAGACATGTCTGCTTCATGAATGATGTACTGAAACATTAATATCCAATCACCCCAGCGAATTGGATCTCCATCAAAGGTGTCCAGACTCAGCTTAGGTAATGAATCTACGGACGAACGGACTACTATAGTGTTCATAATTTTTCTTAAAGGGATATCCGAATGAAAACACATTTTGGCTTAAAATAATCGTTAACATATCCTTTGTTCATAAAATGTATTAAAATTTGATAAAACCTTTTCAGTGTTGAGAACGAGCACCTCAAATTTGGCTCCGCAAAGACCTCGGCGCCGCCATCTTGTTTACATTTACTGAAGTAACGTTTTTTACGTCACTTCGACCCACCGAAGTCTCGCGGCTAATTGTTTCTTTGTAGGATTTTCACACGCTCGGAATTAAAGATTTTCATCGATATGGCGGAGCCATTTTTTACCAGAACAGAAATATGGCGAAGACAAGATTGTGAGAGAAGATTTAAAAGACTGAGAGGATGATGAAATTCATTTGGAAGGCGAAATGACCAAAGTTGGTGGACGACATGCCCGTACGCCAAGCGTGTTGACTGAACAACACATATTCTGCTACGATGCGAGGTATCGCTGTATGCGTTTAAATTGTACAGAAATTACTAGCCTTGGACAAACGACGAAAGGTAAATTATGATGTATTAGTATAATCCGTTTCGATCTCTAGACGATTCGATCTCTAGACGATTCGATAGTGTGAATTGTATTAAATTGTCATTGAAGTCAGCCTTTAATTTCTCGGCTCCATTTTTCTCAGCCTGTTCTCTGGCTTAACAGGTTGTTTCTCAAGCTCCAATCCTGCTTCCAACTTTACCCTCTCTGCTTCCTATTGTGCTTTCCATAATTTCTTTTGAAGTTCAGCATGACTTTCAATCGCTCTAATTTTAGCTCTAGCATTTTCCTTGTTACTTTCTAGAAGTGCCTCTCCTCTTGCTGCTTTAGCCTTACCTACAGTAGAATCAATACTCTTTAAAGATATTTAGACCTTCGGCTGAACACTGAATTGATGCATCTTCGCTAATGCGCTCGTCTAAATGTGCCGATGCTTCACCCAATGCATTGTTGACTCGGCTAAACTCTACATCATACCACTCAAGTACGTTCTGATGTTCAGTTTCAGGAATAACGGCGTGATATTCTACACTTAAACGCTCACTGCTCAGCTTCCTTTAAGCATTCCTCCAAGTTAGTCATACATTTTCGAATTCGAGATTTACTTCCACATTGTTCCACCAAATTATGCAAACTTTTCAAGTGAATAGTAAATTTCCTTTTAATTTCACTATTGTTCTCTTAGTTTTAAGAGTGTTTTCTTCGGTTAATTGAACTGACTGACTCACCTCCTTTGACGCCATGATGAATGCCTTGCTTTCTCCCTCGCGGGTATTTCTACTCAATTACTGCGCTAAAATGTGGTTCTCCACTTCCAAATACCAGTCAAACGTCCAATTCGTTTTCTATCACTGGCTGCATCTGGTTCGAAGGACCAAGAAATGTCATTGAATATCCCCAAACCATATAAAACCCAAGTGTTTTAATCCAAGATGGTGACCAACTACTTCAGTTACAATCCACGTGGGAACCCAGGCTAACTCGGCCAAATACACAGGTTACCCAACTGATAAAAACATAATCTAGTGTCTCTCATAGGTCGCGACACTAGGTTATTTTAGTAACCTAAGTTATTTTTTGGATTCACTTAGTATTTTTACCTTAAATTCTTAATCGTAGTCACTGTGCACACCAGACGAGTGGGTCGGAGGCCCCAGAGTCGGAACCGACCATCTGCCAGTGCTTGGCAGAACGTATCGTTTTACTTGTATTGTGTGCCCAATGGGGTACTGGGTTTGTGTCACCAATTTTGTGTACAGCTTTAGTGCTTTAGCTTTTTACTGTACATTTGCAAATTTGGAGTAGACCGTGGGTATTAGTAGCACCATCATATATCAGGCTCGAGGAATGCCTTATCACCTACAGGTGATTTTCGTAAGGGTCATCACAATAAGAAATGATGCGTTAAAAAGTTACTAAAATTACGCAATCAATTACAAAAATGTCAGTTAGGTATTCTGGCGTTTTGGTGGTCACGTGATCTTAAGGCTGATAAAACAAAGAACTCAAAATGGGCCGGTCACAGTGCATTTTTAAAGTAACGATTTCTGGCTTATCTCATTACACTTCTAGTTGTCTCTAACCTTTTCAAACTCTTTTTTCAACCGTGTCATTCCCCTCTGGAATGCGCTTTCTCTTCAAGCCAGGACATCCACCAACCTAGCCAACTTTAGACGCTTAATTTTCTAAATAAAAATCTAAAGGACTTTGTTTTGGTTGTCTGAAACGTGGTCATACTTCAAGCGAATGCACCCAGCGACTCCGTGTGAAGCGTACTCGCTGTCTCATACAACGGTACTCCACTTCAATATAATAAAAAAGGAAAGAAAGGTCTAGTAACGAAGCGTCGAATCAAACCCACACAAACGGAAGTGCCGGGCACGAAAGCGTACGTCCGACTGCATGTGCTAGTACTGGCGCCGGAGACCAAGACAACGCCTTAAGTATAGTCCCAGTGAGTTAGGGTGAAGCTCAAGAACAGCGATAAGTTCATAGAAACATACACCTTCCTAGACAACGGAAGCTGCGCGACGTTTCTCACTGAGAACTTGTCCCGACGCCTTAATGCTAACGGAAGAAGGAAAAGGATACTACTGCATACAATGAGTCAAGAAAGAACACGTCGAAACTTCTGTCATTTCAAACATGGAAGTAAGCAGCTTAGATGCTACCGAGATAGTCGAGCTTCCAGAAGTCTATACGCAGCCTGCGATACCAGCCTCGCAAGAGAACATTCCTACACAACCTGACGTGGATAAGTGGCCACACCTAAGTAAGCTTCGCGTACCTAGTATAGACGCCGAAGTAGAGCTACTGATTGGCGCGAACGCACCGAAGGCATTGGAGCCATGGGAGATAATAAACAGCAGGGACGGCGGACAATACGCGGTAACGACCATACTTGGCTGGGTTATAAATGGGCCGCTCAGGTGTTCCGAAAGTAATCACGTACACTCCTACGAGCGTCACCACCCTCGAGCAACAACTGACAAACTAGTTCAATCATGACTTCAGTGAGCGCGCGATAGACGACGAACCAGAAAGGTCAAGAGAGGACCATCAGTTTATGGAATATGCAAACGGAAATCTTACCCAGGAAGACGGACACTATAGCATAGGGCTGCCACTTAGAAACAGGGAAGTGTCCATTCCGGATAACCGTGCAATGGCGGAACAGCGTGTGCGCCACTTGAAGCGTACATTGTAAGTTCGATAAGGACGCGAAGTTCTACGCGGAATACCTAACCTTTATGAGCAACGTGATCGAGAAAGTATACGCCGAACGCGTTGACCACACGCAAAGGCAAGATAAGAGGCGTCTTCGACTGCGCAGCCAGTTACCAGGGCTCCTCTCTGAACGGATGCCTTCTCCAAGGTCCAAACCTGACGAATTCTCTTATCGGAGTGCTGACCAGGTTGCTATGATGGCTGACATTGAGTCGATGTTCTATCAAGTAAAGGTGCCGTCTGAGGATTGTGATCTGCTTCGTTTCCTCTGATGGCCAAAGGAAGATCTCACCCAGGACATCCAGGAGTACAGAATGGTCGTGCACTTGTTTGGCTCGGTATCATCCCCAAGCTGCGCAAACCTGGCACTTAGGAAAATACCATCTTAAGCAATTACTACGTAGACGACCTACTAAAGTCAGTCCCAACTGAAGGTCAAGCTATATCCCTAGCAAGCGATCTCCAAGCAGCTTGCGCCAAGGGAGGATTCAACCTGACTAAATGGATCTGTAACGATCGCACGGGCTTGTGTCGTCGATCGCGGAAGAAAGATGAGCAAAGGAGTCAATAACCTTGACCTGGATCAAGACTCCTAAGCAATTATCGGTGGACGCACGGACACGAGTTTCTTCTCAAGGAAGAGAAAGATTGGCTGAGACTTAACGATGCATTGTAGCTGAGGAAATGGCGAAAAGGAATGAGGTAAAGGAAATCGCTGTGGTCAATGCAATAAATGTAGGTGATGTGAACATGGTGAACCGGTTCATCACTCACTTTTCCAGCTGGACGAAGGACAAGAGGTGCATGTATCCTCAAGGTGTGCGCTGTGCTCCTACAGAGAAGTAACCTGCAGAAGAAACACGTGAGCGCCTGCAAAGTCGGCGACGCAGTGGCATCTACGGAAAGGGACAAGAAACCCAGTGATGTCCAGGGGAAGCCCTACTTGACCGTGGAAGACATAAGAGATAAGGAGAAACAAATCCTCTCCTTCATTCAGCGGCAGATGTACAAGGAAGAGACAGACGGCTTAGCCAAGAAAGACGTGAAAGGAGAAGAGCAAGCCAATAGAGCCCAAGTTAAGAAATCGAGCTACATTGCCAAGTTAGCACTGTTGCTAGTCGGCGGGCTTCTTAGAGTTGGAGGCAGACTAAGTCAAGGGGACATGCCCGAAGAGTGCAAGCACCCCATTATCGTACCTAAAGGCACCCATGTATGGAAGCTAATATTGCGTGAAATCCATCAAGCCGTAAACCACGAATGGCGAAACCACATGCTATCTCATCTACGTGAGAAGTTTTGGATTGTAAACGCGAATTCCGCCTCGAGGAAGATAATCAATGAGTGCTTAAAATGCCAAAAAATAGAGAGCAAAGGTGGGAGAACAGATGAAGACAGACCTTCCACCGGAGCACATCATACCAGATGAACCACCCTTCACAAGAGTGGGTATCGACTACTTTGGCCCCACTGAAGTGAAACGCAGCCGCAGCATGGTTAATAGATATGGCGTACTCTTCACGTGCTTAGCTATAAGGGCCTCTCCATATTGAAGTAGCTCATACCCTAGACATCGATTCGTGCATTAATGCACTACGTCGCTTCATTAGTAGAAGAGGTCAAGTCAGAGAGATGATCTCGGACAACGGAACTAACTTGAAGGCAACAGAACGCGAACTCAGGGAGTCTATCAGCGAGTTAGACGAGTCTTCAATTCGTGAGGCAATGCTACCGAGAAGTATCGACTGGAAATTCAATCCGCCAACAGGATCTCACCACGGTAGCGTATGGGAAAACCAGACAAGGACTGTTAGGAAGATCCTGGCCGCCATACTGAAAGAACAGACACTCGATGATTGGCGATCAGTGTTTCTACAAGCTCTTTGGAGTTTTTTATTGATCTACCATCCATATATTGTAACTTTCCCTCCTATATTCTAAATCATATCTACTTATTATATTATATTTTATCCCTACCTGTATTTAAAGCTTACTATTGTGCACTTTATTATAATACTTAACTAGACTTATTCCATCTCAAATGTAATTATACATAGACATATATATGGTAAATAAAAATGATTGATGATGAGGCACTCCACTCCTTATTTTGTGAGGTAGAAGCAACGATCAATGATCGTTCCATCACTCCAGTCTCCAGTGATCCTAATGACATAGAAGCCTTGACGCCTAATTGCTTGTTGCTGTTAAAGACCAAGCCCAGCTACCTCCCGGCGTCTTCAATCGCTAGGATATGTACGTTCGACGCAGATGAAGACACGTCCAGTATATGGCAGATATTTTCTGGAAACGATGGTCCAGAGAGTACCTTACCCAGCTCCAGGAGAGACAGAAGTGGGTCAGACCTAGAAGGAATCTGTATGAAGGAGATATTGTTCTTTTTGTGGATGACGCAGCACCTAGAAACTCATGGCAGATGGGCAGGGTGACGGTTACCATGCCGGATAGGAACGGGTTCGTGCGCCGTGTGAAAGTAAAAGACCAAGACGAGCACGCTAGAGCGACCTATCACAAAGCTCTGTCTTCTGTTTGAATCTGAAAAAGGCGACTAGACGAGATCAGGACAATGTGCCTTACTCCAGGAACTAAGCATAACTTGTAATGCTATTCAATTTTAGACATTGGGAACTTACGAAGTCTTGGGAGCTTATATATTGTAAAGATTTTGCATGCTTATTAGCTGGCCATGTGTTCCAGCGAACAGCTACACCATATTAAGACGTTAATAATTTCGTTCGTTAAGGTTTATCTTGTTAGTAATTGTCACAGGAACTGCGTAGACAATTAGGGGCCGGTATGTAACGGCCGAATCACTTGTCTTTGTTTATTTCCGGTTCAGGTCACATTTTTACTTCCTGTTACGTCACGCGTGTGCCTCGGTTCGGTGCGGACACGAGGTATTGAAAAATTCCAGTGTCGCTCGCTCTGAATCAACCGGGGAACAATCCATTTTCTTTAAAAAAAATTTACAACTATTATTGTATCCACCTACACAACTTCAATGGCACGGAATGACATACATGTATTGATCGTTCCTGTCTGTAATATTTGTTGAACGGCTGTGCATAGTTCGATATATCATATCGTAAAAGCCATCCTCGTAATAAAAAAAATATATTTGTGAAAAGGCCTTCCATTTTACCGTCCGCCATCTTGAAACTTTAATCTCCCAGTCGTTACTTTCCCCTCGCCTTTCCCTTGATCCTTTGCACGACTTCCTGTGACACTTACAGTGTCACCAATTTTAACTTGGTAGCAATTGGATACGATCATATATAGTAAATGAGTATGCTGCTTCACATCGATCACCTCTCTGACTAACAGATCCGATGGTTGCTGGCTCAAGTACCAGGAAGGACAGTGAAAGTGAAATAAATATGACAATTAGTATACTTGATTATTTGGGTACAACGTAGCACTATTGAAATTAATTACACAATGTATTTGGAAAAACCGTCAACTCAAACTCAATTCGAACTCATACAGTCTCTTCTCTATCTCGTTACTTTTCACTGCAGGTAAACAGAGGTTTTTTTCCACATTTAGGCCATCCCAATAAAATGTTTCGTTTACCATCGCCCGACCGACCCCATTTTTTAGGAAAAGCCAAAACGTTTTTAACTACACCGTCCTCTTTTCCGAACGTTTTAGATTCTTGCCTTTCTCGTGCAAATTGGAAAACCACAACTGGTAGAGAAAAACGTAGTCGAGGAATACGTTAAAAACATATGCGAGTCTTTCAGCCGACTTGGTTTCAGATCCCCTAACGTTTTATTTTTTAGCGACCGACCGACCCACAATCACTAGCCAGATCAGGGCGATGGTAAACGAAATATTTTATTGGGATGGCCTCTTATTGGAATGATCATAATACGAAAGCTTACCCAATAGTAATAAAAAAAAACTAACCGTTCAGTAAACATTTCCCCAGGTAAACGACGATGTTTTAGGGCTAATTTGTGGAGATTTCGCAGGGAAACAGTTTTCCCGTATTTATCAGAAATAATTAACAATTATTCACCGAAGTGGAGGTGAATAGTGGTGGATCGTGGATCGTGGATCGTGGATCGTGGATCGTGGATCGTGGATCGTGGATCGTGGATCGTGGATCGTGGATCGTGGATCGTGGATCGTGGATCGTGGATCGTGGTAAAAGATTATTATATTATTATTATTTACCGAGCCGCTTCGGCGAGGTAAATATCCACCACTACTCACCAACACTGAGGTGAATAATTGTTTTAGTATTTACCACACTCCAGGTGAATAGCCAGCACCAAATAATTATTTTATTTTCTGTCAAATGGACACAATCTTGCGCAAGATGATCGCTGCTTTACTCGGAGGTGAATATGAAATGATATTCACTGTTTGAGTAGCCAATCAGAGCGCGCGAAAAGTGATATTCACTTGTGTGGTATATACTAATACTAATAATTATTATTATTTTAACAAGATAGGTTGTACATCATAGCTGATGTCGTCGTCTATCTGAACTAATTAACAAATAAGTAGTAAATTGATTGATATTTACAAGATATGTGAAAAAATATGTGATGTAAGGTACATGAATTTACACGGAGTTGTAAAAAAGCTTACCCAATAATAATACAAACCATGAAGTTCCCAGGTAAACAATGAGGTTTTAGGTTGTGAAGAGAGTTCATAGGTAAAGACGTGATTTTTTTTCTGTATTATATCATTATCAAACTCATTAATAATTCATGAAGGAAAAACAAATGAAATCAATGTGCGATAAGTGATCTGTAAATCTGATACAGATTTCTTCCTGATTTGCATAAACTTTGGCTTCGATTTTCTCGGCCGAAATAGGTCGTATTTTCAGAGTTTCTGAAAAACATTACTCTATAGACCTAGACGTTTGATAAGTCATATGGAGAATTCGTGTCCGTGCTTTATCGGATTTACAAGCTCTCGCTTCCAGCACGGCTACTCGAGTATTCTGTATCTATTACCAATACAACAGCTTATCCAGTATTAATAAAAATGGTACCCGTTCTGTAAAGAAGTTCCCAGGTAAATGACAGGGTATTAGGGCTAATGACTTGCAGCCGCGTATGCGCATGTCGTTTAGCGTCTGGCGCCGTTCGTTGTTGTTGGACCGCCATATTGGAAACAAGTGTTTTATTAAAGTTCCTCATTCGTTACTTCGGAAGTATTTCACTCCATACTGATGTGGTGGTACCGCAGTTACGTTCTCACGACTCACCTGGTCAACTGTAGAAGTACCAAACCGAACCACCACTCGATAACGTGACGAGACAGCTTAAGACGATAGCTGGCTACATGAAGACAAGTGCATCTGACAGGGAAGTGTACTGTTTTATTTACCCCGTACCATACCCCGTGCTATCCGAGCACCAAAACAATGGTTCTCACAACTTTACCTACCAACCTGACGAAGACCGCTCATACCTTACCAGTACACGGTTCACTAGCAGCTTAGACGAATGGAATGAAATCAACGACACCGAGTTTTCACTACACCTGAGCTAAACGACCCCGTGCCGATAACCAACCCCTCGGCTCGAATAGTTTCACGTCGAGGAAGTAACCAAGCAATCCCTACATTTCAAGGCCTTCTACAGGTAACACCCACTCAAACTCACCTTAGACACAGGTGCTGAAACAACCATGATAACAGCATCCGTTGCCCGTTCCATTGGTATCATAATAATACGTAACAACAATTTCTCACATCTGATTGGCTAAGAGGAGTTCAATTTCTTTGAAACACCAGTGGAAAATCTTGAAACACTTATCTCTGAATGGCCGAAAAGACAAAGAAAAGTGGGCATAGCCAATCAGATTAAGGCCGTTTCTATTGAAAAGATAAGCGGAAATTTTGTTTGTCTCCGATCCAAAATGGCAGATTTTTAGTAAACATATATGCGCTACAAAATGCACAACTGAATAAAATTTTCCGACTACGGTACTTGTCTAATAGAAACAAAACACAATCAAAAGTACCTTACATTTGCATTATGAATGAATAAACGAAAGCTTAGAGCTTAAAAAATCCCTCGAAAAGATTTTCGCGGAGGTAAAACCAAAGGTGGCCTACGAGCCTGCTAACATATTCTTGCCACAATTGCAAGATATACTTTAAACAGTTTTCTTGTTCACAAAAAGTGCTCAAAGGAAAAGGGGAACAACTACTTCAACTTTAAACTGGCAGACGATCGAAAACACCAAATAAAACTCGTATGACTAAAGAAAACGAGGAAACACTTTCGACAAGCAACAAGGGCGCGCGCCCAAGAATCCTTAATAAACACAAATCCGTTGGTATATATACTCACCGAATTCTGGCTTCAAGCAAAAAAAAAATGGGAAAAAAACCTGTCATTGTCAAAGATGAGCGCTCACTCTAGAAATCGACTGGTCATGCACCGGAATATTCATTTAGTCACTCAATAACTACAATTCAACTTTCCATGGCGATTTTCCGATTGCCACTAGAGATACAACCGGCCTAATGTAACTCATTAAATGCAAGCCTTGGGCTATCTTTTCCAGCCGGAGCAGTCAAAGCCAACCAAACCATGCACTGATACAGCCATACTTCACAATTATCGAGTTTCCTTAATTCAATTTTGGTCCGAGTCAAATGGCCATGTTTTTGATGTTCAGCCTCAACCACAAACGATGACCGAGTTCTTTGTACTTGTTGTGCTTGCAGATCTTCCAAACCGCCCTACATTTGACACAATTTACATTAGATTGTCTCAAAATTTGCACGCTGCTAATGAAACCTCTTCCTTTGAGCAAAGTGTGAACTTTATTATGGGCAGTTGTTTATGTGTGGTCCAATGAAACACTCGCATGCTTTTCACTTCGTGAATATTAAATATACAAAGTTTGTTCGAATTTTCGTGTCTGTATTATTAAAAATAAATCATACAGTATTCTCACACTGCGGGCTCGTGCAATTTTGATATTCTTTGAAAACTCAGTCGTTCCAATTTATCCCGAATTGCACTCGAAACCATATGATTTCCAATACCAATCGCAAATACCTCCCAACAGGCCTTGCAAGCAGATGGATTAACACCACTTGCCATCGTCGGTGAGAATCATCTTGTCCTCTCTCAAGCTGACAAAAGACTCACACTTGACGCCCTTGCACCCCATTTCTGATCACGAATGACATCATCATTCGTCCGGCGAAGCGACGAGTTAGGATCCAAGACTCAGAAGTCATCTTATACGAGCCAGGCGAAAGCCTGAGTTCCCAATCCCACGCAGTTCGACGCACTGAGTCGTACGTCTTGCGCTCGTCCTCTCTAGTCACTGTTGCTTAGCCTGGCGAATACCTTGAGGTAGACATACCTTCTGATTTAGACCTAGACTGTACCTTATCCATAAAACCCCATACCGACACATCATCCCGTAGGTATACCAAAGCCTCCCATGGCCTCAACAACACATTGTATAAGCGACAAAGGCGACAAAGTACGAATCGTAAACACCTCTAATGAGCCCCATACAATCGGATGCCACGAGCACCTTTGCCAAGTACGTCTCACCACTGAGTCAGTTCTTTCAGTCACACCATCCTTCCTCGTAAAAAGCCTACCAGCGGCCATCGTCTCGTCACTGCTTTCGTCGATGTCGGCCGCCACAGCAAACCACGACCTTCGCTGATGCTAGATGTTGACTCAACACTCCAGAAGTCTCCATGTGTCTTGGTTAACCAGTCATCTGAAGACCCACCAGAAGTCGTCGGTGTTTACTTCGCCGCCGACGTGATCAAACGTTGTCGCCATCTCATCTTATTGAGAGAATGCACAACCTCCTACACAATGCCGTGCATAAAACCTGACGAGAATCACGATACCCTCACTCGCTTATTTGTAGGCCTACACCCACTTGATGGACCCAAGGCAGTCATACGCGTGGATTCTGCACCCGGTTTCATTTCACTAAAAAACGACGATACATTACAGCATCTTACTTAAAAACAAGAACAAGAACCCCGTTGCCGAGAGGACGTTACTGGAGCTTGAAGAGGAGCTTTTACGCCAGGAACTCGGTGGTGGTCCCGTGGGTGAAGTTGGCCTTGCCTTAGCTACGACTCGCATGAACTACCTTAAGTTTATCCTCACTTAATTTTAACCACTAGCGATGTAGGTACACTAATTAGCCTATTCTCCTTGTCTGCATTTAACATCAGCAGAAATATCGGCGAGAGAAGGCCATAATTGATCATTTTCGGCCTTGAAACTCGCCGATATTTCTGCTAATATTGAATGCAGACAAGGAGAAAAGGCTAATTGATGTACCTACATTACTAGTGGTTAAAATTAAGTGAGGATAAACTTAAGGTAAGGGCTCTTTCCACACCCCGTTTTGAAAAGTTCGTCATACTGACAAATTTGCATTGTATTTTCCCGCCTATTTATTAACAACGGTGGTTTCTAAGCAACCAGTTTTTACAATTCTGTAAAGTTTTATGATTTTTACTTGAAAGGTGGTCAAGAAAACACGAATAAATGATTTTGACTCGTTTTCATGTCCAAGCCAAGCCTTAATACACTTGAGAAATAAGGCCTCTCCTCTCGCGAGCTATGGACGCAACGCAACCAGTTCACAAATGTTCAAATACTGACCACCAACATATTGGAAAAGCACAAATTAAACCACTCAACAACCTCACCCACAGTGAGAGGGATAAAACAGTCGCGGTATAGTAGCCCCTGTGTCCCCACTCCGAGTTGGAGACGTCGTGTATTTATATTCGGACCGGGATAAATCACACGCACGAGACAGATACATTGTTGTCAGTATCGATGGCGAGTGGTGCTTCATTAAGACATTCTCTGGACCTCAACTACGAGCAACATCTTACAAAGGTAAACTTTCTGAATGTTACATTGTACCCCCCACCATCCCACTTGCTAATTTTCCATCACTTCCAGCTACCCGTTATGATGAGGAAGAGGACAACGTCGCCGATCAACCACCCGGCCCCCTTTACCAGCCACCGCCAGCACCTCCTGACATTATACGTCCCTATGAACCTCGCGTTTGTCCTACTCACTACTCAACAAGTCGTCGACCCGAACGCGTTTTTTCCTCCTCTTCCTGTTAGAGGTGCTGGAGTCATGGAATGCGGAACATTTGCGAGTATTCATGGTCTCCGCGGGAGGACTCATATGGGCGGGAGGCTCGGGCGTGGCCGTCACCATCCTGGCGCTTGAACCTCGAATTGAGAGAGCATACCGCACTGATAATTGTTCTCATCCTGACGGGACCCCAAGAACCGGACCAAGACCCAATGTGTGTGAATTATATGACTGGAAGGAGAAGGAACTGATCTTAAAACAAGTTAGAATCCGCAAGCCAACCGGCTTGTTTGTCAATGAAGATGCGCGGAAGAAACTTTGAAGAAAAGGAAGGACCTGTTGCCAAGACTGAAAGCCGCAAAAGACGAAGGCAAGATCGCTTAGTTTGTTCTGGACAGGCTTGTCATAAAAAAACAGACCAGCCTCCCGGCCAGCCGATGCCTCAATGGAGTCTTGATTATCTCGCTTAGTGAGTAATCATTTCACCCCTTCTATGTGAAGTGCTTTCTAATTCTTGTAAAAATCTGCTCTATGTTTTGTAATTCTTGTTACAATATTATCTCTAACAAGCAAAGCTCTGCTAAATGTTCGCACTGTATACAGCGATATCACTTGAAATGTACGTGTCTTGATAACCTATCGCAGAATTTAGAATCGTGGCTTTGTTTTAAATGCCTAAGTTCTTGTTTCCCATTTAAAGCAATCCGACGCCTATACAAAGTTGTATTAAAGAGAAATAACTTCTGCTATTATATTTCTTTGTGATGCACGTCTAAAAAGAGGAGAAGGTCGAAAAATAGCCGATTATCTGCTGATAAAGCTAGTTTGTGTAACCAATATTGTAACCACATGCCGGCGGTGTTTCCGGCTTGCCGCCGGCAGAAAATTGATATGAGAACAGACTTCGCCGGTATGCCTGCGGTCAATCTTTGTCACGTGATTTCTAGATCTATCCCATAAGTAATTGCCGCTAGTTATTCTCAATCAAGATGGCGGAAGGAAAAGACACTGCCAGCAATTGGGAAGAGAAAACAGCCCCATCCGACAGAACATTGATGGAAACCATAAGGAATTACGCAGCAATTTATGACAAATCCAGTGTGGAATATCGGTCGCACCCAGAACTTCCGCTTTCTCTTATTCTTTTTCGCGAGCATTTGTTTTCTTTTTTGCCGCTGTCGTCTGAACAGCAGCAATAACAAAAAAAAGCTGGCAGCGATTCACAAGTGTTCTATTGATAGCCGCCATGTTGTGCGATTTTCGCGGCAAGGTATTTTTAACTTCGCGCTCTTTTTACCATGCCGGCAGCTCGTCGCAGGTTTACCTGCGGCTTGCCTGGGATGATACCGAGGGCTATGTCGCATGAGAACAGACGTCGCCGGTATACCTGGGGGAAATGTCGGCGACGTGCCTGCGGCATATGAGAACCAGGCTTTAGAGGTGATCTACCATTATATCTTAATGATCTTTTATTACTGAATTCTAATATACATAAGCGAGCAACTAGATACTCTAATTTTATTATTGTATGTCTCAATTATAAGAGACAGACGGAAGGTGGAAGAACTTTTGTAGTTTCGACTTGCAAGATATGGAACAGCCTGCCACTAAGTACTCGCCAGAAGGATTCTTTATCTTCTTTTAAGAACTTTATATGGAATGATATTTTTACCAAACAACAGTTTCATTTTCATTTTCTTGTGTAATATTTTTGTTTAGTTCTTAGCTCTATTTATAATAATTCTACATATCATTAGATTTTAGAATTTGAATGTCATTTTATTGGTTTTTAAATTAACTTTAACCACCAGTTTGTTAGCTTCTGCTATTTAGTGCTTACCCTCGATAAATAAAGAGTTTATTATTATTATTAATATATTTATTTCAAGCAACCAAATCCGCAATTATAAACCTAGAAGCGCTTCTAATTTTTGACCCCATTTTTGTAAAACCAAAATGAAACAATTTTCTATAAAATACCAAGGCCCTGTTTTCTTGAATTCACTCGATAGTAAACTAACTAGCTTGGCCAGTCTTAATTTGTTTAAATCAAATATGAAAGTGTACCTGGTCAACTCATAGTTAGCTCTTATTAGAATCTACTGAACTTAATATGCTATTTATTAACTTGTTACTTTTGTTATCATCATAAATTATTCTCATCATAATTCGTTCCGATAGTTGTCGTCGTTTTCCGTATTCATGTAGTTTGTTATACTGCATGATATAAGTGTAATGAGCCTTAACGGTTCATAAGCTCTTATGGTTTCTAGTTCAGGCTTCCTTATCACATTTCTTGTATTTTTATTTATCTTTAATTTAATTAACTGTTAATTTGACGAATCAAATCCAATAAACTAAAACTAAAACAACAAAAAAAGAAATGATCCTGGCGCCATGTATCCTACCCTGTGCCAGGAAACCTTATGGTTATTGGTCCCAGTACACCAGACCAAGGTGCGGCTCTATCTCCTAACGTATTCCCTTATGCTACTGATGAGACATAAGATCCAGACACCCCAAGTTCAAGACCCCAGCGCCACAAACCCCCATGATATCTACAAGACTATCCTGGTATAACATACATTATAAACGATATCCAAGTCGTCCGAATACCCACTACTGTTGTTGACACTTTCGTTCTCTGGTAATGACAGTGGTCTATGTTTAGGGAGAAATAGCGTTGTTGACATCGTGTTTTTGAAGAAGAGGAAGAAGATGAGATTAAACCAGAAGTTATTGACTGCCAGCAGACATTGTTGAATGGCATGCCAGCTCGGTTAGCGTCTGGTACCGTTCGTTGTTGTTGGAACACAGGGATCCCAGGCTCACAACATGAGGACTACTCGATGGCAAAATATAAGGATTTGTACGAAACTTTATTGCTAGTATGTACAATGCTCCTGGTGAACTGGAAGGTGGACGCCGCCGTGCAACTGATCCTATATGGAGTTTGGAAACATATAATATTTCTGTATAGCTGATGGAAAATGATAATAAACAGCCATTAAATTTTACATACCACTTCAAATTTTGTCCATCTGTTGTTTCTTGACTGTCTTAGTTCACCTCTACCTCTATCTCTACCTATCACAAGGGTGCACACTCGTCCACTCAACAGGCCGACGAAAAACACCATAAATCAGCTTTAATGGATCTCAGTCGCTCCAAAACCTCACTCGAGCGTAGATCGAAGATTGCCTTTCCCAAGTAGCGTGCTTTCCTTCCCTAGAATTTCTCCATCGCATCAAGAAGACGGAAAATATTATGGCATCATGGCATGTAACCAAGCCTTTCATGAACAGCGCACGCTTTGATTATTGGTCGATAGTTGTCATGGAAATGATACTCAATTCTCCCGTCGGGGAGGGCAACGAACGCCTGTCCGACTCGCCTGTCCGACGTACCAAATATTTACAACTTTGAAATATTTAAGTATCGTATGCGTATAGGCCTGTTTTCAAAATCACGTGACATGGCTCGTACTGGAAGGACAAACTTTTCAATATGGCTGCGATCTCGTCGACCAAGTGCTGCAGGATCAGTCATCATGTATTTTAATTACAACTGATGCTTATTCGTACTTGCGACTGAAAGTGGCTCCACCATATTGAAAAGTTTGTCCTTCCAGTACGAACTTTCACTATATTTTTTCAGCAGTAACCAAAAGTCACGTGATTTTGAAAAAGGACTATTGTCAGTGTCAAAAGCCACCGGTATGTGAAAAATGAGTGTATCGCAGACTCGTCATCACCGGATAGTTGGCGACGATAACTGGGCGCAGGAACCGAACGAAACTATCGATTCGTATGCATCAGTTCTTCGAGCGCTAGCAGAAACATGCAACTTTGGAGCCTTCAAAAACGAATTGATAAGAGATAGAATATAGTCGGATCATGTCTACTGTACGAAGAACGTATTGTGAGTAAGTATTGCTTACCATTTTCACGAATCCTTCATTCAAATGTCGGCTATCAGGATGTCCTGGGGGCGTGTGTTTTATCAAGTCCTACAAACATAACAAGTCTTGGCATTCAGTCATCAGTCGTATTAGAAAAAAAAGTATTAACGCTTTGAAAGCGCAGAACAACGAAACATAACACTCACTTACACACAAAATACCGATAATTAAAATAAATAAAAATATCTGGATTATGATTAGCCAATAACGAGTGCATATAAAGGTTATAAGTGCACAGTTGCATGCTCTCAGAAAATGTTTGCTCAGTATATTATAAACAAAAAATCGCATTAACTGCTCATGCTATATATACTTCATTTATGGACACTGAGTGATATTTTGAAAGTTCTCACATTGCACTTGCATAAGTGCTCGTGCAATTATTAGAACTTTCAAAATATCACCCAGTGCCTATAAATCAAGTATAGCACTCACGTTCATGCGATTTCCTCTACATATACCCCTTTCTGCTAAACTGACACTGCAAAAGCTGGACTTCTCCATGGGATGGAAGTTCTTGGAAATAGAGTTTCCAACAAAATTTCAAAGTATTTTAAGTGTACAAAACCATATAAAGTCAAACTTCCAACTATTTTCCAACACATTTCCATCCCATAGTAAAGGTCCATTTTTTAGTGCAAATGGGAGGCGGTTAAACAGTAGGATAACGTACACGTATATACTGATTGGTAACATGTATATTGTATTAGAAGAAAAGATTTGGCTTGTTGAAGAGTATATTTACCGTTGGCAAAATAGTTTAAAATCTCCAAGATAGATGCGCCATTACTGATTGTTATTTGTACTCCGGTCAACAGTTGACCCGGGTTACGGTATCCCTGTGGCGGCCTCTCCGATCCGCCATTTTGTTTGTGTTACATGGACGATTTGTTAGCGGTATTAAAGTATCTTCCTGGAGTGTGTTGGGCCTCTGTTCCTTAACTACTGACGTGGTGGCAGCTGTATAAAGGACCCAATCTGGGAATACTGTCTCAGACAGCCCTCCAGGTAAGATGGCAACTTCTACTATTCGTGCACCGAAGCAGTGGTGCCTCACAAAGTCAGAATCTATAAACTCGCTCGAGAGCTGGAAGCTGAACTTGATTTACACGCTATCGCTCGACCAAAACTTCGCACCGTTGTAAGAGGTTTTGAACACGATGGAAACGGAATACCTGAACCTAAATGGCGAACTGCCCAGCAAAAAGTCAATATGCTGGAGCTTATGCTCGGTCAGATTGCTAATTTTTGCCCCATAATTTCACGCAATATTATAGTTAAAGCTAGCACGTCCATCGAATTTATCTGGAACGCTATTCACCTCCATTTTGGCTTTCAAGCAACAGGCGGTCATTTTATTGACTTTAATGATATACACTTCCAAACCAATGAACGCCCCAAAGATTTATACCAAAGACTCATGGCGTTTGTTGATGACAGCCTGCTGCGTAATAACGGTAATCTGTCCCTTCACGGTGAACCGATAAGTGAAGACGAGGAGCTTTCCCCTACCCTCGAGACTCTTACCTGGCTCCGACTTATCAACCCCGCCCTCCCAAAGCTCGTGAAGCAACGCTATGGAACAGAACTCCACTCTCGCACACTCGCATCAATAAAGCCAGAGATTTCACAGGCTATGACCTCATTAGTAGACGAAATTACAACGTCTGATGAGGCTAAAGCATCAAATATCAACAGATCAGTCCATTGGAGTAAATGATCGCCTAAACCCCCAACGAGGCCAGCTAAGAAACTCGGTCCGCGCGAAACATCATGCCCCCTGTGCAAACAAGCCGGTCGTGCTGAGCAGAGTCACTTCCTAAGCGAGTGTAATTACCTTCCTGAACATGATCGAAGATATATTATCAAAGCCCGACAAGTCGTCTCAATTTTGGACGCTGACAGCACCCATGATACTTACGCTGTAGCCGACGGCAACTCCTTTCCCCAACTGAACCAGTCAGACCATACAACCCGCTTGATCCAAGTACGCCAATCCCCCTACCTTGATCGACACCACCTAGCTCGCCTTACTATCGACAGCGGAACTACAGGCAACATGATTCGCCTTTCCACCGTTAAAAGAATAGGGGTCGAGATAAAGCTGAGCTCTCAGTCAGCTCACCAGGTCGATGGGTCATCCCCTTAGGTTAATGGGTGAGACATGCATAACGTTCACTAGGGATGATCAAACATTCAACTTCGAAGCTCTAGTAGTGGAAGACCTCGATGTAGAAATCCTTGCCGGTACCACGTTCATGGAAGCCAGCGACCTAGCTATCTGTCCAGCCGACCAGAGACGCCTCATCACTCTCTGAAATGAGACCACATACTTGTATGGCTCTTCTACTAAAAAATCCGACGTCAAGGCAATTCGTCACGCCATGGTTCTACAAGCCCCCGCAACAGCCTCTACTGTTTGGCCAGGAGATTACCTCGAGATCGAACTTCCCCCTGACTTCCCCTCCGACAACGCTCCCAGCGTCTGTTCCTCTAAGATCCCCCAAATGTGGCCACCACCTACTATCGTGTCGAGTGTTGCCAGCAAGATTCGTATCCCAAACCTTTCAGAGGACCCTCACGCCCTGAAACGCAACGAACACTTTTGTCAAATCAGTCCCGTCTTCCTCCCGTCAACCCGTGATGAACTCCGTGTGACACCTAAACCTCCTCTGAATACAAACCCACCGACAACATCACAGCTACGCACCCTCAACCCTCACCCTCAAAGTTCCGAGCTTTACTCGATCAATTCGACAGTGTGTTCGATCCCAACATCGAAGGCTACAACGGCGCCTCAGGCCCATTTGAAGCCAATGTGAACATGGCATGGGTCCCGTTGAGCACTAGAAGAGCTCATGTGTCGTGTGTTGGTATACCTCCTTGAGGAAGGCGTGGTAGCTAAAATCGTTGACGACATATACGGTGGAGGAAATTCCCCTGAAGAACTGTTACAGAACTGGACCAAACTACTATCCGCCCTCCACAAGAACAACCTACGTCAGTCTGCGCCCAAGACAACAATAGCTCATGTGTCGTGTGTTGGGAGACCTCCTTCAAGAAGGCGTGGTAGCTAACATTGTTGACGACATATACATTGGAGGAAATTCCCCTGAAGAACTGTTACAGAACTGGACCAAATTACTATCCGCCCTCCACAAGAACAACCTACGTCAGTCTGCGTCCAAGACAACAATAAACCCCAAGTCTACAACTATCCTGGGAAGGGCATGATCACAAGGTATGCTGAAGGCCAATTCTCACCGAATCTCCACACTCGCATCATGCACCCCTCTCCCCGGAAAAGGTCGGCACAATGAAGTCGTTCATCGGAGCGTATAAAATTTTTGCTCGCGTAATCACCATACTAGCGCCACTGGATGATGCCATCGCCGGACGCCAGTCCCATGAGGCAATCACTTGGACCGATGATCTACGCGAAGCATTCAACGCCGCAAAGAAGGCCCTCTGCATCACAATACTAAGACCAGACGATCAGCTATGGATCGTAACTGATGGACCCGTGAGGAATCCCGGTATCGGCGCAACGCTCTATTTGACTCGCACCGGTAAGCTTCACCTCGCTGTATTTTTCAGTGCAAAGTTGCGAGGACACCAGGCATCGTGGCTGTCTTGCGAAGTCGAATCACTAGCTATCGCTATAGCCACCAAACATTTCAGTCATCCAGGAAAGCTTGTGTTCTTATCAAGCCGTGTGTCCAGGCCTACGAGAAGTTGTGTCGGGGAGAATTTTCAGCCGGTACTCGTGTATCAACCTTCTTATCTACCGTGAGCCGCTATCAGGCATCAGTTCAACACGTAGCAGGAGCCTCCATATTGCCATCAGACGTTGCTAGGCATTGCTTGCCAAGTGTGCACCTTCGTCAAAAGAGCAGAGTCGTCCGTTATCCGCCATGCCTCAGTCGAGGAAATACTGTCCGGAACAGCTAAACTCCCATTTACAAGCAGAACCGCTTGGTGATCTATCCAATCGGAGTGTGCCAACCTCCGCCGTACCCATGCACACCTGAAACAAGGTACTCGCCCTTCCCCCAAAAAAAAACTAACGTCAAAGACATCAAGCGTTATCTGAACATCATAACAATCGTCAAAGATGGGCTCCTGGTTGGCAAACGCAACCAGCCACTAAACCCTGCTCGAAAATGCAGTCATCCCTCGCCAAGTTCTAGACGGCCTCTTAACCGCCTTACATATACAGCTCAATAATTCCACTAGTCACCAACTAAAGATGATAGTGCAACGCTCGCTCTTCGCCCTCGATATGGACAAAGCTATCGACCTCGTTTCCAACAGTCACCACTACGTTTCACTTCGCCAAATACCTCACGCTGTTATCGTATCGAACAGTCTACAACCAACTCTCCATCTCGATTGGAGTCTCATTCGCCACTGACGTCATAAAGCGCAACCAACAGCTTATCCTAGTCCTAAGAGAATGTGTAACGTCATGATCATTTACAACAACTACACTTCTTGAAGACGAACGCCACAAGACACTACGCGACGCACTAATCCAATTGTGTATATAATTGCGTCCACTAGATAGTCCACTAGCCGTCATCCGAACTGACCCCGCTCACGGATTTAGAGCCCTAAATGGACGCCGATTTGGTATTCCTCAAGGGTCCATATTAGGTTCCCTGTTGTTTATTATTTACGTAAATGAATTTCCAAAATGCCTAAATCACTCCTCCTTTGACCTCTGTGCACATTCTTGAAATTCATAACTATTTTATTATTATCGTATATCTCTCTTTTTCTTTCTACAATTATTTTCTTGTGTAATTATCTTTAAAAAAATAGTGCAAAATAAAATGAACTTGAACTTGAACACTCGAAACCTGGGATATTTGCTGATGATACATATATCACAACGGCAGGCGAAGACATCCGAGAAATCCAGGACATGCTAAACGAAGATTTAGCTGCTGTTGATAATTGGTTAAAGACGAACAAGCTTAGTTGTAATACCAAAAAAAACAAATTACATGACAATAGGCTCCAGACAAAACCGAACTGACCCCGCTCCCGGATTTAGAGCCCTAAATAGACGACGATTTGGTATTCCTCAAGGGTCCATATTAGGTTCCCTGTTGTTTATTATTTACGTAAATGATTTTCCAAAATGCCTAAATCACTCGATACCTGGGATATTTGCTGATGATACATATATCACAACGGCAGGCGAAGACATCCGAGAAATCCAGGACATGCTAAACGAAGATATAGCTGCTGTTGATAATACCCAAAAAAAAATTACATGACAATAGGCTCCAGATAAAGGTTAGAAAAGGCAAAATCAATGGATCTGTCTATAAACAACAAAGATGTTAAACAAAAAGAGGCTATCAAACTTTCAGGAATAAACATTGATGAATCAATGAATTGGGATGAGCAAATTAAACATGTAATTTCTAAAGTGTCAAAATGGCCTGCGTATGCTATATAAAACAAGAAATTTGACAAATGATATAGACACACTAAAATCTGTTTATAATTCATTAGTACAGCCATACTTTGACTATTGTAGCATCGTCTGCGGGAACTGCTCCAAAACACGTGCTGATCAATTACAAAAGCTGCAGAATAGAGCAGCTCGTATAATTACTAGGGCAGATTACTCAGTCAGGTCTCACGACCTCCTTGAGAAACTTGACTGGCCAAATTTAAATAAAAGACAACAATTCCATTTACGGATTATGATGTTCAAGGTATTTCACAAGATAGCACCAGACTATTTACAGGACTTGTTTACACTGACCTCAGATGTGCACAGCCACAATCTTAGAGGCAGCAAATTTGACCTACGACCTCCTAAGCCTAAAACCAATTTCATGAAACGCTCCTTCTCCTATCACGGTGCCATTGCCTGGAATGAGCTTTCAAATGAAACAAGAGATCCACCTTCAGAAGAGCCCTCAAACGATAACACAATTTATCCTTATAATTTTTTTTTTTACGGGGAATGGATATTATTAGTATATTATTACTAACATGTAGGTATTAGTATATTATTTCAGCCGTTTACCGTGTCAAAATAAAGTTAAGTGATTGATTGAATTGATTGACGACGATCTTATACGACAACACAGACTAACATTAGAGATCGGCAGGGTAAAGAACCCTAATAAGAACCCCGTGGCTGAAAAAGCGGTAGAGGAACTTGAGACCGAATTGCTCCGACGAGATCCCCTGGGTGGTCCTCTCAGTGGCTACTGCCACCTTTAACGCATCTATACGCAGCCGTGGCTTATCCGCGAGAGAAATGTGGACACAGCGAGATCAATTTTCGAACAGTCAACTACCACTCGACGACCATGAGTTGATTGTCAGGCAATACGAGCAACGAATTTCTAACTATCCCCACAGGGAAAGGTCCAAGGTTCCCGTAGGCAGGTCTCAACCTCCAGTTTCACGGCTAACAGTGGGCGATTTGGTTTATCTCCATGCCGATCGCAATAAGTCATGCGCTTGGGCCCGTTACCTAGTCGTATCGATTGAGGGTCACTGGTGCAATGTCAAGAAGTTCAGTTTCAGTTTCAGTTTCAGTTTAGTTTATTTGCCAAAAATATAAATAGTACGTAATCTTACAAAGATTAAAATAAGTGGTGGGGTAGCACAAGAGAAACCATAAAGGCTTGTGAGGCTCTGGGCCACCTCGTTACAATTAATATTGGTTAATGAATTGTTTGAGGCGGCAAGAGCAACACGCTAACAAAACTAATCAAATACATTAAAATGCAAACATGAAAGATAATACAATTTTATAATTAATTAATTGCGGGAGAAAAGATAGTTCTTAAGATTGAATTGGAAAGAAGAAAAGGACATTGCGTTACGTATATTTGAACTCAAAGTATTGTAAAATTTAGGACCTTGGAAACTAACAGAGAATTGTTTTATATTTGTTCTACACAAAGGAACATGAAATAAATGAGAACTTCGGGTATTGTAACTGTGAATTTGATCATTCCTCAACAATAAGTTGTCGAAACCTCGAGGAAGTAAATTGTTTTGATACGAATACGTAAATTTTCCCAAATTGAGTAAATAAATATCTTCAAATCTCAAAATCCTTTGTTGTTTGAATATTGGGTCAGTATGGGCGGCGTCAAAGGCTACCTTATCTATAATTCTAATTGCACGTTTTTGGAGCAAAATAATACGATGTAAGTTAGATGGATACGTTGAGATGGATAAGTTCACGGGACATCAGTTAAGAAATACCTCGTACCGAGTTAAGCGTAGCGAATGTTACAACGTTCCCTGTTCTGTTGTATCAAAAGCTCCCCTCGCCATGGCAGCACCCTCTCTACCCCTGACGACGAGGAATATCCTCCCATCTTACCTACAGCTAGTCCTCCACAACCGTCACTCATCCCAGACGAGATCTCAGCCCCACCCGAAACAGATAATGGCACAGTGTGCAAACCCACCGCAGACAGCCAAGAAGAATCGCAGTCAGGATCGACGTCCCCTTCAGACGACTCAGACGATATTGACGAACAACCGGATAAACTAGCATCCAGCAGCGGAGAATGCCTGAGAAGATCAACTCGGCCTCGAAGTACCCCGTTCTACCTTGAGGACTATGTCACTGACTTTTAGGTTAAACATACCCCTTTGGTTACTATAGTCAAGGTCAGAATTAACAGGGACAGTGTTAACGGTTCTTATTCCGTTCGTAAATATTAGTATTCCTGTCCGTCCCGCGGACGAACGTCATACTGTTTCAGTTCGCCTACCTTGTAGGCATCGTTAGAGAGAGAGAGAGAGAGAGTGATAGAGAAAGAAAAGAGAAGTGGTTTAGCCATTACTGATTGTTATTTGTACTCCGGTCAGCGGTTGATCTAGGTAACGGTATCCGATCCGCCATCTTGTTTGTGTTACACTGCAGATTTGTTAGCGTTATTAAAGTATCTTCCTGAAGTGTGTTGGGCCTCTGTTCCTTAACTACGGGCGATGAATGACAGAGTGAAACGACAGGATTTGCATTAAACACACATTGAAATTCAACATCATTTAACAAATACCTACACACACACCCACACACCCACAAAGCAACAACAACAAAGTGTCACATACACGTACTACTGTACTACTATTAGTAAATTTGGACTCACCCTAAGAAGGAGGATATATGTTGGAATCCTCTGAATCACCGTGTTGAGGTAGGCAGATAATGTTAGGCCAGGCTGACAAACTGGATCATTATAGCACGTCTGCAATATATCAACAAAACAACCAACTGAATGAAATCAATTTTGAAATCACATAGGTTTCCTGCGATCTGATTGGCTCACAATAGTGCAATTACAAACCAAATCCTTTTCTGTCTGCAACCGTAACTTTTTATTGAACCAAACAAAATGCAGAAACCATACTATTTACAGTGGCGATGTTGTATCGGATGTACAATGGCAAGCCGCTTCGGCGAGCCATCGTAGATCCGATACGACATTGCCACGAATATTGTAATGGCTTGTGCAACGAAAACAAATTGCTAAAGACAAAACAGATCAACTAATGTTTTGTGTGATGTAAAGTACTTATGATATGCAGACATTAATTTTTAAGCTTCGATTTCTCTCACCTTGCTATCGATGTGGGATGAATTAGTTTCTCACAAAAAAACATGTCCCACATCGAAGAGACAGTGTGTATGCAATAAGAGAGCATATGTATGTTGTCATTTCACCTGGCCCGGGATAGGGGAAGTCAGTGATCGGTCGTGAGACTCTTCATACTAACGCTAGCACGTTTGTATCTTGTATCAGGATTCTAGTTAGCTTATAGTTAGAACTCTGTATCATTTGATACAGAATACTAATAGGGCTTATATTAGTATTCTGGGCCCGGTTCCTGAAAGCCGGATTAGCGCTATTCCTGGATTAACTCTCAACAAAACATATTAGTTGTCATGGTAATTAACTCTGGATTAGCGCTAATC
Organism: Actinernus sp. WN-2022; assembly: GCA_030867875.1. Classification (NCBI taxonomy): domain Eukaryota; kingdom Metazoa; phylum Cnidaria; class Anthozoa; order Actiniaria; family Actinernidae; genus Actinernus; species Actinernus sp. WN-2022. The sequence continues at coordinate 2,112,299 of JAOWCC010000655.1, read as the reverse complement.
AGGCTTTCAGGAACCGGGCCTGTATCATTTGATACAGAATACTAATAGCTAACTAGAATTTTGTATGGGGTTTACAGTGGATCCATGTGATCCGAATGCTGGGTCTGGATTGGCTGAGAACCTTATGAATTGTTAATGAGTTGTACAATGTCAAATACAAATATATAAAAAATTAGACTTTAGTAGATATAATATATAAATGACATTCACTATTATAACAATAGATGAATAATTACATTGAGGAATGCCTCAAACTCCTTCTTCTTCTTTAGTTTCTGTTTGATCAACTTCTCAGCAGCTTCGTAGTTGTTGCAGTAAGCTGTATATATATTAAGCTTTGAAGCCTGGGGAAGCAAAAATAAAACAGTAATGAATACAAACTTGCATGAGCAGCTAATGTGTACAGTCATACAACGGCAACTTACAACAACTGGTCTGATTGGCTGATTACCATGAGAAATGAGGGCATACCACAGTAGATTGTGTGATAGCACGCTAGAATAACGTTTCCCCCACAAACTTTCTTGTCTTCAAGTCCAAGTCCGCTGTTTGTTGCAGCTGTAAAAAATACGATAGCCTGCCGTGGTATGTCCTCTTATTTACTATATGTTGTCATCGTATGGTCAAAACTGACGTGAAGTCACGAGGATGAAAAGGCTCTCAGGGGGTGGGGTCCGGAGAAATATTGGAGTCCCTTCTTCCCTTTCCCATCTCCACTAGTCCCTTTGTATTATATTTTCTCTCCGATTGCTCCCCACCTTCCCAACCTGTCTTGTTGGTCAACAGCTAACTTACCATATCACTAAAGATGTCGCCGACACTCTGCCCTTCCTTCCAATGGGTGATCCTTTCACACAGTAAGAAAACCACATCCTTATGCAACTGGAAAATCCTGCAAACACATTACAATGACACCGGTGGTGTCTTAATAAAAGTGTGTTTTATGATGGTTGGGTACACTTACATTAATGTAATCATGTTTGATATTCCAAGGTTGTCATGCAGTGAGCACTGTATTTTACTGTAGAGCAGGTTTCAATTGACTGTAGTAAAACCAAAACCAAAGCAATTACAACGAACCAATCACGAACTAAAGTAAATACCGATTGGTTTCACTGGCATGAGAAAGCAACCAATCAGGAGGAAAAGTAAACGCAATCGTGGATTGATGGCGTGACGGACCAAAACCACGATTGGTTTACTCTGGAATTTGATTCGCTGACTGATTACAAAACATTTTCACAGCCAACAGAAAAGCTAAGTAAACGCAAAACCAAAGCAATCACCGAAAACTTTCGACACTCAGTTGAAACCTGCTCTATTGCGATGTAATGCATTGTGTTGCACTGTATTGTATTGTATTGCAACGTACTGCAATGTTTGCAGTGTATTGTACTGTATTGCAACGTACTACATTGCGTTGCACTGTATTTTACTGTATTGCAATGTACTACATTGCGTTGCACTGTATTGTACTGTATTGCAATGTACTACATTGCGTTGCACTGTATTGTACTGTATTGCAATGTACTACATTGCGTTGCACTGTATTGTACTATATTGCAACGTACTACTTTGCGTTGCACTGTATTGTACTGTATTGCAACGTACTGCAATGTGTTGCACTGTATTGTACTGTATTGCAACGTACTGCAATGTCTTGCACTGTATTGTACTGTATTGCAACGTACTGCAATGTGTTGCACTGTGTTGCACTGTATTGTACTGTATTGCAACGTACTGCAATGTGTTGCACTGTATTGTACTGTATTGCAACGTACTGCAATGTGTTGCACTGTATTGTACTGTATTGCAACGTACTGAAATGTGTTGCACTGTATTGTACTGTATTGCAACGTACTGCAATGTGTTGCACTGTATTGTACTGTATTGCAACGTACTGCAATGTGTTGCACTGTATTGTACTGTATTGCAACGTACTGCAATGTGTTGCACTGTATTGCACTGTATTGAAACGTACAATACACCGCGGCCCATATGCATATGGTGGTGGTCCAGAACCCCCATCTTCTATACTACTTGCCTTGTTTTGCACCGAGGTATTGCGAGGTATTGAACCTTGATAGTGCTGGGCCACGAGCGGATAAATCGAAGTTTATATTTTAAACGCACAAAGGAGCATGCATTAGCTTTGTAATTACTTTAACCGCGGGTTTTCCCGTATCTAATTCTCCACAGGGAGATCTTCAGAGTGACCGAGCCGAGAGAGTTGCGGCTGCGAAAGAGTCTACATTTTGCATGAGCTTAGAGACTACCACCCTGCGTATGCACGAAAAAAGCTGACTGTCTTTAAATGTTAGGAGGGCCGAAGGCCAAAGCCGATTTTTTTTAGCTTTGACTGCTCTCTAAAACACTGGTTTCCTGTGTTCTGGAGACTAAACATTGGCTTGGGATTACAACAACAATTTCATTACATTTTCAGTTAAATTTAATTTTACACGACAGGTACGTCAAAACTTTGATGAACCCCTCCCCCAGGAGTAGGTAAAATCTTTGATTACCCCTCCTACAAAAGCACTTATAGCTTTTTTTGCCCCCCCCCCCCCCCATAATTTAGCCCCCCCCCCCCCCCCCAAGCCATAAATAATGAACACTCCCTGACATTGACTTTCATTTTCAGTTACAAAGACACCGAATCTACTGATCTAACTTTGAAAGGCTTCCAAAGACGCTATTACTAAAAGCTCCCAATAAGACCTGGTCATTGAATAGCTAAACTAAACCAACGCTAAGTATTTTACAAAGTTCAGTGGTCGATTCAACAATGGCATGATTTTAATTTTCAAACGTTAGACTATTAACTGGAGTTGGATCATTTGGAATCTTACCGGTCAATATTAGAAAACATCGTCTTCAATTCTTTGCGGTCAAGGTACACTTCAAGAGGCATTTTAAAAACCTGCAGGCAAAATAATATTACAACAAATGATGCTTAATATAGAGTGTAAAGGGTATAGCGATACTTACTGTTTGTAAACACTGACGTCATTTATATATTTGCATATATAATGTGGTTGGCAAAAAAAACCATGTGTTTGTATGACTTGTATGGGAACTAGCGATTTAGGCCTCACAAAATACATCTAAAGTCTCAATTCTGATTCCAAATCTTAATTCCTTTATAAGACTTATAAGTTAAGAGCATATAAGCTTCGATGAAAGGGCTTGCTTGCATTTTGGAAGAACAAGAAAGTAATTTGGCGATGAATAAGCACCGACCTGTGATATTTTATAAGCATCTGACTGGGTTCACGCTTCGTTTCTGCCAACCACAGAAAGCAACAAATGTGGCGTGACTGGCCTGTGTGACGTCACAGTAAGTATCGCTATTAGAGTACTGGCTTGAAATTAGAGGAAAATCCCATTAGCAACTGTTGCTAGTTAATTGTCATTTATTTTCACTGCATGCATGGTCTGATCCATAAAGTGGTAACAAACAGCAAGAACAAATACTTCAGCAAGATTCTACTTGATTGTGATCTTCTCGAACGTCTTCAATAGTTCAGTTTCGTATTCGAAAATTACCGCTGAATGTGATGACTACAGACGCATGGATACTGAAACCTGCAGACTTGCTCCAAGTCGAACTCGCTGAGTCACTTGGAAAGCGATTACTGGGTCAAAAAGCGAGTGCAAGAATCGAAGCGAGAGGCGAGTTCGACTTGTTTCACTTGCAGGAAATTGAATCGGGGATTATGTTTTGGCGCGAAAACACATTTCAGGGGCGGAGCTAGCCTCCGATGCAGACGTCTTGTGTGGTTCGTTTCCCTCCCTCCCACACCAACGTCTGCGAACTCGAGCCACATTTTGTGTTCCGTGACTTACGGATTGTTTATTTTGACCAATCAATTTGCTAGTTAGGGTTTTCCCATAGCCCAAACATAATTAATTACTTCGTGGACCGTGGGAACACAAACATTTGATTGGCTGATTATTTCGACTTCCATTTTTGCACGTGCAGCACGTGCTAGCCGCCTAGACAACAGAAAATAACTTCAAAACGCTCAGAGGTTTATACCAAGTTGTTAAAAAAAAACATATTTTAGTGCATAAAATGTGGACTTTGGCTATGGATTTTGAAGCTTCCGAATATCTAAAAGAAAGATCTTCACGTCATTCCCGTTGCCACAAAAAAAACTCTGCTTTGGTGGCAAGAATACTCAGTTCAGCGACTTGTAGGGAATCTATTCATATCGACGAGCTGTGCATTTTAATGAGCTCCCGGAAAATGAGAGCTCCTCTCTGATTGGCTGAACAAAAAAACCGGCGGCGGAGCTTACATTTCGCGCCTTTGACAATCTCTTTCTGAGGACTAACTTGACACGTCAACATACAATGCCTGAAGAAGGACTTTGAGAAAGTCTATGAAACCTGCAGCAACACCATCACACAGACCACAGCAGAAACAAACGGAAGAGAAGGTACAGCAACTGCCTACACCCTCATCAGCGAGTACATCAGTCAAGTTCAAAGAGGCAGTAGCTAAACCGGTAACCCAAGCTTCAGCAGAAAGTACTACAGCATTCCCCAGACGAGTTCTGCAACTCCACCAACAACTAAGACAAGGACTAGGAACATTAGACTTCCAACTCAGTACAAAGACTTGATCATGTCAGTCATTAGAGTTTACATATAATGGACTATAAACTGTTTGATCAAGTATATTTACATTAGTCAGCAAGACTTTGAACAATTAATGTTATTGTTGAACATTTTACTAGTCAACCAGAAGATATTAGCAAGACTTGGTTGCAATGCTAGTTTTGGCAATTTTGATATTTTATAGTGATCTTTGTAACAATTGTTTTTTTTACTTTTGAAAGAAAGGGAGATGTTGCAATGTTATGTCCGGTCTTACATATTTGGAAGACCTGGTCATGTGATCATCAGCCATGATGAATAAATTAAGTTGAATGAACACGAACCCTCAAACTGAAGAAAGTTTAGCCTTTGCCATGTTGAATGTCTCTGCTAGCAGTGGTCTTTCCGGCTCAATGCAGCAGGGAACTTTGTTGAATCGACTTTCTGCTTAATGGGCTACATTTTGAGTAGGGTCGGATGTCTTGGTTGGGGTTTACCCCGGTCAGTAAGAACCATTCCCTAGAGGCCATGCCCTCGCGCGCTCGGTGAGTAGTCGTATTACAATTATAGTGTATTGAATACTATAATACTATAATTTATGCAGCTACTCATCATTAGTTGATATAAATACATGTACGTGAAAAAAACGATTGCCACCAAGCGAATTCACTCGTGGTCTAGCGGTTAGGGTTAGGATAGGGTTGTGTCCCGGGGTTGTGTCAGTCGTTCTATAAATCTTATATTCCTGGGTTCGATTCCTACGCTGAGGAAATTATTCAAGGTTAACAAAGGGAGTTTTGTGACGTAGTCTGTGAGGTTCTTACACCGAGGTTAAGAGCCCTTGGTTGAGTCTAAATTCCACGCTAAATTCCAATTCGATAAGTGGATTTAAGCCGGGTCCTGGCTTTGATCATCCCCTGTGGTTGTTTCAGGTCCCGTTAGAAATTCAGTCTTCAGTGAAATTTAGTCGGCTGTTCACGTCTTCAAGCTCGACACAACAATATTGCCTGAAACTTTGCAATATCTATCTGAGTTCTGCCGACATAATTTCTAGTACAAACATCTGGTCCAAAACATACCAGTGTTATCTAAAGGCCATCGGCTGATACAATCCTGTAGATGTGAAGTGGAATTCTCAGTACATTACGTAGTCGACAATTTCGGGGCTGGGAGTCACGATTATACAACCGAGACGGAAGATCACTCGCCAGAAACCGGACTTCTTCTAGTTCTTGTTCTTTGGCCACCCGATGACTTGGAAAGGTCAAAAGGCGAAGTGTATAAGGATATGGGTGCTTTCTTGAATAAATTTTGAATTCACAGCTTGTTCGTCGGTCGGCTAACACGTACATGTGAATGGAATTGAATAATAATAATAATTTTATTCATCCTTATACAACAATAGTACATTGGATTTTTTACAGTAATTAAGTACAAACTAACGGACTAAGGTTTTACCAACTAATACAGTAATATCGTAAAAATATTTAGCAGATATCTTCATGATTGACTCATCATTCATGGATAGTAAGTACAGAAATAAAGACTTTCTATCAAATGATTTAAAATTATTATTAATTACATGTAATTTGTTGATGAATTCTTCTCTTATACTCATAAAATCATTATTCTCACAGATCATCACATAATGGTATTCGTCTCCCACTTGATTTGAGTTACAAATGGGACAAATGCGTTTTTCAACTGGGGTATTATTGTATCGTCCAGTTTCTATTGGCATCTTATGTGCTGATATTCTAATTTTAGACACTGCCTGACGATGTTTACTATTTGTGACGTATTTTAGATATTTTTCAAAGTATATGTTTGATTTAACTGAAGTGTACGTACGTAATTTACCACCATTATGTACGTGTGAGTCACTTCTATTTTTCTTAACTTGAATTTGCCAGAATTTAATGTAACGATCGAAAAGTTTTGCCCTAAAAAAATTAATGAATGCACCTATATGTTTAGGAGGTACACATAGATTTGAAAATTTGCCAAGATCACAAAATTGTAGTAAATAGTTGGTGAATATTACACCCTGGGAATTTAATTTCAGACATAAATTCGAGGCTTTGCCGACAAGGGTATCATTATAGTTAGGATCACTTAAACGTAACCAATATTTCAAGACCAAAGTTGAAATCTGTACAATTAAAGGTACTCTTCCTAACTCAGCATATACTGCCAGGTTTGTTGCTTTGCGGTGGACCCCCAAAACACGCTTGCAAAATTTTAGATGAAGCTTTTCTACACAATTTACCGCTGTAAATATTTTTAGTTTAAAACTATCAAAACTCGATAATTTTCCCAAACAGTAGACTCCCCAAATTTCACAACCATATAGTAACACGGGAGTCACTACGGAATTGAAAAGTTTCAATAGTACTTTTACAGGCGCGTTTTCTAAAGTCGAAAAACACTTGAATAAACTATGATAGGCCCGTAAAGCTTTGTTATACAGTAGCTTTTGAGCTATCTTAAAATTACCTGCAAAATGGAATGTAATACCTAAATATGTATATTCTTCCACGTATTCTAAGGTATCAGTTCCGAAGTACCATTGACATTTCGTTAACTTATATCGCTGGGGTTTTGATGCAAAAATTAAAATTTTTGATTTTTTCAGGTTTACTTGTAACTTCCATTTTTTAGTGTAAGAATTAAGTTCCCGAAGACACGATTGTAACCCGGATTGAGATTGAGACAAAAGGACTAAGTCGTCAGCATAAAGTAGACAATTTAAATTTCTTCCATTCAGGTTTACTGGGTCACACCTGTTATCAAATACTTCTGGTATGTCATTTATAAAAAGATTGAAAAGTGTTGGACTAAGGTTACATCCCTGTTTGACTCCAATTTCTAACTGAAAAAAAGACGTAACGCCTTGATTTACTTTCACTGCGGATTTGACGGAGGAATACATACTAAGTAAAATACGTAAAAAGTTTCTACTACACCCATACTTAATGAGTTTAAAGAATAAACCCTCTCTCCAGACGCTATCGTATGCTTTTCTAAAATCAATAAAGCAAGCGAAAAGAGGTTTGTTCTTTGATTTATAAAAATGAATTAAAGTTTTTAACACCAATATATGATCAGATGTTCTGAAACCTTTCCTGAATCCGATTTGACTTTTATTTAAAATATATTTTTTTTCTAAGAATAAGTTGAAACGAGTATTCAATATAAGGGTAAAAAATTTTCCCAAACAACTACTGATACAAATGCCTCTATAGTTATTGAGATCTAACCTATCTCCAGACTTATGAAGAGGTACTATCAAACCTTCTGACCACGCTAGTGGAAAATGTCCATGAGAGAGAATTACATTGAACAATTTAACAAACTGAGGTGCTAAGCTGTCTAATGAAGATTTGATGATTTCGTTACATATTGAATCTCTCGCGCTTGCCTTTTTATTCTTAAAGTGCCACTACGACGAAAATTTACCATTTCGATTTGCCACTTTTTCAGTGTCTATAGGTCAATCAGTATTAGAAATATCCGAAATAGTAAAACATATTCCCAAATGGGCATCTTAAACCACAAATGTTAGGAGAGTTTACCGGTAAAATCCTGTCCGCCATTGCTGGAAGCCGTGCCCTTTGTTCAGCTTTAAACAAAGGTTTATTCACCGGAAGGGATGTCATACACTTAACACGACAACCTCGTGGCGCGAAATAGCGTGCATAAAAAAAGTAGCCAACCTCGCAAAGATAAATATAACTTTCTTCTTATGTACGTGAAGACGTTTTTAGTAGAAATATGCCTCCAGGCGTTGTGTTCTGCAGGCGAGCGTTAAGTGTATGACATCACTTCCGGTGAATAAACCATTGTTCAAAGCTGAACAAAGGGCACGGCTTCCAGTAATGGCGGACGTGTAGATTCAATATTCGGAGCTAAAAAAATAAGACTTTCTGTCGTTGTATCGAAAAACAATTTGAACTGGTAATAATATATGAACTCTACTTTATGAATATGCAAAAACATTGATATGTCAAAATTTGATCGTAGGGGCACTTTAAGTCTTTTTGAAACCTCCCTTATTTCGTTAATTGTAATGGGATCGTCAAGAATTTTGTTGTTGCCTGAAGCCCAAATATGAAAATCAGTAACAATTTGAGCTTCGGTACTTTGACAGTGTGTTGTAAAATGTATTCTATTTAATTCTTTGAAATAATCATACCAGTCTGTAGGAGATACATGTATATCATTAGAAATATCATTGTTTTTCCCATTTGACTTAATGACGTTAACGAGCTTCCAAAACTCTTTTGGATTATTACTTTCTAAGTTACCAATTTTGTCTAGTAACTCATTCTTGAATTGAATTTTTGTCTTTTTAATCAACTGCTTGTATTTCTTCTTGGTAGAGAAAAACTTATGTCTCAAGTAAGGATCACCTGGATATTTTGAAACCAAATAACCCAAATTTTGTACTTCCTTTTTGAACTCGTAACAATTTTTATCAAACCATTTTTGTTTCTGGATGACCTTTTTCTTACTTTTACTTTGACCTATTTTACTCTTAGTAGGTAACACCTTTTTGGCTGTACTGACTATGGTGTCTGTAAACTCCTTTACCAACATATCTATGTTAGTTCCCTCTTTGTCTACGTGTATTGAATCAAACAAGGAGCCTAATTTATTGTGAACCTTATCTGAATTAATCATATTAACAAATTCACTTTTCAAATCGTCGTTCCAAAGAAAAGTCATTGGATGTGACTCCATAGGCACACTTTTTTCTAACATATTTGGAACTTTTGCCTCCATGACGAATGACAGAAAACAGTGGTGCGAGAACTCCGTTACACTGGAGACCGTGAATAGGTTGACAGAGCGAAACAGATTTTGAGAAACAATAGCGTAATCGACCACACTCGCGCCATTATAAGTATGACAGGTAAACTGACCTAGAAAATCGCCCTTACACCTACCATTTAGAGTTACTAGGTTATTACCAATACATAATTCAGAAAGTGATCTGCCATATTTATTTATGTGAATATCTCTAGAGTTTCTTGGCTCCATTATTTCAGAATTAAAACCCGCAAGATTGAAAGAAACGTCATTGACGTAATCTTCTAAGTTTCCCATTCTTGCATTAAAATCACCGCATAACATTATTTTGCCTTTTTTAGAAAAATTGTAAATATTTTCTTGTAGAATGTCAAAATGATCTTTGTCCAATCTCTTCTCTCTTGGGGAGTTTAGAGGTGGGATGTAAACAGTACAAATGAAAACGTCATGTTTCAAATGGAAGAAATCTTTTTCTAATTTCCACCAAACAAACTCCTCACAACTCTCCTTATCGAGAAATTTAACTCCTTTTCGTAATGATGATTTGACTAACACAGTAATGCCTCCAGAGTTCCTACGAGAATTTGGATGGTTCTTTCTTCATTTTGAAAAAGCATAAAAGCCGTCTATGTTTAAGTCTTCACCGTAAGGTAACCAAGTTTCGACGAGTGAAGCAAAATCGAATTTTGCTATTTCTGTAATGAAATCTTTATCAATCAATTTCCCCGAAAGACCTTCAATGTTCCAACTACAGAAACTCAGAAAATTTCTGACCGGGATTTTCATGCTTGGAAAGCACAAACAAAGATAAAAATACTATGAACTGACACCACCTCCCATTAGCAGCCGAAACACTAAACCCTGGAAACTTTCACAACAGAAATGAAAAACATAAGTATATAAACTTCTCTAAAATATCAGTGTAGAAATATATGGAATGAAACTGAAATAAATGATTGTAGTAAGTAGTGTTATACCGGTCTTACTTGAGTATCTAACTGCCGTGAGAGCATGTTCATTGGTGGATAGCTAACCTGTGGATTACAGAACGCTAGACCCGGTGGAGGCGGCGGCGGAAGAACGACCCTTTGATATACCGGAGCTGGCTGATGTTGAGATTGGTTGTTGCCACTAACGACTTGAATAAAGTTCTTTAGCATATCCGATAGACTAGTTAATTGTGAGTTGATTGAGTTGATACCATTGTTACTATCTACCTGAACTGAGGAATCCTGATTGTTATTAACTGGCTGATCACCCACAAGGGTGTGCGGTCTCTGTCTGAACATGGGGGCGCTTTGTTGATAATCGACTTGTTCATCACCCACTACGAAGTGTCTTTGTCTGGGTACGGGGCTTTGCTGTGCTCGACTGTGACCTGCGACCGTTGATGACGCCAACTCTTGAGGCCAAGAGAGACTCTGATGCCATTTTTTAGGTTCCTGGCAAACAATGGGACACCTCTATTTCTATTCAAATGTTTACTGTCGAAAAAACATCGTTCCTGACTTAGGTTGCGATTGTCGATATGTGTAACATTTGGGAAATTCTTAACTTTATCATGGACGGAAGCGTTCACCAGAAACACAGCCTCGTCAAACTCATCACACCTAGGCGTAAGGCTTGACAAGATAATCTGCTTGTCAGGAAAGGCTCGCAGAGCAATAGATACCATATCAACTTGTTTGAGCACTGTTTCTTCTACGGAATGAGATTCAACGTCGTTCACGCCAGTATTGATAATAATGCCTTTCTTCACCAAAAATCTTGGCGTGGTTAATATTTTTATGGCTGTATCTGTGTTACCACACGGGATTAACTTGGAAATATACCGTGGACATAATTTATTCAAATCGATAAATCGTCTGTTGGAATCACACAAGAAAACATAGTCGTACTCATGTTCAGTGATGTTATTGTTCTGGTTTTGGCGAGACGTACTTGATTCGTTAAGTGTTTCCGGGTTAATTGACGGCTCCTTTGTATGTGGTACCTCAACGACTGGGGCAACATTAACATGATTTTCTATTTGTTCAACTTCTACGGATTGATTGACTTCTAGTTCTTTTACGTTTTCTATATCAAGCTGGTTTCGTAATGATGACATACGACACTCGCATTCCTTACTCGACAAAGATATTTCTTCACTGAGCTTGTGGTTTGTGTCATTTAATAAGACACACGTTTCTTCTAGGCTTTGAATTCTTTTGACGAGGTTTCCTTTTTCTTCAACGAGTGAGCCGACACGTCCCTGTAGTTTCTTCATTTCCCCTTCAGCCTTCAGCATACGCTGCTCTACCTCATGTGTGATGTTGTCCTGGGTTTTCTTGAGGACTATCAATTCGTTCTTAATCCGATCCTGTAGTGAGTTTGACAACTCTACTTTGAACGTGTCAAAATCCCCCAACATAATGTTATAACGCTGTAGCTGATCAAAGTCCTTGTTCGCGACTTGGTTTTCTAATTTAGCGACTATGTCTTGGACTTGGCGTAACTTGTTGTTTATTGTTTGTATCTGATCCATAGTAGCATTAATATCGCAGCTAGCCTTAGAGGACTTTTCCTTGGCCAGTTTAGGAGACGTAATCTGCAATTTCTTTCTGACCGGAAATGACTTACGAGACAATGGCGACTGATAAACAGCTAAGTAAGAAGGCGATTTGCTTTTGGAACTATTCTTACGACGAGGGGAGCGACTCTTAGCTTTTGGAAATACTCTCACGTTATCGTCTACTTCACCGTCCATTTCTTCCACTTCTTCTTCATCACTTTCTTCTGATAAGGGATCAAGAGAGATGCCGACCAAATCAAGAATTTTATCACCTTGAAAAATATCTGAATATAAGGCACTGACCTGACAATTGTCCAAAGCCTTGTCTCCACATAAACCATCTACGAAAGACCCCAGTTTACCGAACTCGGTGTCACGCCAGAAATCTCTGAACTTCCCTTGAATCATAAATTTGCGTTTGGACAAGTATACAGTTATTGTAAATAACAGTGCGCTAGACTTTCCTTCATCTCGGAGTTGGTAGAGTTGAACGACAAGCTCAACTACGTTTCCTGGACTATCTGTCTTGCGTAACCAGTCGACTTTAAAAGACTCTTGGTTTCCAAAATCGAGCCAGTACCTTATTTTTAATGCCTTTAACCAGTGATCGAAACGGCATTGTTCTTCCACGACGAATAAATGTACCGCTCCTTTTTCTGATGTTTGAATATCCTCCTGGACCACGAGCAGATCGTTCACATTCGAATTCCCTGTATTCTCTTGCATATTTTCGGAACTACTAAGCACCAACGGATTACTACTCATGTTAGAGATTTATATTGTTAAAGAAACCGAAAGAAAGGTTGACTGAGTAGGGAGGAAAGGAGTTCAGCCGTAAGCGTCAAGAAAACACGTGCGACTCGCCGCCATGATACTTGATATATTTGATATATATTGATACTTGATATATATTGAATGTCCCGCTATCTACGAAATGTCAAGTTTAACCAATCGGATCACGGTTAGTGTTATTTAATATGCGCTCAAAATTTAAATATTGGCACAAACCAAACTATCTGCTTTTACACCTTCGTAAGCCTTGTTCTTCATATAAATCTTCATAATTACACGCACTTTGAAGGTAAGTATGCGTAGCTTTTCAGGATGTTGTCCTATGACGGTGAAAAACACAGGTTGCGAATTACTTAAAAGAAAGCATTTCTGAAACATCAAGATAATACTTTCACTGTATACAATAACTGTAGCGTGTGAGTTGTTTGTCATTTGTATCTCGACCGGTAACTTAAATTTCTCTCAACAGCAAACTAACAAATCCAAACTGAGTCGCGTCATGTTTCGAAGCCCGGTTCTATCGATATATTTTGGTTCTGAACGAAAGTAGCCATCAATCGAAATTAAAGAATTCCATGCGAAAATTGCCTGCTCGTAAACCACAATGAACTGGCTATATTCATGCAAAAGTTAAAAATCATGAGTTGAAATGCTAGGTAGAATCTGAATAATTTCTAACACTAGCTAAGTTTATAACACTAAACGAAAGCTACATGTGCACGTGGTAATTGTCGTTCTTGAATTGAAAATTTCTAAGGAAATTAGGACTTTGTTGCAATTTCCATTGGCTGGACAATTTTTGGTAGACATTGCTGATTTTACGCATAGCAGATTTTACGCAAATGTTGGTATTTCTGACACAGAAATTTGTAATTTACTTGAACAAATTAATTCATTATTTAGTTTTTTCCCAACTGCGAGTAATATGTACATTTTTGGAAATTATGTGCTGATTTATTATTACTTAGAAACCCACTATTTGGGAATATGTTCTATTTATCAAATAGTTTTTCTATACTCATTTAAGAAATAGTAGACAAATGGTCATATCAGAATATTTTACCATTTTTAGGAAGGCTAAGGGTAATTTTTATTTTGGAATATCCAGCGTTGCTCTGGAACGTGTTATGGTCACACCCACTCGACCAATCAGCGTTCCCCATTTCAGCTGTCTAAATCCTATAGTTAAACAATTAGTATTCTCTATATAGAGAATACTAATAAGGCTATGAAACAATAGAAAACAATAGCCTTATTATATTAGTATTCTCTATATGCCTTATTAGTATTCTCTATATAGAGAATACTAATTACTCCCCTAGTCTAGATCCTGTATATTATTTCGAAATGTTCAGAGTTTCTTACAGTAGTTGCCAATAATTTCAAAAAAAGAATGTATCGTGGATGTGACCAAATTCTAAGACGGTTAGATATTTAATGAACACTCGAGTTTTGTGTGATTTAGAGTGCCTCGCATTTTAGATAGAAAACCACTCGCGCTAGGGCTAGCGCGCTCGTTGTTTTCTATCTAAATGCTCGGCACTCTAAATCACATAGAACTCTCGTGCCATTATCTAACCTTACATAAATACCAGCAAGGAGGTGGGCTACTCACAACTTTGCGTATTGTTGTAGTTTCGCGTTTTGCACCTTCTCGCTGGTATTTTTGAATGTTTAACTTAAGAACGAGGCTAAACCTGTATAAATCGCATTCAGCGGTAATTTATAAATACGAATCTGGACTATTCGAAGAAGCTGAAGCTAGGATCGTGACTGGTGCTATGAAGGGTATGCATAGAGAAAGCCTGCTTTGCGATACTGCTTGGGTTACATTAAATAATCGGTGACTGGTGATCATAAATTGGTAATGATGTATAAAATGTTAAAATGTTAATTTAGTTCCTCCTTATTTGTTGAAACTATATATGTCCTGACACAACCAGAGTCAGAACAAGTTATAACCTTCGCACTAATAACGATCTTAGTCTTGTATTAGCCCGTACTGAACGTCATAGAAAGTCGTTTATTTGCTCTTCTATTAAACTTTGGAATTAAGGCATCCAGAGGAAGTTCGCTGTGTTCCTACCTTGCTAGTTTTAAGAGAAAAGTTCATCGCGTAGAATGGAGCGACACATCCGGGATATTTTTATGCCAAAAAGCGCCAAATTCAAAATCTTTGGTTGAATGGTCACGCAAAATTACAAAGGAATTGCCTCAAAACGTTCAGTAGGGCCACTTCAGGCTTCTATGGCACATATAGTTGCGTTATATCGCTTAGGTATCGTCGGGCTCTTGAAGAAGAGATGTTAGCCGACAATATACGCTATGAATAAGAAAAAACGGTTAAATTTCTCTGGTAGCAAATTTTTTCGTGCTTTACGGTATTTTAGGGGGAAAATGACCTGGGTCCAACTTCACTTTTCTCCTTTTTTGTTAAATAAATTGCTTACTAGGTATCGTTGGGAAATGATTCCATAACGCTTAAAACGACTTAAGCGTGTCGGCACATCACAATAGGGAAAAGAAGTGTAAGTTTTACACACACGCTGGGTTTTAAAACCATGCGGGAAACTTTAATTCCGTTAAATGAATACTCGAATCCAAAAGTAGGCAAATGATTCCCGTGCCAATAAAGCGCTTTTGATTTATAAAAAAACACACAAATAAAGTAGCAGCAACGCTAGTCAGGAAGTTTACGAGATCTGTAAGAAAATAACTTTGACTTTGTCATGAATGGCGCGAACAATCGATGTTCTTACGATTGCTTTCCTAATTTCACGGCAACATTAGAACACTGCTAAACGTATATAGTACCGTTAAGTTAAAAAAGAACAGCCCAACTATACGTGTTTTTACTCTCGTGCGATTGAGGTTAACGTTAAACAGCAAAAACATGACCGACCTTGAATGCAATGGAGCAAGTTCGATTTGAATAGCTTTTGCAAATAACCACAGACGGAAAGCATTCACTGAGATACGTTTCTCAACGGCATGCGAAGTTAACAGCGGGGCTAATGGAGCAAGTTCTTAGTCCGCGATCACGGACGATTACCCTGGCTCCTGAGGTTTTCTAATTAAGTTTTAAGACGCGCCGTTTTAATAGCGAGTTCCGAAATAGAGCGAAAGAAAGAGAGTGAAAGAATACGAGTTCTTTCCTGTTTCGCTGCTTCACAGATCTGGGTTTCAAACCCTCAAAATACGAAAGCAAGTGGAATACGAAAGCAAAATAGTGAAAGCAAGATTTTCGAACAGAATAGTACAAGGTTCACAAAAACTTTTTACAGCTAACCTCCGTAATGTCTCAATTATTTTACCAGGGTAGTGGACAACATTTGTGAGTTGTAAGCCGCGAAGAAACTCGTTTCTTTGCAGGTAGCCGATGCCACTTCGCCTCATGGCTTCAAGTTAGATATCTGCGACCAGGCTAGCGAACAATTCTCTAAATCTGAAAGCAAAATACTACAAAGTTCTGCACAGTTTTTTTTAGAGCTAAGCTTCATAACAAAATTTCTCAATCATACAAAACAATATTAGGGAGCTTCACTGTGATTACGTCTTTTAATCACAGGCGGCGCATTTGAAGAATATCTCTATTGTTTATAATTTGATACTCAATTAGCAACAGGATATGTTTCTGGCAGTGATTGACACGTGTCTCAGTAGAAGTGGAACTTTCAGCCAATCAAGTAACGAGTAAATGTCGCGAAGAACAATAGGATATTACGCGATGTACCAAATGGCACAAATACCCAACACGTAACCCGGCCACCCGTCCCCATAGTAAATTATACTGGGAATCAAGACTAAGGCTGGGGAACAGTGCACTGAATCAGGTTCTTTTTCAAAGAAACTGTGTTACCTCACCTGCCTGTGCATGTGGTGCCACCAATGAATCAGCCGAACACTTCTTCTAATATTGTAACGATATGATGCTCCTCGATCGTAAAATTTTGTTTACCACAATGGTCAGTTGTTATAATTTTGTTGATGTAAATATAATAATTTATACTTATATTTGTGTAATAGTATAACTTTTTATTATTATTATCTATATCTACTTATTTTGTTATATCGTATTTATTTGTATCGTCACAGATGAAGAGCCATTCATTAGAATGGATAGGCTGTGAATAAACCTTTATTATTATTATTATTATTATTATTATTATTACAAGTGGATACTGCTAACGATAATCATACAATGGTTTCCACCCCTCCCCCCTTATGTTTGTAAACTTTGCAGTTCTTATACATAATTCGCAAACGATATGTTGTATTAGTCAAGTGTAGTACCAATACTATGATTTTGGTGCTGCAACTGTATTCAATCCCTTTCTAATGGGGGAGGTTACCACTGAGGAAATGCATAAGTTTTTCCACCCCTCCCCCCTCAAGTTTGCATAGTTCGCAGATGTTACCCAAAATTCGAGAAAAAAATGTTGTGTTCGTCATGTTTAATACCAAAACTATGATTTTTAAGCTGCAGCTTCATTAAAGACATTTTTATTGGGGAGGGCACCGTTATTAATAGGAAATGCATATGATAGTCCACCAATCCCCCCTCAGTTCTGCAAGGTTCGCAGATCTTACCCAAAATTTAAAAACAATATGTTGTGTTCATCGTGTTTAGTACCAAAACTCAGATTTTAAAGCTGCAATTTCATTCAAGACGCTTTTAATGGGGAGGGCACCGTTATTAACGGTATCGACCTCTCCCCCCTCAGTTTTGCAAGGGTCGCACATCTTACCCCAAATTTGCAAACAATACGTTGTTTTCATTGTGTTTAGTACCAAAACTATAATTTCAACGCTGCAACTTTATTTAATCAAGTTCTGGGTTGGGAATACAAAATGAAACTGTCCCAGCATGCTTTGCGGCCAAAACCAAAAGGCCGATGGATTTTTACGGGTAGAAAGCAACGTCGTAGAGACATGGGGTTTTCATCAAAATGTTACCCATCGAAAACTGCAGGGGGTCTTCTTAATTTGGTTGAGATCAACTTCCAGGGGGGGAATGACAGGCAAAACAAAATTTCAAAACGGCTTAACCCCCCTGAACTTCATTTGCGCCAGTTTTGCATAAAAATAATTATCTCATAGGATGAAAGTACATCAGATAGGCTTGTTAGTATTTCTCCTAGCTATGTGCAACATACCAAACATTAATCCACCAATTACAAATATTCCTTACCCCACCCCTCTGGAAATAGCATATCCATTTGTTTTCGCGAAATGTCTCGAGAATCTCATTCATGACAAAACAGATTGGTTTCTAAGTTTCAAGTTCAACACAGAACCACAGATCTGACGTTAAACAGTTGCCCAGGCCCCGCTCGGCCAAGCAAAAAGCGAGAAAAACCGCCTTAACCCCCCCCCTGAACTTCATTTGCGCGAGTAATAAAAAAAAAAATTTCTAGTTGGGCGAAACTACATAAGATAGGCTGGTTTTCATCCCCTTAACTATGCGCTAGATACCGAACATTAATTAATTAATTAATTAATTAATTATTTAATTATTTAATGATAGTATTATTTCTATGATTATCGTTAGGAACAATACAAGTGGATACCGCTAACGATAATCATACAATGGTTTCCATCCCCCAATTTTGGTAAGCTTTGCAGATCTTACACAAAATTTCCAAACAATATGTTGTATCCATCGCGTTTAGTAACAAAAGTATGATTTTGATGCTGCAGCTTTATTCAATCCCTTTCTAAAGGGGGAGGGTACGACTATTAACAGGGAACGCATATGCTTTTCCACCCCTGCCCCATCATTTTCGTAAGGCTCGCATCTTTTACACAAAATTAGCACACAATATGTTGTATTCATTGCGTTTAGTACCAAAACTATGATTTTGATGCTGCAACTTTATTCAATCCCTTTCTTAAGGGGCAGGATACCACTATAGAGATTTTGCACCATCACGTGACTTCCTAGCAACTGTTGCTACGCCGCCATGATGGATGGCAGGCAGAACCAAAATGGGAGTTAGGCGCGATATCGACTGACTATCGAATATCGGATAATTATATCTCGATAATATCGGATATATATGAATGATATATGTCTATTAGATATCTAATTAGATAAGCACTCTTTACCTTTACTCAAGTGCTTGATATTCGATATTATCCGATATTATCGGATATTATCACGTTAGATGTCTATTAGATAGATCCCCTTACCCTTTACTCAAGTGCTTGGCTGAGGTCACACTCGCCAAAGTTTACTGCAGTAAAGCGCTATTTACTATAGTAAACCCTTTTTTGAATGTGACCCCCTTTTCGTAGTTTACCGTAGTAAACTTATCTCTGGTTAGTTACGATAGAAACGGCGGGAGGATGAAAAGAAACTTTACTGCAGTAAACCTACCTGAAAAGGGTGGGTATATCTCGGAGTAAATCTAAACCTTGTTGATTTAGGTGACATATGTCAACTTTTTTGAAGGTTTAATCAGAAAAGTGCAATCACGTACTCTGCACAGAAGCAGATTCATCCCGTTCAGTCCTTGCGTTCACGCGATCAGTGTTAGGAGGATTTTAACATGCATCGGCCGCCTCATAAGCTAGTTACTTCGATGTACAGCGACAGGGATGTAGCAGTAAATTCAAGGCACGTTTGCATGTATTTTTTTTCATCTCAGTAACATATTTTTCTGTACTTGGCATTCCAAACCAATCATGAATTTTGGTTAAAGAAAAACTGCGATATCCACTCTGCAATTCACTCTGTTCACTGCAAACTTACTTTCTTCAGCCTCTTTCTAATTGAGTCATTTTGGTTACAGAGGTACAAAGCCTGCAGATTGGAACGCAAAGAAGAGATCAGTGCATTAAAAGGCACATTACACATACATGTACGCCGATGTACGCGGCATCAGTTACATACACAAAGTCAGTCTGATTCAGCAAGTCCACAAATGTAGTCAAAAACTTGAAACTCTGAAATCTTTTTTCCAGAGCGTGGAAAGAGCCGCGGCCAGGTTACGATAGATACGTCTCTTCGACCATCCTTGGGCCGGCCCATGCTTTGCACGTGTATAAAGTCAGTTCCGAACTCACGACGGCGAAGTTGAAAATGCTTCTCAAAACAATAGATAGAGTTAACTGCAATTGCCAAGTTTGCCTTGAAGGAATATACATCAACAAACATTAAAATGAAACGAATTCTGTTAGCTCTCCTAGTGAGCATATATAATGAGTAAAAGAAGAGAAACGAGCAAAACTACACTGGTTCCATCGCTAAGCCTTTTGCGAATGCCTAAACTCGAAGGCTAAAATTAGCGTAGAACAGAGAACTGTCATCACTCCGTTTATATAGATACCAGTGTGTCGACAGTACAGCACAAAACACATCTGGAATTTGTTTATCTTTTCATTTGACATGTCGGGTAGGTTTACTGTAGTAAAGAAAGCTCAGGAGTTTTACCTCAGTAAAGGCAAATTTGCTGAAGTAAACCTCAGCCATTATCACGTTAGATGTCTATTAGATAGACTCCCTTACCTTTACTCAAGCGCTTGATATTCGATATTATCCGATATTATCCGATATTATCACGTTAGATGTCTATTAGATAGACCCCCTTACCTTTACTCAAGTGCTTGATATTTAACAATTATTCACCGAAGTGGAGGTGGATAGTGGTGGATATTTACCGAGCCGCTTCGGCGAAAATGGGAAATGATTCCATAACGCTTAAAACGACTTAAGCGTGTCGGCACATCACAATAGGGAAAAGAAGTGTAAGTTTTACACACACGCTGGGTTTTAAAACCATGCGGGAAACTTTAATTCCGTTAAATGAATACTCGAATCCAAAAGTAGGCAAATGATTCCCGTGCCAATAAAGCGCTTTTGATTTATAAAAAAACACACAAATAA
The DNA here is from genome assembly GCA_030867875.1 of Actinernus sp. WN-2022. Taxonomy (NCBI): domain Eukaryota; kingdom Metazoa; phylum Cnidaria; class Anthozoa; order Actiniaria; family Actinernidae; genus Actinernus; species Actinernus sp. WN-2022. The sequence continues at coordinate 2,091,654 of JAOWCC010000655.1, read as the reverse complement.
AGTAGCAGCAACGCTAGTCAGGAAGTTTACGAGATCTGTAAGAAAAAAACTTTGACTTTGTCATGAATGGCGCGAACAATCGATGTTCTTACGATTGCTTTCCTAATTTCACGGCAACATTAGAACACTGCTAAACGTATATAGTACCGTTAAGTTAAAAAAGAACAGCCCAACTATACGTGTTTTTACTCTCGTGCGATTGAGGTTAACGTTAAACAGCAAAAACATGACCGACCTTGAATGCAATGGAGCAAGTTCGATTTGAATAGCTTTTGCAAATAACCACAGACGGAAAGCATTCACTGAGACACGTTTCTCAACGGCATGCGAAGTTAACAGCGGGGCTAATGGAGCAAGTTCTTAGTCCGCGATCACGGACGATTACCCTGGCTCCTGAGGTTTTCTAATTAAGTTTTAAGACGCGCCGTTTTAATAGCGAGTTCCGAAATAGAGCGAAAGAAACAGAGTGAAAGAATACGAGTTCTTTCCTGTTTCGCTGCTTCACAGATCTGGGTTTCAAACCCTCAAAATACGAAAGCAAGTGGAATACGAAAGCAAAATAGTGAAAGCAAGATTTTCGAACAGAATAGTACAAGGTTCACAAAAACTTTTTACAGCTAACCTCCGTAATGTCTCAATTATTTTACCAGGGTAGTGGACAACATTTGTGAGTTGTAAGCCGCGAAGAAACTCGTTTCTTTGCAGGTAGCCGATGCCACTATTCACCAACTATTCACCAACACTGAAGTGAATAATTGTTTTAGTATATACCACACTCCAGGTGAATAGCCAGCACCAAATAGTTATTTTATTTTATGTCAAATGGACAAAAACTCGCGCGAGATGATCGCTGCTTTGCCCGAAGGCGAATAATTGTTTTAGTATATACAACACGGGAACCTGCTTTGGGTACTGCATTTTGTTGAATTTCTAAAATTTCCGCATCGGAAACAATCGCGAAACGTGAATTTACGCCGCCATTTTGTTTCAAAATGATCCCGAGTTTTGTAGGTGGCTATTGCTCATCAGTGAATATCAGTGAATATCACTTTTCGCGCGCTCTGATTGGCTACTCAAACAGTGAATATGATTTCATATTCACCTCCGAGCAAAGCAGCGATCATCTCGCGCGAGTTTTTGTCCATTTGACAGAAAATAAAATAACTATTTGGTTCTGGCTATTCACCTGGAGTGTTATATACCAAATAAGCGGCTCGGTAAATATCCACCACTATTCACCTCCACTTCGGTGAATAATTGTTAACTATTCAGAGATAGCGAGCCAATCAAATTGCACGATCTATGTACCGTGTTGTATATACTAATAACGGATATTATCACGTTAGATGTCTGTTTTGTTGAAAATATGATATGCAAATCATTAACCGCAGAAGGCAGAACATTTATTAGCTTAAGGATTAAAGGGGCCGTCTCACCCACAGTGCTTAGCGCGCTCACATAGCATAGCGGCCATTTTCGATGCCATCGAAATCCAGAGTTTTATGGTAGTGGTTTTAATCTTTTCTACATCTCTGTCATCCTTCCAGTTATCGTCAAAAAAATCATACTAGGTTGAACCTTTTTTATTGCTCTTCCTATTGAACCTCTTATTTAAGTGTTTTAAATTATTTGGTCATGCAATTTTAGTTTTATTTCAGGTGGCCGGTAGTTCTCTGATGCCCGCCCGATGCCAGTCTCGTTCGTCCTCGGCGAAAGGAAACAATTGTCCGTTTGTGTCCACGATTTGCACCTTCAACATGGAGAAGCTATTCTGACCATTAATCTTTAGATGTAAAGATATATTAGTGCTTAGTTCGAGTATCTACTATCTTTGAGCCGAGTTGGGTTTTTGAACACCGTGGCTAGCTTTATACATGACCACAATTTGCAACAAAACTCCACTTGAAGAACAGTTTCCTAAAATCATTTTCAGGGCTTTGGCGTTTAACTGTGGAAACGGGTCTCTCTCTCTGGTTTCGAAGAGCGGAATTCGGGCTTTTAGACAGTGATTTTGCCGAGATTTTCGGATTCACTGGCATGGGTTGATCATTTGAAGTTTATACTCGCACGAAATTTGACAAACAAAGCCGCCGAGACTGCATGATAATAATTTCCTATTCAAGCGAGCTGTTATTCGTTCGCTGTTCTGTCTTTAACTGGTTCTCTGGCACCAGCAACGAGATTGCCTGCTAGCAGATGCATGATCTCTCTCTCTCTGCAGGGAAAAATAAAACCGAGGGGAGAAACCTCTCTTTTCATAATTATTAGTATTCTCTGATTATAGTACTGATGACAGGGTTCGGAAGCGACGGGTGAGCGGTAAATATTATAGGCAACAAAATATTATAGGCAACGAAACTCCGCTTGGTCGACCCGAAAAGAATTGAGCAATTTCCTAAAATCATTTTGAGGGCCTCGGCATTTAACTTGTGGAAACAGGTCTCTCTCTGGTTTCGAAGGGCTTTCACACAGTGATTTCGCCGAGATTTTCGGATTCACCGGGATCGATCAAAGTTTATACTCAACGAAATTTGACAACAGAGGCAGAGCCGCCGTGATAATAATTTCCCATTGAAACGATCTCTGCTACTGCCACCAACGAGATTGCCTGCTGGCAGGTATCTCTCTCTCTCGATCTGTCTGCAAGTAAAAATAAAACCGAGGAGAGAAACCCCAGAGAAACCTTCGCTTTCATAATTATTAGTATTACCCGGAGAGTGTGTTCTCTGTTTATAGCAGCGACGACGGGTGAGCGGTAAATGTTATAGTACAGCCAACTACTGCTGTATAACACTTTGTTGACTTCACATTCAACTTGTAAGGTACTATTAGTTTCATCAAGGTCATCCATGTTCAAATCAAAATTATCATGTCACCAACATAAAGAATACGCTTAGTTCGTGAAGTTCCCGCCGTGAACAAGGGGTCAAAGTCCCGGATATAAACAATAACAAAAGCACGCTAAGCACTGTGGGTGAGACGGCCCCTTTAATAAGGACAATTTGATTGACATTGTTTAGTACGGCGATCAAATATCGTGTGTGCTTCAGTCAGATCAGTTCTGTACGGACGCAGCAAGCTAACCAGTAATTAAGCTCCGGCACCGGGATTTATACGCTAACCAGGATTCAAGGACCACAAGAAAACTGTATACCCGCCACAGAAGTAAGTGATCTTTATTATTGATTTACGTATTTAGCTTATTGTACGCCTGTTAGCATTTTGAATCAGTAAGTAATAAGACACGCATGTATTCTGTTTTCAGATCGAATAATTACATAACTACACAATAAACTAGAAAATATATACGATATTTGGCGTCTGGTTTCCCCTGGTTTTCCGACGGAACATATGTCTATTAGATATCTAATTAGATAGACCCCCCTTTACCTTTATCTGATATTATCCGATATTATATAGATGAAATAAATTATCCGATATTTTGTGGCAATACCTTGAATGACCTTGAATGAAAAATATCCGATATTCGCTGATATTTGTTTGATATTAGACTATAAAAAAATTACTGATATTATCCGATATTTTGTAGACGGAATAAATTATCCGATATTTTGTGGCAATACCTTGAATGAAAAATATCCGATATTCGATGATATTTGTTTGATATTAGACTATAAAAAACATATCTGATATTATCTGATATTCGATAGGGGCTAGACCCTAGCGGCTTCAACTAGTGGCAAAGGGGATGTTTTAGGCCCTGGGATGCTAGAGGGAGAAGGAATTCCAAATATGCAAGCAGAAACAAGCCCGGAAGTGTCACATAACAATGGTATGACAAGCATGACAAGCATGCAATCAGCAAACAAATTATCCCGGAGGTCAACAACTTCCTTAGTAATCAAGCAGAACCGATTGACATTGTCCAGACCCAGACCATTGATAACCCGCAAGCGACAACCAGCAGTGTTGACAATGGAATTAATGACATTAAACAGAACACGGGCGCACAAATAGATTCAAACACGACACCGGCAATCGAGAATCAAGTCTTAAAGAATGGAGCATGCAACTTTAAAATTGAAAAGCCTAAGCTACCAAAATTCTATGGAGACGTAAGAGAATACGCCATATTCCGGGCCGATTTCAAGCATGCAGTTGAATCTAATTATAGTAAGCGTGACGCCATCACCTTTCTGCGCACGTGTCTGAAAGATAAGCCGCTCGAGTTAATAAAGGGAATCGGAACGGATTACGACGCTGCGTGGAATTATCTCGACGCTATCTATGGAGACCCACGATTTGTCTCGGATACTGTCATGCAGGACATATCCAAATTTAAAGCGTTACAGCCTGGTGAAGTCGCGAGATTTTGTGACCTAGTTCATTTGGTGAATCGGAGTTACAATACGTTGAATGAAGGAATGAAGTGGGAAGCGCAAACAACATGGACAACAGCCATATGCTGTCAGTCATCGAGAGAAAAATGTGCGCTGACGACGTAAACATCTGGTCTCGTGAGTTAGAGCGAGAGGGGAATTCGGCCACACTAAAGTAAAGGGTTTGATGACAAGGATGACGTCAGAAATGAAGTCACGTATGCGAGTGACGGCACCACTGAGAACCGGCGCGAATCAGCGAGGAAGCGTTCATCATTTCAGATGCTACGACACTGATAAAGGAAGACACAAGTGCCCGGGGGGGGGGGGGGGGGGGGGGGGGGGGGGGGGGTACTCCCATATATGGACTATACGGGGATGATCCGCTGGACAGGGTATGGTTTTTCGAGTTTCTGATCTTAGACAGGGTATCCATTTTCACATCGACAGATCTTGAACAGGGTATGGTATTTATCTAGTGCCGTTATTTAGTCTAGTGCTTGCTGAAGACTTATTTAGTTATGACACTCATTACACAAGATCACAACAAACACTGACATCCAAGTATAGATAATATGTTATTTGTCTTATAGAGGGAAAATTTTAACACTTTGTCTTGAACAGGGTATGAAAATTTGAGTTTTTTTGTCTTAAACAGGGTAAGGGTTTCAGAGCCCCAGCGGCACACCCCTACCCAATTTTAGGTAGAGTACCCCCCCCCCCCCCCCCCCCCGGGCACAAGTGCTGGCTCTGTAAGACCTCGACCCACTGGCCAGACCAATGTGAGAAATTTGCTGCTCTAAAGTACGAAGAGCGCATGGAAACTGCAAAAAAGAATCATGTTTGCTTTAGTTGTCTAAAGCAAGCCGGCCGTAATCACCGCTCCACCAACTGTAGCAGACGCAAGAAATGCGTAAAGTCCGAGAATGGAGAAGAATGTCAGTTATTCCACCACCATCTCTTACATAAGAATACACCAGTCAGCGTAGCTTGTTGTAGCAAGTACACCAGATATGATGCTTCCAGTCATTTCGGCGAACATTTCTGGTCAAGATGGTCTATATAAACGCGCAAATGTGCTTTTAGACTCCGGGGCGCAGATAAGCTTGATTCGCCAGGACGCTTCTGACAGTTTAGGGCTAAAGGGAAAGCCTACCTCGATTACCGTTACCAAAGTCGGCGGCGAAGAGGAAAATATCAGAACCAAGGTATACAAAAGTCCCGGTCACCTCACTGGACACAAACAAGATATATTCAGTCAAGGCTATCGGTATTCCATGTATCAGCGACGATATCTCAGACGTTCCAACCACACGCATTACAGCACTACGAAAAGATTCGTCGTGGAAAGGGACCAATCGACCTCCTGATCGGCATGGATCATGCGCAGATGCACACCGGCCTGACGAAACAAGTAGATCATTTAATTGCACGAAAATCACCGCTGGGATGGGTAGTGTTTGCCTCAAGTCCTGAGGGAACAGCGCTGGGAGAAAAGCCCGCACCGGTACTGCATGTAAAATATGCCACGTCCATAGATCTGACGCAATTTTGGAAGACCGAAGACATGGGAGTAGAGGTCAAGCCATGCATTTGTGAGGCCGATAAATTGAGTCAAACTTCAAACTTCTGCTGTGAAGCTAATTTCATTGCCTTTTTTTGTTTTATATTCGTTGAAAGCCTCTAAAACCTAGACAAAAATGAAGGGCTTTCATTCTTGGCGAAACGTGTGCTCGTGTTAAATAGGGACCTTAAGCAACAGGACAGCGACGGCAGTGAGGACGGGATGTAGAAAAGTGTTTTCTCCCGAAATTTGATGTTGTACTATTTCCCTTGTTCGCCTTGAATTGTTTTTCACAACCAGATTTTCGAAAAATATAATAACTTAGAGTTCCGTTCAAGCCGAACAAAAAAAATGATTTGATTTACTTTCTTACGTTCGCGTTGTCTTTGGGGTTTTTCACGTTGTATTTTTGTAGAGAACGGTGAAAATGTAGGCGACTGCGTGCATTTTCATGTGCAGTTATCGTATTTTGTAATTAAGGCTATTGTTTTATGCATGCCGTCGTCCTAGACGTTGCCGTCGTTGTTCAGCGAGGACGGGCCTAGTAAAATATTTTCTCCTGAAAATATGATGTTAACTATTTCCTTCGTTCGCCTTTAATTACTTTTCACATTCATATCTTCGAAAAATATGATAAGCATAGAGTTCCGTTCACGCCGAACGAAAAACGGAGTGATTTACTTTCTTTCGTTGGCGTTCTCTTGTAAACGTAAAATGTGAGGTTTTCACGTTGTGTTTTTCCAGACAACGGTTGAAATGTAGGCGACTGCGTGCATTTCCACGTGCAGTTATTGTATTTTGTAATTAAGGCTATTGTTTTATGCATGCCGTCGTCCTAGACGTTGCCGTCGTGGTTCAGCGAGGACGGGACCTAGTAAAATATTTTCTCCTGAAATATGATGTTAACTATTTCCTTCGTTCGCCTTTAATTACTTTTCACATTCATATCTTCGAAAAATATGATAAGCATAGAGTTCCGTTCACGCCGAACGAAAAACGGAGTGATTTACTTTCTTTCGTTGGCGTTCTCTTGCAAACGTAAAATGTGGGGTTTTCACGTTGTGTTTTTCCAGACAATGGTTGAAATGTAGGCGACTGCGTGCATTTCCACGTGCAGTTATCGTATTTTGTAATTAAGGGTATTGTTTTATGCATGCCGTCGTCCTAGACGTTGCCGTCGTGGTTCAGCGAGGACGGGACCTAGTAAAATATTTTCTCCTGAAATATGATGTTAACTATTTCCTTTGTTCGCCTTTAATTACTTTTCACATTCATATCTTCGAAAAATATGATAAGCATAGAGTTCCGTTCACGCCGAACGAAAAACGGAGTGATTTACTTTCTTTCGTTGGCGTTTTCTTGCAAACGTAAAATGTGGGGTTTTTACGTTGTGTTTTTCCAGACAATGGTTGAAATGTAGGCGACTGCGTGCATTTCCACGTGCAGTTATCGTATTTTGTAATTAAGGGTATTGTTTTATGCATGCCGTCGTCCTAGACGTTGCTGTGCTCTCTAAGGTCCCTATTCTAGGTTTAAATGCGATCGGGATGAGTACATCTATCAATGCAACGTTGTCAACAATCTCATCAACTTGTTGAAATCTGCCCACTACACGGCAATTATTAATGAGCATTCCTCAGATCAGGGGGTACTTTTTAGAACTGTGAGCAAGCTTCTGCAAAAGTCATCTGAGAAGCGATATCCACCCTCTCCGGATAACACTACCCTTGCTAGCTCATTTGCTGATTTCTTCATTAGCAAAATTGACAACATACATTCTCTACTTGTGGAAAGGAATATTAATTCTCAAAGGCCTGACGCCCATGAACCATCAATGTGTGACGTGGAGTTCAGCAATTTTAAAGAGCTCAGCGAAGAGGACGTTAAAGAACTCGCGAGTAAGCCTCTAGCTAAGTCCTGTGGACTTGATCCCCTACCAGCTATGGTTTTGAAAGGCTGTTTCACAGTACTATTGCCAGCTTTAACCCAGATTGTTAATTTGTCTCTATCAACTGGTGTGATGCCCGATACCTTGAAGATTGCTGTGCTATCACCTACATTGAAAAAATCCGATGCTGACTTTAAGCAGTTTCCTAATTTTCGACCTATCTCTAATCTAAAGTTTGTTTCCAAGCTGGTTGAGAAAGCTGCTGCTATTCAATCGACGGAATACATAATGACTCATCACCTTGACAATATCCTTCAGTCAGCATACAAAGTGCACTCTACTGAAACTGCATTGCTCAGAGTACAAAATGATATCCTGTGTGCTGTTGACCAAAACAAGTCAGTCATACTGCTCTTACTGGATCTATCAGCCGCCTTCGACACTGTTGATCATACGATACTGCTATCGAGACTCTTTCACCGTTTTGGCGTAAAGGGAAATGTCCTCAAATGGTTTAGATCATATCTATCCTCGCGCAAGCAGTTTGTCCAGGTGGATGATGGTATCTCTTCACAGCGTCCTTTAGTGCGTGGTGTCCCACAAGGATCGGTGCTTGGTCCTTTGTTATATCTCATGTACACGTCACCTATAGCAGACATCATCAAGCGGCATAATCTGCACTATCACCTATATGCTGATGACACACAATTGTACGTCTCCTTTAAGGCTGACTGCTCTGTCGATCTTGAGCAAGCTAAGTTGTCGGTTGAACGCTGCGTTGGCGACATTGACTACTGGATGAGCACAAACTTCCTTAAATTGAATCAAGACAAAACTGAACTCATAGTTATCAGCTCTAGATATCGTCCTAGACCAGATCTTGAGCACATACTAGTTGGTAATGAGCGCATTGCACCTCGGACCTCTACGCGCAATCTAGGAGTAATTATGGATCATTCTCTCAGCATGGAGGAACACGTAAAGAAGATTTGTAAGGCATCATACTATCATCTAAGAAATATTGCGAAGATTCGCAAATATCTAAATCAAGGCACTGCTGAAATTCTAATTCATGCTTTTATTGGTTCTAAACTTGACCATTGTAATTCTCTTTTATATGGTATCCCTAAGTACTCAATAAGTAAATTACAGTCTGTCCAGAATGCGGCAGCTCGTATCGTAACGCTTACTAAGAAATACGACCATATTTCTCCTGTAATGATCCAGCTACATTGGCTACACGTAGAGTTTCGTATTATTTTTAAGCTATTGTTATTAGTGTACAAAGCTCTTAACGGGATGGCGCCCTCCTATGTTACCGAACTATTGAGTTATCGCAAATATTCACGATCGCTGCGTTCCAGCAATAAAGAACTTTTGAGTATCCCGACAAGCAAACTTAAATCATATGGTGATAGATCATTTTCTGTAGCTGCACCGAGACTGTGGAACGACTTACCACTGGAACTTAGGAAGTCGCCATCAATTTTACTTTTTAAAAAGAACCTCAAGACATACCTATTCAAAGCAGCATATAATCTATAGTCTGTATGTATATATATTTTTAGAATTTTTAGAATTTTATTCCGCGTATTATGTAATTTTTATATAGTTGTAATTGTATAGCCATAATGTATTTTTTTAACTTACTCTTGTAAAGCGCTTAGGACAATTAATGGATTCAGCGCTATATAAATAGTTATTATTATTATTATTTTTATTATTATTATTATTCTCACCGACGCGCACCCGTCATTGTTTTGTGTTCATTAGCAAATGCTTGACAAATTAGCATATTGCTTAATAATAACAAACCGAGAATTCAGTGACAGAAACCAGGGAGGTGAATCCACCTCATTGCATCCTTGGGCTTGATTCAAGTACTCGGGGCCGGAAGTCACGTTTCACTGCTCTCTAATTTAGAATTCATGTATTCATAGCACCCTGCTGTATTCATTATACTCTCCGTTAATCCCAGTCAAACACTGTTACACGCGAAAAGTAGATTTTTTTAGAATTTAGGTAAGAGGTGAGATTGCGGCATTGAGGTAATGGGTAGAGAGAGGCCTGGCACTAGTTTTGAGCAATTATCAAAGCTGAAAACAGTACCAAAAATGGCACAATTTCTAAACTTAATATTCTTTACCTGTCATCCTAGCTAGAATTGGTATTCAATCATGAGTTACATCATTATTAGTAGAAACAGAAACAGGTTAGAAAAATTTGGGCCATTTAATTTTTTTGGTTTTCTGGACTCGTTTTAATATCATACTTTTGCAAAATGGCCATATTTCCACAAACACTTTTCTTGCTATAATGACAACGTTTTTTAGCTTTAGCATCTCAAATTACTTTCTTTTTATTCTACTTGATGTCTAAACTTATCAAACAATAGTATTTTTAGGAAAACACTGTTCAGGTAGTAAAAAAGTGGCCTAACAATTAACTGTAAATAGTACTGACCAGTACTGTAACAACCCTCCATATTTGGCTTCAAAGTATAAACATGCCACATTAATAACTGAAGCTGTCTAAAAGACTAGTAAGTGGTATTTGAAGAGTTAAGGAGTTCTACAGTAAACATTGCTTCATTGTACTCGCCTACGACATTAGTTTATCGGTTCTACTTCTACTAAACAAATGTTGACATCATGACTTTGTCCACATTCCAGTACATGCATGTCTGTCAATTTTGTTGTCTTCACTCAAGTCTAGCATAACCCTCAAGGCTCCGTTAAGATGAAAACTTTCTGTGTGAACGTTCTTAGCAAAATTATCGCCACTTTGCACGCCATCCACTTTGTATGTATTTTGTTGTTTGATCTCCTGCATCGAAGATATGCCATTTTTTTGCTGGTAACATCCACAATGCAGAGAAATCCATATCACCCTTGTTAGTATGATCAAAGTTAAGTAAGTAGAAGTAGAATACTTTTCAGTTGACAAAATATGTTGCTGTGTCAGGAAGTAATGGGCTCCTGCCATTTGTGATTGTTGTTGTTGATCAGTCGTCCGCCATCTTGTACACGTGTTTCGAGGGGACTGGGTGATACCTGGTTCCAGTCTTCTACCAAAAAAAACGAGTTTTCACGTCCAGTTGTTTTCAAAGAAGCCATATGGCTCAGTTATTTATTAACCTAATATATATGTAGGTAAGCCTATGAGCGGAGCTCCTAATAATCAAATACGAAGAGATGCACGCGCATATGTAATGGTTTAATCACAGCATCTCTACTAAGTAGCTTTACCTCTGTGAGATCAATATAAAAAAATATTACTAACTACTACAACTGCTATAACTTTATATTGAATAAGAAAAAGAAAAAAAGGACTATGGAAACTATGGTGAACTATATAAACGACTATGTACAACTATTATATATAAAAGGCAAGAGAAAAATACTAATGAGTATTATTAGTATTAGCTATAACTTTATATTACTATAAAAAAAAAGAATAAAAAAAAGAAAGGAAACACTGGCAACTTTGGTAACCATATACGCTATGGTGAACTATATACAACTATGTACGACTATAATGTATAAAAGGCACTGAAAAGGGAAAATACTAATGGGTTAATCAATCCGATGTTTTGCTCTGTTCATGAAAATTTGTTTAATCTGACGATTGTGTGGCTTTGGGTCAACACATGATCTTATGTTAGCAGGGAGTTCGTTAAATAACTTTTCCGTAGAGTCTTGAAACGTTCCCCTTAGGACGTAGATTAACTTCCGGTAGGCCTTGTGTCTCTCTTGCACTTGTGTCCTCGATCACGGGTAGTGGATCTCTTTCTCTTTTCAGTGAGCTGTTCAGCTGTTTAGGATGTCAATTTGACATAGATCATGCTGGGACTTCTCGTCGTGTCTTCTGTGGTTGCCGTTTTCCTTTGCTGCTCGAACTTTGTGTACGCTCTCTCCTTTTGGTCAAACGACTTGATCTGTGCTGTAGAGGCCTCGTCCCTCCATCAGTCCCTCTCAATAACCGCTTGCGTGTGTTTGCGTTTTATATTCCCAGAACATTAACAGCGAGTCGTTTAGAGACGTACAGAAGTTACATGTCTGAGCCAGTGTTCGTAGTTCGGCTATGTACTGGTCGAAGGTCTCGCTCTCCTTCTGATCCCTGCTGTGGAAGACAAATCTTTCGTACGTTTCGTTCGTCTCGCCGACTGCATATTTGTCGAACTTTTCCAAAATCGCCGCGAGTTTGCGTTTGTTCTTCGGTGCTAAATCAAAACTGTTGTACGTCTTGACGGCCTCTGTGCCAATCGAATACAGGAATAGCGCAACTCTGTACTCCTCCGTCTGTGCGTCGAGCTGGGCGACGATCGCGTAATCGTACCAGCGTTGTTTGTAGAGCTTCCATTTTTTTTTGCGGTTTTTGCACGCCAGGTTTAGTCCCGTCGGCGGCTGGATCCCGTGGATCATTGGTGCTGCTGCTTGTTCTCCCATGTCTTTCAGGCTTCACTGTTCAAGCGCTTGACGATGTCGCTTGGGATCGCTTTCCGCTTGCCACCATGTTATGTTATTCTCCAGTTTATTAGCTCAGCATTCGACTGAGATCAAAGAGCGACTGACTAGCTCAGCTTACACATTACTCCCTTACAATCATTGGTTAATCAGCACGTGACAATCATTGTCATACGTCATTACGTAACAATATGAAGAAGTCTTTCCTTAAATCTACACATTTTATACATTTGAATAGAAAGTGGACTTCGTCCTCAATGCCTGCATTGCATACAGAACAATCTTTCATCGATATTTTTATACGGTCTTGCATATCTTCCTCTTTCTATTTCCAAGCAGTGATTACTTATTCTCATCCTTGTTATTAAGGAAATTCTATGTTTTACGTTTAGTACTTCGTTGAGGTAACTTTCTAGTTCGTAAGCTGATTTAAAGATTCTATATGTTCGCAGCTTGTTGCATTGTCTCGTGTTACGACGTGAGTTTTTTTGTTTTTTTTTAGAATTTTTAAAAATTAACATTTTCCCAAAGGATACAACAATCACAAATACTACATAAGGATACAAAAAAAACCTAGTTATATTACATGACTTATGTCTTAAAAAACAATGTAATAAGTTCGATTAATTCCTAGTAACCGGAGGCTCATAATAATTGAGAACGACGTGAGTCGTTATGTATCTCCCTTAGCCAATGTTGTTGTTCTATATCTTGGATTCTTTGTTTTATATTATTGATAAGTGCAGGGGAATTGTTGGTATTGTTGATATAGCCAGATATTGCCGTACCAGAGGCGAAATATTAAATATTGCTTTTATCTTCTGGGCCTAAACCATGGGCTTAGATATATGCCTAGACTCGATAAAAGCACTATAATGATAGCTTTGTTTTATCAGCGTTCACCGCGTCTTGTAGTTTTAGCCAGTACTTTATGCTTCGCCAAATTTCTTCGGATTTAAGAGGAAATCTTCCAAGTTCCGCACGACATGTATTATTTGTTGCAGTCTTACTTACCCCTAACAGCCATTTACAAAATTTTATGTGTACTTATTCTATCGGATCTCTATCTGTCGCGTAGGAATTATCAATGCCCCAGATTTCACTTCCGTAGAGAAGGATAGGTTTGATAAGGGCATCAAAGTGAGCGTTACATCAGTTCTAAAGTGGTCTCCAATTTCGTTTCGTAGTTCGAAGTGAGCTTTCAGTGTTATTTTCTGACTCCTCTTTTCCTAGTGTAAAATTACCATATGCACTAAAGGTTCAACCCAGATATTTAAAGGTTTGTACGTTTTCTAATGTTTGATCATTGTAGCCGCGGCTGAATGTATAGTTATTCATTCTTTTTCACCTGTTGTTGAAGTCCAGGATTTTTGTTTTTTTCGGTATTCATTTATATTTTAGATAGGCTGCAATATTCCTTCACGATCATTCTAGTATGTAAATATTGCTGCAGCCTTCAGCATAACTGTCATCTGCATAAATTATAGAGTTGGTTTTTGTATTCTGTATTTCTATTGGATCTTCAACCTCAGTCTAGTAGGGCTAAGCATGCACCCTTGTTTTACTCCTTTGTGACACTGGAATTCATCTGTTATATTATGTTTCCGATTTTCACTGCTAATTAATCTCTTGTATACATGGTTTGTAGGATTGAGTATAATTTAACTCCTATACCAGCATTTCTAATCTTCCCAAATAATATATTTCTTGGTATGCTATCAAAAGCTTTTTGAAAGTCGATGAAGCAGCTTTTTGAAAGTCGATGAACAACAAGTTTGCTCTATTGCGTGGCTTTTATTTAACATACTTCTCTATTAGGGTTTTTCCTGAATCCTCCTTGTGCTTGTTGAAGGATTCCTTTATCGATCAAGTAGTTATATAATCTATCGTTTGGTATGGACGTGAAAAGCTTCCCTATTGAGGATAGCAATGTTTATCTGTGTTTGTTTTATCTCCTTTCTTGTGGATAGGTACTATAAAACCCTTGCACCAATCAAGGGGGTATTCTCCTGAGTTCAATATGTTGTTAAAAAGTAGTTCCAATAGCGGTTTCAGCTGTCTTTTTCCATTTTATCATTTCGTTTAGATAAGTATCTTTGCCGTGTGCTTTGCATAATTTCAATTTGTTAATTGCGTTTTCAATTTCTTCAGAACTGATTTCAGTGTCTAACTGTTCATCACTCGTATTGTTAATGTCATTATTCGTATTAATACCGCTAATATTTTCATCAACATTTCTACTATTCTTAGTTTGTTGTTCTGAGAGGTCTACTTGGTTTCGGGAGTTATTTTCGTCGTTATTCTTATTCAGTTCCTTAAAATGTTCGTAAAATTCTTGCGGTTCAATTGGATATGACTTATTTTGGCGCTTTGTGTTTATATTGAACAATTTATTAATTTGTTTCCAGATGTTTTTTTAATTCTTGTAATCGATGTTCTTTAGTGCATTTGTTATTTTTTGTTTCTTTCTCCAACTTTTCTTCTTTACGATTTCTTTGTTGCATGTTATCTGGGTGTTCATGTACCTCTCGGTCTAAATATTTTAGATTTTCCCTCTCGGATTATCGGAGCAGTCTTTATTGGTTTCTGGGCTTGCATTCATTTTTTTTTTGATATCGAAGGCCATGCAGCTTTCTCGCTTTTTCGCAGTATTTTAAGTACTGTTTAATAAACGAGCAGCAGTGTTTTATCAGGTTTAAAACTCGAGGGCGCAGTCCGAGAGTTTTAGACCTGATAAAACACGTGCTGCGAGTTTATTAAACGGCTTCAATAACTTATAATGGTTACATAATGAGCATTAAACCTTTGTATTCACAACGCCATGCAAAATATTCGAATAATCACCGCCTGCGATTACGAACATCTCAAGTGAATGACATGAAGAAATTACCATACTATGTTGTCAGTTTGAAGCGGCGTTTCGCAATGCTGAAAGCCGATTGTGTGGCAAAGAACAAGCTAGGGCAAGAAGCTGCACTTGAAGGATTTGGTGTCGTGGTTGACATCGATAAAGTTCAAGACTTGGAAAGCGATGTGACTGATATGACGGTAGACTAAATTTTTGACTCTGGCACAAAATATGAAGAGGATGTTTGTAAGTTTAATGCACGTTTTTATTATTTTACGGCTTTGCGTTTGATTTAATAATTGGAACCATAGTTAATAGAGTGGAATGGTTAGGAAACCCGGCAAACTTCAAAGGAGCTAACAAAGGCGCTGCGATTTAGGTTGGAAGGGGTAAGACAAAAGATTGTGCACGGTTATAGTTCATTAGCGTCCCCTCAACGACTGAACTTACGCGTTTCTATTGGCTGAATGATTAACACATTGGAATTTCTATTGTCTTTTGTGCACGTTCAAGGTTGAAAAAAGCTAACAAAGACCTATAACAAAGAAGGTCGCTGGGTTTCCTAACCATTCCACTCTGTTAGCTATGTTGGAACTAAACATTGGCTCAGTAAACAAGTAATGGTAGTTGGTAACTTCATTTTAAAAATATTATCGGTGTATCTTGGTAGTCTGCTGATATTAGTAAATTTAGTGCAAAATTTATTATCTAGGTACCTTATGTTCCATGTACTTTTTGCTATCTTTGGGTCTTTATCAGTGAATTCTTAATTAGGATGAAACTTTATATAAAAAATTCTTGTTCATTAGTATTCTTTATATAAAACGTTCATCCTAATTAGCAATTCAATGAGAAAGCTGAAACACCAATAGAAATTCCAAGAGTTGCAAGGTGCTTATCCATTGTCTCAATCATTAACCCTGTTTCCCCCTGGGACAGAATTCAAATCCCTCCGCGGGCTTTTTAGAATGATGAGATTTTATCAGGTATAAAGGAGCATGCATGTGACTGATTTGCTTCATCTGATTGGACAAAATGCTCATTAATTATTCATGAGTTTTGGAAGAGAGTATGATATATGACAGTGATCGGAAAGATGAGGGAGTAATTTAACTACCTATGTATTCCATTATACTGGGAGAATGTTTTTGTTGGCATTAACATTGTACTGGTGACACGAGTTTTCCTGTGCTATTATTCTTCCATTTAGGTTGTTCTCAGTGCAAACGTCTATCAACGCTCTCCCTCTATTATCGCATACAGAATCTTCTGTATATATCCGCTGTATTAAGTCTGCTTCATAGTCATCGGGTAAATTAATAAACCTATCGTCATCTAATAATACGTATTCTTGCAATTCGCCTGCATGTTCGTGCATTAAAATCCTCCCCAATAGTATGTCGCCTCGTCCCGAGAACCCTAAAATCTCATTCTCAAGGTCTGTTATATAATCTCCATAATTTCCTATACCTGAATTTACTGGGATGAAGTACCTATATAAATTGCCTTATACTATTGAAAAACTTTTAGTCAAGTTTGAGCCATAAAACGTGTTCGTTATTCGCTTGCTTATGAAAACCGCTATGCCTCCATACTGCCTGTTCCACTCTTAATCCGGCATTTGGATCATACCTGAATCACGGTCTCCAGACCCCTGACGTATGTACATTCTGTTGTATACAGCTCTAGAGCCACCTGTGCTCTCTTGTCAGTCGGGAAGTTAGGAAACATGGCTGGCAGCTCATCTGTTATCATGGTAACGGGACCTTCATGCTAAACAATAAAAACAGAGAGACACTAAGCTGTGAGTATGGTAGTGTCTACTATAGTCGGAATTTACCCTAAAAGAGCCTCTATAGCGACACGGAGTTGAAACAGCGACATGAAGGATATGAGATAACAACGAACGTCTGAAATTGCGAGAGCGGCTGAGAGAAATACGAAAACAATAGACGAAATTGCGACAGCGACATGCCCAGCTTCCGAGCCTGCGACACGACTAGTTTTGAAACTCAGACAGGGGACATGCAAAGCACGAATAAACCCTTTTCTTGTGACGTTGTCAAGGACATGCAGGGTAATAGGGTGTTGCTTATCGTAAACAAGTAACATAAGATATACAAATGTATAGAGCCTATATGCAATATATAATGCTGTTGTCATTTACATTAGTCAGCAATGATCACAAGACAAAATCAACCTTGTCTGATATAACAACATGGAAAAGTAAGTAATCCTGTGAAATGTGAGTCCAGTCTCATATATTTCATTGCTACAGAGTAATTGGGATTTCAAATAAGAGAGCTTTGTATGAAATAAGTCAGCCATGGTCTTAACCAACCTCGTTTTCATGTTTTCCCAAAGTTTTAAATGCTAATAACTTTGGAACAAATTGTTATAAACTATGAAATTGCATAACCACCATAAACAACTTCTTACTACTCTTTCAGAAGTCAATGTCATTTTTTTCTGTAAATGTTTTTATTCAACATTTATGCTAATTAGGCCACACCATTTTTTGCATAAGTAGTATACAAGTGGGGGTTCTGCGCCCGGCGCCCTATTGTTCTCTCCGGCGCCCTATTGTTCTCTCCGGCGCTCTATTGTTCTCGGTCGGCGCCATTTCCGGCCTATTGCTTCCCCCGATGAGTCATCATGCCCGGTATATTTGGTATAATTTATATATTGTTCTCTCCGGCGCTTTATTGTTCTCTTGCGATACCACCGATGACATCTCGTCTGTATTTCAGTTCCAACCACCCCTCCCCCTGAAATCCACTCTCAAGTGTTGACGACATCGGGTTGCTAATGGTTTGAATGGTTTATTGGGCGCAGAACCCCCACTTGTATACTAATTGCATAGGGTCAAAAAATGAATCTGATTAAGAATTGAACAACACAGCTGTGCTCACCAAATATTCAAGTTGGGCTAGTGAATCTTGAGAGACACTAGATCTTGGGCTAGTAGATGTTGCTTTTGTATGGATTAATTTTGTATATTGAGATCACAGAATTGTCTTTCACAGCAGTATGTGCTACTAAAATAAGTGTACGGGCTGCTAGATTATGTCAATAACTAGCCCAGGGACTAGTAAATAGAAATGTTAGTTTCGAACACTGACTGAACATCTAACAATAGATCACACTAGAATAGGTTTACCGAGTTTGAGGAAAATTATTTTGGTAAAAAAAATTGGCGAGCTTTCACAATCGCAAAAATAAGAGAAAAGAGAGAATGTATGGTTTTGGGGCATGCCATTCCTCAAAACCATATATTCGCTCTAATTGTTTCGATTTTTGAAAGCTTGTATTCTTTTCTCGAAGAATATTGAAACCTTAGTGTGTAATAAGTGAAGCATTATATCGAAAGTGGGCAATTTTCAACACAACTTTGAAACCGAACTCAAACACTACCAGTAGATTAGGTATGACCTTACTGTGGCAGCATTAGGGTGTGTTCGATTGACCGTATTCCGGAATAAGAATACACAGAATGATCACTACAAATCGCTTATATCGGGAATTTTTAGCCACTGGAATATTAATTGTATCCTGAATATCATATATCAGCAAGCATTACAGTGCAAAATATGCCCGAACCAGTGATTTTCAGAGATTATTCCATCCATTCTTATTCCGGAATACGGTCAATCGAACGCACCCTTAGTTTCTCGGCTTCAGATATTTATCTTCCAAATTATGCAAATTAGGAAGTGTCATTATGAATGTGGTCAATTTTTCCAAGTAACACTACGAATATATTCCACGCATTTTCAATTTTGTTAAGTGAAAAAGTATATTCTCGATGTGGCGCAATCTCTTGTTCATAACCCAAATTGACAATTTTTTTTACAGCCAATTTTTGGGTACGAGATAATATTTCATTCTTCGTCTCCAGCCAGCAATGTTGAAGCGAAACTAAAGAAAACAATACAACGGAATGGTGCATGCGATCTCAAAAAGGGTTTCTTCTTGGAAAGCTGCACTCTGTCATAAAGTGTTTAGACTCTCGAATATAAACTTCATACCTTCGCACTACCGTGTAATATCGTCTATGTACTTCCATACAAAAAACCCTATAATTTGGCAAAAAGCATGTTCCCCCTTTATTTTATAGGATAACTGATTCAAATTATGTAAGTGTTTAATTGGCCTGGAGCGAGGGTGTATGTGATATATTCACCTCGTGCATCGCCCTCAGTAAATATATTCCATACTTCCTCATTGTACGCAATAAAACAATATCAGTAGTATAGGACATGGAGCTACCGGCGCAGTTTCAGATTTTGGTATTAAAAACTACCCAACACACGCTAAGACGTAGCTAGCGTCTACCACGCATGCTCACATCTTATTACCCGTGGAGTGGCAACCATGTACAGCTGTTTCGTCATCGTTAGGACTCATCAGCATGGTATAGCCCCCAACACCATCAGCCTCAAACGGATCATCGAAGCAGCCGCCATATTGGCCGAGCGTGATTGAGACCTGGGATCGAATGACATATGGAGGGGGGAGGGGGTGGGGGAGAAGAAGCAGATCTGAAAGACCGCCTGCCCGAAAACCCCTGGTTTCTGAGTACAAAAGTTATATCCCATCCACCAGCGGACGGGGAATATGAGTGGCTCAAACGGTGTCAATCAAAGCTTATCGCGGCAAGTGTTGAAAGCAAGAACTGAAAGGAATAAGTGTTGTGTACTGAGCTTGCAGTTGATAAAATATGGCGAGTAATACAAAAAATATTTGTCTTTTTTGAAGACTAAGCTGAAGTACCCTGGTTCCAGAGGTTTTCTAGAGAGAACAGCCGCGGAGAAAGGGCCGCGGAGAAAGGGCCGCGGAGAAAGGGCCGCGAAGGCGGCGATCGGCGAACTGCGAGAGGTTTGTTGTCGAGTTCTCTTTTCGCAAGTTCGTAAACCGTAAATACCCGGGTAAATATATATCATACTCTTTCCAAAGCACCAGAAGATCTTTACTTAGAAATAGGCTCTGTATATTGCTTCCCCCTGCTCCGTTTTCAAAGTTATCTCCTTCGCCTTTATCCTGTTCTCGAGGTTTTCTAGAGAGAACACAGCTGCTCGCTTCTTTCTCCGCGGCTGGGTAAAGGTGAACTTTGAAAACGGAGCAGGAGGAAGCTATACAGAGCCTACTTCTAAGTAAAGATGTTCTGGCTGTGCTTTCGACAGGCTTTGGAAAGAGTATGATATTTACCGTAAAGAGAACTCGACAACAACCCGTGATTTAATTCGCCACTGAAAAGTATTATTGTCGACCAAATTGCAGAGCTTCACGGCCGTTGAACTCAGTAGCGATGTACAGTAGAGGAAATAATCAGAAATCCGCCTCAATACATTTATGCAACGGTCGTCCATTTCTTTCGGCAAACATTCACTAATATGGACTTCGAATCCTCAGAGAAAGAGCTTCTCGTTTGTACTCTCTCGTTAGGGTTGACGATCACAGCCTTTACTTGTGTACTTTACGTTCGTGGTTTGTTTGTCCACGAGTTCTTCAATATCGAGTTCTGACAAAACATTGTCTCCATCGGAGTTTTTTTTGAAGTTTAGAGATTTTTAGATCCTGTATTTGTCCTCTGCCGCTTGTATCGCACCTCTTCTGGTTCGCCAGATTGTGCTGCTGCGGTGCTGGACTGCTCTCTATCTATGGCTTTTTGAAGCAATAATGTTGATATATACTCTTTGAGAGACTGATGGGGCGCCGGAACGCAACAAGCTAAAACCGAGCTGTCTACATATATATTCTAAAATGGTACTGTCGCAGTTCTTTCCATGGAGAACTTCGAACAAAAATAGCTGGTTTTA
Source organism: Actinernus sp. WN-2022 (assembly GCA_030867875.1). Taxonomy (NCBI): domain Eukaryota; kingdom Metazoa; phylum Cnidaria; class Anthozoa; order Actiniaria; family Actinernidae; genus Actinernus; species Actinernus sp. WN-2022. Next base: position 2,070,729 of record JAOWCC010000655.1, on the reverse strand, counting down.
TTGAAATTTCCGTATATGAGAACCAATTGACAATTTTGTACCTACATTTTGCATTTCATTTGACAGCGAGCGAAGTTTGTTTTGAATTGCACGTTTCATTTCAATCAAACCAAATCAAAATTGGCAGGCTGTCACACATCGACTCCTATTGGTCAATTAAGAATGCGTTACAAGTTAACGGAAGTCATGTGCGTGGTGGGCGGATATTCAGAAACCAGGGGTTTTCGGGCAGACGGTCTTTCAGATCTGCTTTTTCTCCCCCACCCCCTCCCCCTCCATATGTCATTTGATCCCAGGTCTCAATCACGCTCGGCCAATATGGCGGCCGCTTCGATGATCCGTTTGCTGCGCGGAAAAAACACCATCTACCGCCTGAAATCAGGCTACCAGCGCAGTTTTCAAGTCTTGATTTTATTCTTTGATTTCCAAGAATGACGTCAGCATATGTTTCCAAGAATTAGCATCAGCATATGTTTCACTCGAGGAGAGTAGCATTTGATTTCCAGGTTATATATTATTTATGAAAAATATAGCAGTTGAGGATGCCAGCTGTTTTCAAATTCTATTATGTGAAATCAAATAATAGGAACCTTGTTGCGTGATTGAATTCTAAAAAATACAGGAAGTTGATTTAAAAATATAATCTAAACTTTTATTATGGAAATGTGTAATGAAATTATTCATGAAAATCTCAAATCTGAGGTTCTTTGAAAATCTTTTCAAACATCGAGAAAGCATGAATAATCGTAAACGATCAATCAAGTTATCATTTATTTTTAAAAGGATCATTTTTTTGATGAAGATGAATGAGTGTGCTAAGCTGTGTGATATACCGAGGAATAAGAAAACACTAGATTATTATGACCGAATATGGAAACAAGTTTGTTCTAAATGTAATTTTAAATATGCTCATGATACTTTAATTTATTTTATCATACTCCGCTTTATAATGATCAGCTGGTTGAGTTAAATTAGTCACCTTCATCAACCAACCAATTTAACTCTAGAATAAATTCTTCTATATTGAATTTCTCCCCGTATGCAAATTGTGACATTTCTATCCGTTTCTGATAATTTTTACGAGATAAAAAAGCTTGTAAAATTACTCCAGAACTGCTTAAACATCCCACAATAGCCTGCTTGCCGGCTCTCCTGTAATTTTTTTGGGTCGTTTCTTTTCGGATTGGGTCAGTACCAGGTGACCCAATCCGAAAAGAAACCACCAAACCAAAAAAATTACAGGAGAGCCGGCAATCAGGCTAATCCCACAATGATTGGATTTACTAGTACTTATCCAATAATACCACCACTAGTTAGCATGATTGATGTTAGATTTAGTATTAGATGTATTTTTTAATAATATTTATATTCTTATGATAATAAGAATATAGTTTCTTTAATGCTTTAATATCTGATTCATTCAAATCCTCAGATATATTATTGGAGTTGAGAACCTTTCTTTTTGTTTTTTGTCATTACTAATAATATGTTAGATTAAATGATATAATTTTTTGGTGCAGCTGCTTGTACTCATTGTTATTAATTAAACCATCATTAAGAAGTTTGTCGATTATATCAACAGCTTCATTGTCGAATATGTAGTTATGATATTGAATCATGTTTGCCGCGTAGCACTAGTAAGTGTAAAGAATGTAATATATAAAGTGGTAAGCTGTAGTGCTAAGTGTGCACGCCCTACGAGGGAAAGAGAAAAAATCTCTGACCCAAGTGGAACTCGAACCCCTCAAGCATGTTAAGGCCTGGTTCAGGTGTCAAATTTCGGGTAAAAACTGTTTTCCTTATTTCAGCACAGCCGAGTATGGTAAGTACGCCAAATTTCTCACGATAATAGATATCGCCATTCCTGACTTCCTTAAGTGGTTTGTGTGTAGTAAAACGTGATCTGTCACGTGACTTAGAACACGAAATCAGTAAATCAAAAACGCGGCTCCGAGTTTAAAACAGCTAGGATGGTGAGTGGATACGTTTAGTTAAGGTTGAAGCCTTTTATCTAAATCAGCTTAGAAAAGATGACTACAATGTTTCGTTAACGAGTAATTAAGGCGAACATATGTAAAATAGGTCACGTGACTTTTTGTAACCTTAATATCTCCTTATCTTTACATGATAGTCATGTTTTCTAAGCGTGGTCTGAAACACTACAGGAGGAGTCATGTTTTAGCAGGGTTACTTTATATTCATATGTTATCGTCGCAGCCGCATTTCACTTAAACGATTTTATATAATTATGTCATCGATCACGTGATACGACAACCATTCACTTAACAAATTTAAGGAAGTTGATATTAGTATTATGGTGTAATTATATTTTGTTTAAACTGTCATTTCTGTCAGAAAACATTTTTTAACGTAAATCTATTTTGCGTTAAATGAAACAGGCCTTAACTAGCTTGAGCCAACGACCTCCAGGTTACATGTCTGGCGCTCTACCAACTGAGCTATCAAGTCAGATGAGAGCAATCGTGGGTATTGGTGCGTTATATGGGGTCGCGGCGATTATATATGTATATGTAGTTATGATATTGAATCATGTTTGCCGCGTAGCACTAGTAAGTGTAAAGAATGTAATATATAAAGTGGTAAGCTGTAGTGCTAAGTGTGCACACCCTACGAGGGAAAGAGAAAAAATCTCTGACCCAAGTGGGACTCGAACCCAACGACCTCCAGGTTACATGTCTGGCGCTCTACCAACTGAGCTATCAAGTCAGATGAGAGCAATCGTGGGTATTGGTGCGTTATATGGGGTCGCGGCGAGACATGTAACCTGGAGGTCGTTGGGTTCGAGTCCCACTTGGGTCAGAGATTTTTTCTCTTTCCCTCGTAGGGCGTGCACACTTAGCACTACAGCTTTCCACTTTATATATTACATTCTTTACACTTACTAGTGCTACGCGGCAAACATGATTCAATATCATAACTACATATACATATATAATCGCCGCGACCCCATATAACGCACCAATACCCACGATTGCTCTCATCTGACTTGATAGCTTTAGAACATATTTTCTCTTCTCGTGATGCTATTCGCAAAGCTAGAGAAGTTTATCTCATAACACGTGCTAACACTCTTGAACCTAATGGCCTTAACAAACGCGATGAGACTTTAGTTACTAATCAGTCACACCGTTAGTTATCTTTCGTTATCATATTATGTTTTTTACGTCATTTCCGTTTTACCATTATATATTGTCAAGTCACATTGTAAAAGCTCCTAAGCACCTGATGAAGACTAGTATGGCTAGTCGAAATATTGTGCTACATTAAATCCGTATAATTCTACGTCGTATTGGTTATTCTTCATTCTACTTATTTCTTAATCTGCGAACCATTTAGATCATTGTTTGATCCGACGTATACCAGTGGAGTGTTGTTCGTGGTCGCTCCGTTTATAAACTTAATCTGAGGGCCGTTATTTTTGTTCCGTGCAACACCATTTCTGCGCATGCGTTAAATTATGCATTAATTGTATGGTCACGCTTTCTGATCGTCGTTTTTCTGAGTTCCTCCTGATCTTGATTTGGGCCGAATGGATGAAATACGAGAAAAATATCATATCAAGTGCTTCCAAGAGAAGACTGGAAAACAAAGAAAGCTAAAATTAGGAGAAATAGATATTGGAATCTATAAGCCATCGGCTGTGCTGCATTTAAAACATCCGAGGAGAACATCTTATTTTGGGTGAAGGCACTTCAAGACCAATATTATGAGTCTCTTAAAAACTTCAGTGATTTACCGTAAGTTGGATCGACCACTTAAATGAGGCAGAGACACAGCCAGAGAGTATTGAGATCAAGTTATTTCGTTCCAGCGAAGATATTGACCTAGCGGAAACGGTTCAAGCTGTCGAAGGATTTTTACTTATAACCATCCACGTCTACTTAACAACAGGAGTAGTTATGTGCCAAGGCACCGCATACGAGGCATGGGCAAAGATTGAGTTTCCCAGATTACAGATGAAAGTAGAGAACTTAATGAATCTTAAAGATACTGCGGAGTAGTTGGATGAAGAAACAGAGGTCACGCGCGACATGCTTGAGAACATGTTCAACACTTTATGTTATACTAAGAAAACAAAACAAGTTACAGAGCCTGCAAGTTCACAAGTCAATGGAAAACCCCAAGGGCCTGTAGTTTTGGATCAACATATCCTTGAAACTCCAAAAGCAACACGTACACATACACATGAGTCAAATTCAAACCTCTTCACGAGGGTAGCCGCGAGGCGGCGATCAGCGAACTTGATAAAGAACAGTAGAGAAATATAGTGATATATAGTTCCATCACAGGATGGACAGGGTACAACTTATAATTTGGGACAAATATAAACATACATTTGAGACAATCAACTATTAGTAGTTGGAACCTGCAGTATAACAGAAGAGCAGACTAAATTGCAAACGTGTGTTACATGAATAAGTAGTGTTTACAGTAACAGGTGAACTACTTAATTTACATACGAGAAAAAACAAAAATATTAAATTATATATATATACTAGGGGAGCAGAGAATGAAAGTCACCGCGCTACCGGCCACTCCTAAAGACTGCTAATATTCAGCTAATAATTCTTCCCTTTGGTTATTACTAAGAGGATTTCAAATGAAAGTGTATTTCATCTTCAATCTCATGTGGCCCGAGTGAAAGCCCAGATGGGCTCTTGTTACTCGGGCTGCCTGTGGCAGCGACGAGTCTTAAAATGCAAGTCGTTATTTTTTTTTATTATTATTTCATGTAGCACGCGGTCTGCGCACGCGTTAAAGGTCAAATTCACACCAATCAGATTGCACTGTGCTGGTCACCCAACAATCGCCAGGTTAATTTATTTACATAATTGAATACAGTAAATCAAGATGGCGGAGACCCGCGAGGAACTTTCTCTCTAATTTGGAGTGTAAGCACTTTTATGTTTTATTTAACTTCACTCGTGCGAAAGCCTTCCAACAGGCTCAGGATACTTGTTATTTATTTATGCTGAACCCGAGTGAATGTGCGATCGAAAAATATGCTTGGCTTGCTCGCTGCATAATTTTGAATTGTGCTGTTCGGTTTGCCGATACAAAAACTGCAAATGGTCAAGATGCTATAAATCATACCTGAAGGCTGAAGAGAAATACATGGATATGAATATTTCAGTGTGAGTTGTGAAGAAGCTTTTAAAATACTACACGTGTGCATCGTGGTGGTTTAAGTCAAACATGGTCTGTTTTGTCGGCGCGGTGACGACACCAGCCGAGTGAATTCTGTTGGCTTGCTCGCTGTACTTGATTCTGCTTTTCGCTGTACTGGATTCTGCTTTTCGCTGTACATACAGATACCGAAACTACAAACAGTAAGATGACCTGGCTGAAGAGAAACAAGGTCTGAGTTTTCTAGATACCCGTAATCGGCGTATCTTGTGTGTCGAGTTGCGACACTGTGTACATCTTGGTTATACAAATTAACGGATTCAATTTAACACTACAATCAGACAGAGAGTTAATCTATACCGACACTTTGATGTGCCAAGGAACTGGAATATCAACACAGTACAAGGTGAGGGAAATTTAAAGTACTGACTTCATTGCTGTGTTCAATTAATCTACACTGAATTTCTAACGGACCTGAAACAAGGCTGATCAAAGCGACATAAATTATTCTGGAACAACAATGGCGCTCAATATTCTGCAACCAACCTTGTTCTCACTTGAAAAATACCCGGGAAACGAAACACAAGGCACGAAACTAGCGCCCTTGCTTTTTGCAATAATGGTAAATGATCTTGTTAACGATTGGAGGCTTAGAGCAAAGTTTGTGGACGATCTAACTTTATTAGAGGTAATACCTAGGAACTCACCATCAGTAATGTGTTATATTGCATCGGATGTTCAAGAATTTGCTAGCAATAACAACATGCAGCTTAATCCGAAAAAGTGCAAGGAGATGCGTGTTAGCTTTCTTCATTACAATAGCTGCGAACTTCAGCCCATTGCCATCGGCGGCACATATATCAAGGAAGTGACGTCATTCAAGCTACTCGGAGTGTTCATTTCTAATGATCTCTCATGGGCTGACCACTGCGGGTACGTGGTGAAGAGGGCTAACAGGCGCCTCTACGCAATTAGACAACTTAAGAAATGTCGTGTTCCACCAGTAGACCTGGTCAGCATCTACTGCTCTCTAGTGCGTTCTATTCTAGAATACGCCTGTGTCGTGTTCGCCAACCTTCCTAAATACTTATCACAAGATCTTGAAAGGGTACAGAGGCGCGCTTTAGCAATCATATTCCCTTCCCTGCCATATGCAAGCGCGATGGCTAAGGCTGGGATCACCACCCTAGAGGAGCGCAGGGATATGGCATGCGCCAAGTTTATAAGAAAAATCACTCCTGGAAACCCCCTGTATTCTCTTATACATTCTCGGATCACCGGACAGTCTTCTCACTATAATATGAGACCAAAAGCGCATACCACTATGGCGACAAAAACCGACCGCTTTGGCGGTTTTGTCAGCGCAAAATATGCGTCCAGAGCGCTCATTAACTAGTTCTCGGTTATATCTCATAATATAGATATGTATATCTATTAGTATTATTTATTATATAGTAACTTACTAGGAAGTTGTCTGTTCGTTAGTATATATGTATAGTTGACCTACACTGTAATTCAGCCACTGGCTGCGAGAGTGATTAATAAACGAATTATTATTATATTATTATTAATGTGAACGATCTGTTCAAATCGAAGGAACTGCATGTGCTGTACTTTATACACATCCATATATAGTTTATGTTCTAGGAACTGGAATTCAGTTTATACACATCTGAATAGTAATATTTATTTATACGTACTTTATATTAATCCCTTTATATATCCTGTAATATAGTGTCCCCAATTAGCTTTACAGCTAAATACTATTGACACTCAAATAAAGTTCATGTATGTAAAGCCTGAGTTGATTTGTGTTCTACACTAACTTCAATTATTGCTTTACACTGTATACCACACAGCAAAATGTGCTACTAATTCTCAAATCAATGCCATAACCATATAAAACACACATGTATACATATAGCCCCATAATTAGCATCGCATCCAATGATTTAATGTTACACAAAGATAATTACAGTTTATACCCAGATGCATCCCCTTGTATATTAACATATAAGTCAAGACATCAAAATTTTCACATTAGTTAAAAAACAAGCACTTTTGATCAGGATTATATACGTACACCGTCCACTTCATTGCAGCAATTTTCAGCTTTTCAGACTGTTACCACAGTCCTTTCTCTTTCAAAAATATATTTGAATGCACTTTGATAATCTATGATTACTTCTAGTAAATAAATAAATATGAAGAGAAAGGGTACAAACTCAGTCTTATTTTCTCTAGCATAATAGATTTATACTTTTACAAAATGCATAAAAGCTATACTTGCTGAGAGATATGTCCTATATCTCATCCAGAATGAAAATAATACTGATCAGTCCTGGTTACAATATATTAACAACACCCCTCCCCCCGGGCAAATGTGCAGCATTTGGCAGTTGTAGTTCATTATATATCCATTATCACTTATCGCAAGAGCATGAGTAGTGAACCAGTATTATTCTCTGGCTATAATAATAACATTTATTTATGACAAAAACTATGCTAAAACTCCATGGACTACATTTATTCAATGTCTCAGATCTATGTATTTTTAATATAATTCGATTAATTGTATCTGAACAAAATTTGGCCCATCACAGAACCAGTAAGCTCAGTGGTTAAGTGTCAGTCTGTTGTGCAGGAGGTAGTCAGAGTTCAAATCCAGGTATAAAGGACCTTAAAATAACTGGGAGAACTGGTATTGCATGCCTTAATGCTCTGACATCTGCAAATGGTTCTAAAAGCTTTGTGTCTTCTTGGATCACAATGTTAAATTGTAGGCCATGCAACACTGAGAATGCAACCAAATCTCTGGTAGTGACCACCCTCAAGTGTAGTGGAATTATATAGTTGTATAGATAATTATCGAGAGTAAATATATTTGTCCCAATTATAGCAATACCATGCTAAATACATTGACTTTCTCTTCTGTTAGTAGTAGTAGTACTAGTTCCCTTGGTGCCACTATATACATTTTATATATTATAAATATACAGGCTAAATCCAGTAGTCACGATTATGTTTTATGTAGTAATAATGTCCATTATAAAATAACCCAAAGAAAACGCGCGCTCTGATTGGTTGAAAGCCGTGTTTGCATGAGGCTATGTAAACATGGAAATGACGTCATACATTGTAGGTTTAGCTTTTTTCCTGCCAAAAATGGCGAAAATAACTGACTAACTTAAAAACACATGTAACTAGTTTTCTAAAGGAAGGTTGTTCAGAAGAACCTACGGAGAAAAAAAGCTAAATTGGACAGAATTTTCACAAGATTGAGTCAGTCGGAGCTCAACTAGCAAACTCGATGAAATACGCACAAAATACACTACTTCTGTTAACGTTTAAGTTTAAATATTTACTTCAGATACTATAGAAAAACAATTATAATAAAATACATGTACTAGAAACATTCAGAAAATGTACAAAGTGCTAATAATCAAGTACACAAAGTCAGAGTGGGAAGGTCAATTGTTGTTTATTCAAGTACGTTTTTTTCAAACGCCGGTGACAAAAACTACAGACACTGCAACTTTATAAGATATCATATATCACATTGAATCAGTAGAAATAAAAAAAATTAGCCGTTTTGGTTTGATTCAGTCTATGAAATCTTTTTTTCATTCAGAGTGGGATGCTGGCAAGAAAATGTGACTAAAAAGAAACACACAAGCGAGAAGCTACAGAACTCTGAAGCTCTAATCTCGCACGGCTGCTAGCTAGCATCCCGTAGACTCGAAAGTACTCTTTTTGGATTCAAAAATTGCATTGAAAGATCCAAACAGCCATCTCCACATCAAAGTAATATAGATTATAAGCTCTAATCCGACATTCTCTGGCTTTCAAATAGTCGAGTATGATGCCTGACGATGGGAAACAAACCTGCTAATCGAAGTTGTCAGTTCGAGCCGAGCAATTCAATTCCAAGCCATGAACTACAAGTACTGGCTCCAAATATCCAGCAAGAGATTCCTCAGTCCCAGAATATCATGGCCGAAACAGGAACACTTTTTCCAGGCAGGACAAATTATCTTTTCAGTTCGTCTTTGAATTCGCAGCAGTTTTGTTTAAAGTGGTTTTCGTGTCGATTTTCGTAATCCAGGACGATTTTCGTTGCATGTCTAGCCCGATATGGATCAATACTTTGAGGTTTTCCTATTATTTTGCATTTTTGTCTTTTAAAAAGCTAGTTTTGGGAGCATAAAATCACACTAGTACTTTCTCTCGCCTCTTGTCCCATGCCGATTCGTACGCAAAGCAAACACGGCCAACTTCACAAGCGAATATGATTGACATTTTACAATGTGTGGAGAATTTCGCGTTTGACATTTACGAAAAAGTTTTTAAAAATCGTTTCGCGCTCGATCTTGCGTCTATTTTATAAAAGAAATAGAAAACGTTTACCGTGTTTACATAGCCTGATGCAAACACGAGGGGAAGCTTGGGAGAATTCTCAAGTTGTTGTGTAAACACTGCTGTGGTAGCTGCCAGTAAATATGCAAAGCTACTGATAGGGAGGAAGTTAAAATGACATTAAAGACTTGTTGTTGAGGTTGTACTTGGCCTCTTGTTGTCATTACGAGACAAGGAGATATAGATCAATGAGTCATTGTCAGAAATCTATTCTCTGGCATAACATTAGGCAATCTGTCAATGGTAAAACTGTTGACAGTTTAGGTCAGGTCAACTACGGCTTTTTCTTCGGGTAGAAGAGCACAGAATGCGTCATCAGAATGGAATTTATGAATATATATTCAGTCCATAGAATTTAATGAACATGGGCTGAAATCACTGTAGATTTCCTCTTTATATGATTCTAATCAATATCTTTCATAAGCCTCGACGTACCTATTGGTAGGTAATCCTGTCCTTCCTCCGAGTGTGGAAATGTGGAAATCTGGCAATGTGGAAATCTGGCAATGTGGAAATCTGACGAAACGTACTGTTGGTCACCCTGTCCTTCCTCCGAGTGTGAAAATGTGGAAATGTGGAAATCTGGCAATGTGGAAATGTGACGGAACGTACTGTTGGTCACCCTGTTCTTCCTCCGAGTGGAAATGTGGAAATCTGGCAATGTGACGGAACGTACTGTTGGTCACCCTGTCCTTCCTCCGAGTGTGGAAATGTGGAAATCTGGCAATGTGGAAATGTGACGGAACGTACTGTTGGTCACCCTGTCCTTCCTCCGAGTGTGGAAATGTGGAAATGTGACGGAACGTACTGTTGGTCACCCTGTCCTTGCTCCGAGTGTGGAAATGTGGAAATCTGGCAATGTGGAAATGTGAAGGAACGTACTGTTGGTCACCCTGTCATTGCTCCGAGTGTGGAAATGGAGAAATCTGGCAATGTGGAAATGTGGAAATGTGGAAATGTGAAGGAACGTACTGTTGGTCACCCTGTCCTTCCTCCGAGTGTGGAAATGTGGAAATCTGGCAATGTGGAAATGTGGAAATCTGGCAATGTGGAAATGTGACGGAACGTACTGTTGGTCACCCTGTCCTTCCTCCGAGTGTGGAAATGTGGAAATCTGGCAATGTGGAAATGTGAAGGAACGTACTGTTGGTCACCCTGTCCTTGCTCCGAGTGTGGAAATGTGGAAATCTGGCAATGTGGAAATGTGACGGAACGTACTGTTGGTCACCCTGTCCTTGCTCCGAGTGTGGAAATGTGGAAATCTGGCAATGTGGAAATGTGAAGGAACGTACTGTTGGTCACCCTGTCCTTCCTCCGAGTGTGGAAATGTGGAAATCTGGCAATGTGGAAATGTGACGGAACGTACTGTTGGTCACCCTGTGGCACTTAACGGGCCCGCCATGTTTTGCTTCGCTTCACGAAGAAGTTAATACAACCGTACAAGTAAGTACTCAGGTAACTCGATCACCAGCTAACCTGAAATCTAACTCCTACCTCTCTGGAACTAATGATATTTTACCCTGGATTTTGTGTTAACACGCATTGTTGTAGAATTCTGCCAAGAACGCCAGAAATGTGCACAAGAACGACAACGTATATTTTCGAGTTTAATTACAGTCAAATGGCTTCCCATAAACAAAACACGTTTTTGGCAAATACAGAGCCATGTTAGATGCCGATTCAGCCGACTAATAACCTCTCTTTACAATTTGCACCCGACTAACTCGATCGAACTGTACTGTAAACTATAACGGGCTATAACCTCTTAACTTTTCTCTTATATATAGGCAATATGTTCAGTATTTTGGACCCATTGAAATTTGCTTGAAATTTCTAGAGCTGTCGCGGCCGCTTTCGCTTGCTCCTTTTTTTAGTACAAGGACGTTATAGGGAGACCATGATCACTCTTTAAAGCAGCTGCAATAGGCAAAACTGCCTTGTTGATTAAAATGATTTTATTACCATAACAGTAACAACTAGGGTTTTTCAATTTCCAGAACTACAGTAATATGATACATATTTTCACTGTTTGTTTGGCTCAATCCCGGTTTCTGGTAAACTACCCACCCACCCCTCCCTTGGATATGCATAGTTCTAGTGTGGGGTTTCCCAGAAACCATGATTGATCCATTTGTTTTCACTGGACTATTCTATTTCCCAACAGTATTTCCTTAACATCTCAGGGGTTACTCCCATATGCAAACTACAAACCTATGTGCCACCGGATAAGGTAGTGCGTATTTTACGTAGCTTCTCTGTATACCTTTTCCTTGTATTGTGATCCCTAAGTGAATCATTAATTTGTTTCTGTCCAGTCACATTGATGTGCTGTATCATCCATGGACAAATGAAAACAAAAAAATGAATCTGAAATGTTGGTTTTGGGTCTCAAAAATGGTTTCCATTTCCGATTTGTCTTACCCTCAAATGAAAATATTAGTGGCACACACCCATCCTAAATTTACAGGAGTACCCCCTGGGGCGTAGTTAGAATGAGAGTATCTAAATTATTCTTATGTCAAAATAATATTGTACATGGACTCTACATGGATGTAGACACTTTGCTATAAGGCTCCATAATGATTAAAAGTAATATTGGTTAAACATCCAATAAATTTATTATAATATCAATGTGATAATAACGAGTTTTAATGTTAATAATACTCCCTTGTGACAGTAACAACAATATTTTAACAAACACTCCAAACATCAGAAGCACCCTGGCTAATATTGCATGGGCTGCATCCCACAGAAAGGACCCGGATGACATAACATACACTTTGTATACTTGTTGTACTTATTGTTAAAATCTGTATCATGAGTACCACATTGTGCTACTATAACATGTAGTGTTGATTGTACAAATTGACACTAAGTGAAATGGAAGATGCAATTTACAGAATTTTTTAACATTACATTCTAAATTGTTCAATATTTCCCTAAATTCCTCAAGATGATTCTAGTTTTTTTTTTATACTTTTGTTACTTCCTGCTAGCTTGATAAGAAAAAAGTGAAATTGCTCTAACTACGTTTGCAACTTGCATGTAATTTTGACTGTAAATTTCATCTGTAAATTGCATCTTCCATTTCACTTAGTGTCAATTTGTACAATCAACATGAGCCATGAGCCAAACAAACAGTGAAAATATGTTCATATTCACATATTACTGTAGTTCTGGAAATTGAAAAACCCTAGTTGTTACTGTTATGATAATAAAATCATTTTAATCAACAAGGCAGTTTTGCCTATTGCAGCTGCTTTAAAGAGTGATCATGGTCTCCCTATAACGTCCTTGTACTAAAAAAGGAGCAAGCGAAAGCGGCCGCGACAGCTCTAGAAATTTCAAGCAAATTTCAATGGGTCCAAAATACTGAAAATATTGCCTATATATAGAGAAAAGTTAAGAGGTTATAGCCCGTTATAGCCCGTTATAGTTTACAGTACAGTTCGATCGAGTTAGTCGGGTGCAAATTGTAAAGAGAGGTTATTAGTCGGCTGAATCGGCATCTAACATGGCTCTGTATTTGCCAAAAACATGTTTTGTTTATGGGAAGCCATTTGACTGTAATTAAACTCGAAAATATACGTTGTCGTTCTTGTGCGCATTTCTGGCGTTCTTGGCAGAATTCTACAACAATGCGTGTTATCACAAAATCCAGGGTAAAATATCATTAGTTCCAGAGAGGTAGGAGTTAGATTTCAGGTTAGCTGGTGATCGAGTTACCTGAGTACTTGTACGGTTGTATAAACTTCTTCGTGAAGCGAAGCAAAACATGGCGGGCCTGTTAAGTGCCACAGGGTGACCAACAGTACGTTCCGTCACATTTCCATATTGCCAGATTTCCACATTTCCACACTCGGAGGAAGGACAGGGTGACCAACAGTACGTTTCGTCAGATTTCCACATTGCCAGATTTCCACATTTCCACACTCGGAGGAAGGACAGGATTACCTACCAATAGGTACGTCGAGGCTTATGAAAGATATTGATTAGAATCATATCAAGAGGAAATCTACAGTGATTTCAGCCCATGTTCATTAAGTTCTATGGACTTAATATATATTCATAAATTCCATTCTGATGACGCATTCTGTGCTCTTCTACCCGAAGAAAAAGCCTCAACTACACAGCTAAGGCATGTTTTACGACAGAATAACCTAGCTAGAGAGACATTGGAGAGAGTCTACTGGATTAAGATACTGTTACATGTCTGTTAATATGGGGAAAACGGAAGAATCCTTCATTTAGCTTGATAACCATGTTTGGACTTGGAAGCAGAATTGAGACTTAATTTAGATGTATTTTGTGAGTCCCAAATCGCTAGTTCCCATACAGTCCATACAAGTCATACAAATACGCGTTTTTTTTGCCAAACCACATTATATATGCAAATATATAAATGACGTGTTTACATGTAGTATCGCTATAGCAAGAACAGCAGATAAAGTTACATAGAGGCACACAAATTGACATAGCTAGCTCCATCACAGGATGGACAGGATACAACTTATAATATGGTACAAATATAAACATACATTTGAGACAATCGGAACCTGCAGTATAACAGAACAGAGGACTAATGTGTGTTACTTGAATAAGTAGTGTTTAAATTGAAATGTCAACTTCTTTAATTTACATACGAGAAAAACAAAAATATTAAATTACATATATATTTGGGGAGCAGAGAATGAAAGTCACCGCGCTACCGGCCACTCCTAAAAACTTCTAAATTCAGTTAATAATTCTACCCTTTGGTTATTACTAAGAGGATTTCAAATGAAAGTGTATTTCATCTTCAATCTCATGTGGCCCGAATGGAAGCCCAGATGGGCTCTTGTTTTACATGTTGCGAGTTGCTCAACACGTGACACGGTGAACCAATCAGATTTGATATCGCTCGGGACACTGCGGGACTCTGCGGGTTACTTAATTACCACATGCACAGTGAAAAACAAGATGGCGGTCTGTCGTGGAGGAAATTTCTCTTTTGGAGTCCCATCTCTCAAATGTAAGCAACTTAATGTTTTATTTAACTTCATTCGTGGGAAAGCCTTCCAACAGGCTCAGGATATTTCAACTGGCGCCCTTGTCGGAGCCGAAGGACGTGTTTTACCCAGAGATTTAACATTCGATACGACGAACACCACACGTCGGAGTACAGTTGGTTTCTTCGATGGAAATGGCAAGATGTTGAGTTTTTCTAGGACTTTGGATGGAAATTTCTCACATTTTACGAAAAGATTAGGGATTAGCTGGTACTCTTACGCACGTGGCCTGACGTGGTGAAATATTTGAACCGACATTGTAAGTAAAATACATAAAACATTCGTTTCTGTTAAAAGTAATGGCATCAAATATAGTAGTAAATGGCTCGATTCCTGTTGTTCTAGGCCAGTGTAGGCATCCCAGTGATCGAAAAAATACGAGTCGGAAAATCACATGTTTCGTTATAAATTTCAGCGTCTTTCAAGATGTAGAAAATGAACACTAGCAAGTGTAATATTTTAAAAGTCACCACTCTACTTGAAAATAAAACTGCATGCAGATCTAGATAGATGACTTTATTGCACATTTATAGAATGACACATCCCTCCTAAATATTCACAAGGGATATTTAATTTTAAATAAGCTATTAGCTAAAGGAATGTTACATGTTAGATGTATGTGCTAGAATATAATAGCAACTGTGTTTGGACAGTGAAGTTAGAAATGATATTACCAGTCCAGGAATCCTACTGAAAAGCATTGATTTCTAAAAATGTTGAAAAATATGGGTCGGTAAACCCTGCTAAAAAGAATTGCTTTCTAAAATACAAAAATAAATATTGTAATATTTTTGAGCAAGTTAAGTTCAGAGACAGTGTTACGTGTAGTTGATTTATTATAGAGGGGCTGAATGGGGTTAACTGATAACTGAGAAATGGACCAAAAATAGTGCTGTTAACTGAGAATTTTACCTTTTTTTAGCTGTTAGCTGATATTTGTGAGATAGCTGTTACCTGATATTTCATTATTTTTTATTAAAATGACGTAACGTCACATGCTATTATTGGCTTTTCGGATGGTTTTCGACAGATTTGATCCAGTTGATAATAGTCAAATATTAAACATGACACATAAAATAGGATGTTATCATTAAAAGTTATGTTGTTCAAATGAATAGACAAAATGTAGTGTTTGATGTTGAATTAGTGGTTATTATTCATTTCATACCAGCAAATATGTATTCAAATCAGGTTAGGGTAGTCTTTTTATATAACTTAACTGATAACAGCAAAATTTAACTGATAACTGATAAATAGCTAAAAAATTAGCTGTTAACTGATATTGGTACCCCCCCATTCAGCCCCTCATTATACATTGTAATTACTGGGAGGAGTTGTAATAGGCCTTTTGCAGGAGACAGTCATTTGCTGGTACAATACTTGTTAACAAATTAATCGAGCTTGTGATCTCCATGGGAAAGAGTCGTTGCCATGGATGTTGGATGGCAAGCTATCTTTAAAAACGCTGTTTTAGAAAGATCGACAATCGTGTGAAGTTTTATATCAGATCATCATAGTACTGCTAACCACGTGGGTCGGAGGCGCGTTTATCGACTGATAAAGCAGGAGGCATGCGTATCATAACAATACATGGATCTTTAAAGGGACAACGTTCGTACAATGTTTAAAGGCACAATATTCGAATAGTGACGACATTCGAACTGGCGGATGTGGTTTAACAGATTTATGTAAAGGTATCCAAATATAATATCAGGTACAGGAGCCCATTACCAATGGGCTGAGGTACTTATGCTACATTTCGTAGCTTTGTTTCTGTAAAAACACATTCTGAGTGAGAAATCAAATGAACGAAAAGATTATACGTAAGTAAACTCTATTTGATTTCAATTCCTCTCAATTTGTCTGTTAATGTACTTTTTGTTCTAATTATCGCTATATTTTCAGATCTCTGTGATTTAGAGTACCTGGATAAATTATTTTAAATGTCAATTAACTGACATTGAATTCGAAACTGTTTCTATTGACACATATATACATACATAAGATTTTATTTTGATACGCTGAGCCATTACAACCCTCAACTTCAAATTTACAAGTAGAAGGCTGATTTCCAAATGGGGCGTATGAAAACAAATTCTCTATGTTTACAATAAAAATACAAATTGATACACTCGTTCTCAATAACACGTGCAGGTTCGAAACGAAACTCCTGACTTCAAAGTCGTTTCTGGTGGATGTCAATCAAACGGTTTCCATGGAGTTTGAAGTGAACCGTTGTGTGAGTAAATTCGGGAAACTAGCATTTTATAAACATGACAAAGTTTTTCCCAAAGTCGCTTAGATGGAGAGTAATCATGCTTAGAGCCAAGGGTTTGAAAAATAGGGAAATCACATAAACTTTATGTGTGAGCGAGCGGTTTGTGTATAAGATCAAAATAGGGAAATCACATAAACTTTATGTGTGAGCGAGCGGTTTGTGTATAAGATCAAAATAGGGAAATCACATAAACTTTATGTGTGAGCGAGCGGTTTGTGTATAAGATCAAAATAGGGAAATCGCATAAACTTTATGTGTGATCATGAGCGAGCGGTTTGTGTATAAGATCAAAATAGGGAAATCGCATAAACTTTATGTGTGAGCGAGCGGTTTGTGTATAAGAAATCTGATTGTTTATATTGCTTCAAAGGTCTTGGAAAAAGAATTATAGTTATTTTTATTCATTCAGTTGCAGATATGCTCCTTATAAGAGGTTTTATCGACGAGCTCCAAGCATGGATACAAAATTCGACAGGGCTAAAAAAAATTTGAAACTCTCAGGACATGGATTATCGGCAATGCTCTCCACTCTCGACTGACATTTCGGTGAGGAATTCAAGCAAATAACAATCGTTTTTCGGCTTAGTATCCGCCATATCTCTACCTATGTCGCCTCAAATTACTTAGGATTTCGTTGACCTCCTACACTATTTGTTTCCTCCACATCTGGGAGTTGTATGGCGACGTTTTATTTAGCATGCAGACCAGTGTTGCCATAGTAATACAGTTGAGTGACATCCACCAAATTGACGTTTTCCGTCGGAAATTCAATTTCGAACCTGCACGTGTTATTGAGAACGAGTGTAATTCATTTTGCAATTTTATAAAAAATGAGGGCTTAAAACCTGTGCAAAGCCTTTAAAAA
Organism: Actinernus sp. WN-2022; assembly: GCA_030867875.1. Lineage (NCBI taxonomy): Eukaryota > Metazoa > Cnidaria > Anthozoa > Actiniaria > Actinernidae > Actinernus > Actinernus sp. WN-2022. The sequence continues at coordinate 2,052,974 of JAOWCC010000655.1, read as the reverse complement.
CAGTAGTCTGTGTAACTCGGCATCAGGTATTTAAAGCAACTTTGCTTTTAAATTGTCGAAGCGTACTAGCATTTTTAGCCGCTTCCGGAAGATTCCAGAGCACGACACCACTGTACTTAAAGTTACACTTGACGAAATTAGTTTTCGTCCTTGGGAGTGCTAAGTCAGTTTCTAAATTTCTAAGGTTATAGTTTATCCAACTATCAGAAAGTCGAAGAAACGAAGTTCTTAGATTTGGGACAAATTGCTCATTAAAAAGTTTATAAATCATTGATGCTTTAATTTATTTCCTGGCGCCTTACGTGAAGGATCTTCCAGTTTAGGGAGTCGAGGATATCAGCGGTCGAGTATTATAATCAGCCCCGGTTATAATTCTCGCCGCACGGGATTGGGCTCTTTGTAATTTATCTTGCAGGACCTTGCCACGCGTATCCCACAAGGGTGAGCAATAATCGAAATAAGGTTGGACTAAGGCTTTGTATATCTTTACCAGTGAATCAAATGGGACGAGGGTTTTATTCGTTGAATGGCGCCAATACCCACACTAGCTTTTTTGCAAATTTTCTCTATATGACTCTCAAATGAAAGTTTTTCATCAAGTTCCACTCCTAGGCATTTATGGGATGAAACTTGCGAAACTTTAGTTTTGTCGATAAACACAGTACTAGATAAGTCATCAGCTTTATTGGTCAAGCTGTACTGAAGTTGATACTAGCTGTAGTGATACTAGCTGTCGTTTGTGCTATTTACTATTTTTGCTCTTTCTCGTAGATATAATACTTAACCTAAACTCTATTACTTTAATCTTATTTTTAAAAATACATTTATTTCTGTTTCAGTCTAGTTTACACAAACTCTTATACTAGATCTAGTGCACTATCTACATTCACTTTTTATATATCCTGTATTTGTCTTATTTAAATAAGTTTTCCAGGGGCATAAGCAACTTTGGTAACCCTCGTGGTTTTATGCTTGTGCTCCTCCACATTAGCAAATATATTTTGTCGCATGTCCTAAATGTAATGATTGTTTTGTTTTGTGGAAATAAAAACCTTGAACCTTGTGATCTATTTCTTGGGGTCAAGTGCTTAAACGCAAGCCGCACTATAAGTACTTAGGCGTTTACCTAGATCAATAATTGACTTTCAAAGAACATACTTCTAAATTATTCAGTAAGGTATCCAGTTAGTTAGGGTTACTTAGTAGAATTAGAAATAACCTTACAGTTCAGGCAGCGGAGAGAGTGTTTAAGTCAATGATATTGCCGACCTCTCATGCCCACAACACTAGAAGAAATGGCCTGGATCTCATAATTCCTAAAGTTAAGACTGAAACTGCAAAGAAAGGCTGTTTTTACTCAGAGGCAAAAGTTCTTAATGATCTACCAACAGAAGTTAAAGAAACATCATCATTGTTAGTTTTTTTTTTAAATTAGGAGACATTTTTTTAGATTTTTTATTTTTTAAATGTAGTTATTTTAAAATTAATTATAGGATAACTTTGTACATATACTTTTACTGCATTATTGCCTGATATTTTTATACTTTGTCATTTACATTATTTTGATCTCCCAGGGCACCCACTGATAGCAGCATTGGCTGAAGGGTTCACCTTGGTTAAAGAATATATTATTATTATTATTATTATTATTATTAAAAACATGAGTTTTATCTTTGAAGGGTGGAACTGGAGCTTATTCACTCTTTTCACCTGGTGGCCATCTTGGATTCAAAGCGAGGCAATCCTTTGTTTTTGCCAGGTTAGCCTCGTAGTGAGGGATGTTTTCGAGATCAGTATTTAGGTTAGTAGCAGTTCAGCCATATCATAAGATGATGTGAAAATGTGTGAATCGTCAGCATATATGCGAGGCGTAGTAGATGTTAAAACATTGATGTAAAGTAGAAATAAAAGGGGACCGAGGATCGAACTATGAAGTACTCCACATAGTATTTCTTTTTCTTAAGATAGATGCCCATTTACAAAACACCTTTGCTGTCTTCCGGTGAGGTAAGAGTTGAACCATTTAAGTTCGGTGCATATGCCGTCGAGGATTAGCATATGCCGTTATGGCGGACGGTCGTGTCATTTAGGTGGCCAAGAAACTTACGGCGCTAAGACAATTCAACAATGTATAATGTGGAAGAGATGAGAAAGATGATAAGAACTGAACTCAGGCCAATCTGTACGAAACTAGAATCTCTGGAGAAGCAATTCAGTGAAATTTCAGAGAGTGTGAGGTTTTTCTCAGCGAAATACGACCAAGTACTTGACCAGCAGCAGAAGGCAGAGAAGAAAGTCTCTGACCTAAAGAGTAGCACAGTGCAACTAAAAAGTGACCTTCAAGCCACCGAAGAGAACGCAAAAAAACTCTCTAAAAAACACAGAGGAGTTGGCTCAATATCTAAGACGGGACTGTCTTGAAGTTACTGGAATAAAAGCAAGTAATGAGCAGTCATGTGTGGACGTGATAAAAGCAATCGGAGAGGTCCTCGAACTGCCTCCGGTCACTGACGCTGACATTTCTACTGCCCACCCTATTCCAACTTATAGGAAAGATGGCCCACCCAAGATTATTGTGAAGTTTACGCGTAGGAGCGTTCGGAATAGCTTCCGGCTATAGCAATCGTAAGAAGCTAGTAGGAATCAAGCCTGTCGATTTACCTTTCCTCGAAAAGCACGACTCGGAAAGTAATATTCTCAAGGCTACAGGTGCATGGCTTAATTGCAATACTTCTAGCCCTATACTTAACAGGGCAGATTTATTTGGCGATATACTTGAAAGTCCAGATAAATTTAGCGTCTCTGAGGAGAACGCTTTTGGAAATTACATAGAATCTAAATATTACAATGTTAAACAAACAGGCTCATACTTCCAAATTCCTGAATAAAAGGGAATTTCTATTTTGCATTGTAACACACGCAGCCTTGTAAAAAAACCTTACTTTGTTAAGTAATATTTTACTCACTTTTAGCGAAATCGGCCTAGTATTATAGCTGTATCTGAAACCAAACTAAATGCTAATACACAGGTTAACACTTCTATACCAGGCTATGTTTATTGAGGAGCAAACTCAAAAACTTTTGCTGGTGGTGGGGGGCTATATATTGGAGAGCATTTGAATTATACTAAAATACCTGACCTTGAATTAAATATTGATGGAGTTGAATCATGTTGGATTGAAGTAGCAAGAAAAAAACAAAGAAATATTGTAATCGGATGTATTTACAGGCACCCTTGGTCTTCTATTGACCGCGACCAATTTCAATCAACCTTAGAACAAAAGCTTATAGAACTTAATAGCCAAGGTCATGAAGTTGTTATTGTAGGAGATATAAATATTAATTTCCTTAACTACAACTCTGATAGACATGCCTCAGACTACCTCGATATGCTTTTGAATTTAGATTTTATGCCAGTTATAACAAAGCCAACAAGAATTACTGATCACACAGCAACCCTTATTGATCATGTATACACAAATACGCCTCAAAAAATTATACAGTCAGGTATATGTCTTGCTGACATATCTGACCATCTTCCGGTGTTTTGTACGATAGCGAGTAAGCTTAAAAATACGAATGAACAAAAAAATTATAGGGATTTTTCAAATTTTCAAAATGACTTATTTGTAACTGATTTACATAGCATAGACTCCGATTCAGAAAGCTTGTCAATATCGATGTCAATGAGAGTATGGAAAAAATAGTAAAAACACTACAATCGGTTTGTGACAAACACGCCCCAGTTAAAAAAGTAAGTAATGCAAAGAAAAGACAGCAAAAAAAAGCTGTGTATAACAAATAGTATTCTAACTTCAATAAAAAATAAACAAAGGTTATTTAGAACCCATTTTCTCAGTGGGAATCCCGAAAAAGTCAAGCAATTTAAAATTTATAATAATAAATTGAATAAGATTAAAGAAGTCGCTAAAAAAATGTATTTCACGTCGCAATTTAGCATAAATAAAGATAATTTTAAAATGACATGGAAACTAATTGGAATGTTAGTTAATAGAAGGAAAACTTCTCCTATTTCTATAAATAGATTAATCTGCAATATAACAAATGTTATACAGACAAGCAAAGCATATGTCACCAGTTAAATACACATTATATAAATGTCGGACATAACCTAGCATCACAGCTTCCAGAATATAATAACTGCAATCCAACAGAATACGTTCAATGTAAACATTAAAATAGTTTTATGTTTCGTGGTATATAAGTCAGTCATGAAGTACAAGACGCAATAATGGGTCTCAAATTAAACAAAGTTTCGATCGGTGTCCCACGAAGATGTATTAATTTAGCATGTGACTACATTAGTGAAGCTTTAGCAATGGTATTCAACCAATCTCTCTTACAAGGCATAGTACCTAATATCTTAAAAAAAAAAAAAAAAACACCAGTAGATAAAGGCGGAGAAGTAACTGATCCAACCAACTTCCGCCCGATTTCTGTCCTTTCCACGTTTACCCAGATATTTGAAAAATTAGTATATAAGCAACTAATTTTCAAAATTCTTTTTTAATTTCAGTTTGGATTTAGAAAGGGAAGATCATCAGCTCAAGCAATTACTGAAATCACTGATAACTTGAAAAAGGCAACTGATGATAAGTTAGTAGTTACCTGTGGAATATTCTTAGATTTTTCTAAAGCATTTGACACTGTGAACTATGAAATTTTACTTTAAAAGTATGGGGTAAGAGGAATTCCTCTTAAATGGTTCACCAGTCACTTATCAAACTGTCAACAGTATGTTTCTATTTGTGATACAGAATCCTCCAAACAAACAATGAAATGTGGAGTTCCACAGGACAGCTCCCTGGGCCCATTATTATTTCTACTTTACATCAATGATCTCCCAAATTGTTCTAAAACGCTTAAGTTTAGAATTATTGCTGATAACACCAATGTGTTTGCTTCCTCGCGTAACGGTAAAGACCTTGAAAAATTAATTAATACTGGAATGGGAAAAGCTAAGAAGTGGTGTAACATTAATAAGCTATCCATTAACTTAAAAAAAAAACTTCATGATAATAAAACCTGCTCAGAAAGGAGAAATTAATATAAACTTAAATTTAACAGGCAAAGATAGTACGACATACCCCATAGAAGGGAAAACTTATATTAAGTACTTAGGTGTGTTTATCGATAGCTCTTTATCCTGGAAACAACTTACTTCTTATGTCTGTTCGTGAATTGCAAAAAAATACTGGCATTATCTCTAAACTTAGGCATTACGTATCTCTTCAACAATTGAAGCAACTCTACTACACTCTCATCTATCCCTATATTTCATATGCAATTGCCCTATATCATTATGACGTCAAATCAAAACAATCTATTGTTTAAACGTTAAGGATCACGGTCGTGGGAGGGGGACAAAACAGCAACAGCACAAAGGAAATCGCTATCAAATGCATTTTGTAGAACGTAGAATAGCGGTAACAGCCACCAAATACGGCAAATATTAAATCCCTTAATATATATTCCTAAAATAAAGAATACTTATTGGCTGATCAATACCAAAGTAATTAATTAGTAATTTATCTTCCAGACTCGTTTTTCTCACCTCTCCCTGTTTAGATACATAGTTGTATGTTTAAAATATACGACAGTCAATTCTCTCGGGTGGATTTGGAATTCCAGTCCTGAGGATTCGCTAGTAATGTTACGAGAACATAGGTCCTCAAATTAAACACTAATGGGAAAACAAAACCACGGATAAAAGGAAAATTAGAATGTATATCTTTCCTAATTTTATATGTAATTATCGGCGCTCTAGATTAGCGAAATTGACATCGCAGGTCCTGTTCCAAAGAAAGCTATCATTTACGGCGCCTGGATCATGGAACAAAATGGTGACATATCTGATTAAATTGTGCTGAGGATTCTAATTCCTATGGATGTTCAGTGAATCTCTTGCCTAAGGTAATACTAGCTTCGTAATTATTGGTTGTCAATTAATCTTAATCTTAATGTAATTTTGCATCTGTTGTTATCTTCTAATGACACGTACAGATTTAATCAGAATTTATGGAAGTCCACGCGAACAGCGAATAAGCTCCTCCTTGAGCTCATGTCATTTTGTTTGTTTTAGTCATTGACTAGAGCGAGCATTTACCTTTTTGAATTTACTTGTTTTCGATTCTAACCTAGATATTTCTTCTTGGACAGTTAGGTCTTACTGTCTTAAAACGAACATCGTTGAACTTGTTGAATTGCGTAATTCTAAAATTATACTTTAAATTTATTTAAGGTACTTTTGGGCGTACGATTTTACGTTACGTCATGAAGCTATATATCTGGTAGAACAGATATAAAACTCGTTTTTCCAGCAGCACTTTCAAGCTTACACACGCGTGTATGTCTTTTATTATTTAAGCAGTAGCATTGTAAAATTTAGTTAGTTGGCGCGGAGCGTTCTGCGGAGTACGAATAAAGAACGTCCAACTCAAGTCTCGTCTACTCTCAGAGTACGATTCTGGTTCCTGCGCCAGTCAGAAACACTCGCGAAACAATGCATCCACTAGCCCCTGAAATAAATGGAGATTAAAGATACTATGTTTTCCGACTATTGTGTGTAGATGAAGAATAAATATAATATCTCCATAGGAGGTGTAAAAAAACTAATTCCTAACGTGATGGATACGAAGAATTACGTTTTCACTACAGAAACCATCAGTTATATCTTGACTTTGGTTTGGAAGTGGTAAATGTACATAGAGTTTTAGAGTTCAATCAATCACCCTGGTTAAATCAGTACATAAATTTCAACACACAGAAAAGAACTGTTGCTAGAACTCCAGACTTCTTAAAATTAATGAACAATTAAGTATTTGGTAAAACGTTGGAAAAATTAAGTAAAAAATGTGACGTTCGACTAGTCACAGATGAAAATAAGCATCAAAACTTACCTTAATTTGTGTAAAATATTCAGCGAGGACTTTGGCCTGCAGAACAGGTGCTTGGAGAAGAGACCTCGTCCAGTCTCCTTTTTCCATTTTCACGCGGCCAAATTATTTTATCACTTCCTTTGCGTTGAAATAACACTGAGGGCCTGTTTCGCAGGCTACGAGGACTTAATATCAAAGAGACACTAACCCTAAATAGGCCGGCATATGTGGGTATGTGTATTCTAGACATTTCTAAGATATTAATGTATGATCCCCAGTACAATTACATCTTAGAGAAGTATGGAAATAACTACTGTTCACCACAGATCCTATGAAATTGAAACCGATGACGTGTACAAAGATTTCTTCAAAGATAGACACAAATTCGATTATGATTCAACTAATAAGAAAGGTATTGGTAAATTCAAAGACTAAGCAGCAGATATTCCTATCACAGAATTTGTTGGTTTGAGATCTAAGATGTACATAATCAAAAAGCAAATCAAGCATGAGAATTACAAGGATGTGTTACTCCGCCAATAAACATGCAGTTATTCCATACCATGAAGACTATCAGAAGTCAAAATCATCAGCTTGGTTCTTCGATGATAAAATATATTTATTAGAAGATGGTATAAAATCCTATGCGTATGGGCATTATATTCTAACACAAAACGTTTCGTCTGGTTCACATGCAAATTGCGTCACGCACGCTACGTTGAAGTCATGGTCATTGCATCTAACCTTTCGACTCGCATGCCGTTACGTCACAACAAAGTAGTGAACGACAGCTGTGCCGTTACGTCACAACACGGGTCAAATCAATTTCCTTGTCTTTCTTAGAATTAAGTCATGCATGGATCCTATTCAGTTTGATTTTTCACATAATAGATCTGAAAACAGCACTGGCATCCTCAACTGGTTATATTTTTTCATAAATAATATATAGCTTGAAAATCAAATGCTACTCTCCTCGAGAGAAACATATGCTGATGCTAATTCTTGGAAAAATATGCTGATGTCATTCCTGGAAATCAAAGAATAAAATCAAGACTTGAAAACTGCGCTGGTAATATAGCCAAAATCTGAAACTGCGCCGGTTGCGCCATGTCCTATACTACTAAACAAATAAATATCTTCATAAATCATTAGAAATAATTATTTGCCTGTGAACGGTAATTTTACGCAACAATGTACCAAGGCTCAAATGTCATTGTTATTTTTTTTCTTGGTCCTTTCAACGAACGTAGCTTATAGTGCAATGGATAGAACAGAGGACTAGAAATCAAGAGAGGTTAAAGCGGTCGATCGAGAGTTCGAGTTCCACTCGGTTTATTAAATCTTCTCATTTAAATACTTCTCCGTACACAAATTTTCACATGGCCCGGTTTTCTTTGCCCTTTTCACCGGAATATATATCTTAACCCCTGTCCAATTGACCGATTTAGCTGGCACATATGTTGTCCCAATTCAGGTCACATGACTTTTCCCTAATAATAATAAGTAATTCTGTATCCCATGAGAAAATGTATAAATATATCTAATTGGGAAACAAAGCACTGAATCCTCTGGAGCTGTACGGGGATCCAGGTTGGCGCAGTGGTAAAACACTCGCCTCTCACCGCTGCGGTCCCGGGTTCGATTCCCGGGTCGGGCACCGTACGTGAGTTAAGTTTGTTGTTGATTCCTTATTCGGGTTCTCCGGTTTTTCTCCCTCCGTAAAAGTCAACCGTGAGTCGAGTGTAGTGTGTCCAAAACAGTTAATGTAGTGGGAGTGTGTGAGGAGTAAAAGCAGGCCCCCACCAGCTTTAAGCTGTAATACTCAGCCTGCTATAACAAATAAAATATTTATTTAGCTGTCACATGATCTGAATTGTTAGAGATATTTATACATTTCCTTTTGGGATACAGAAACAAACGAAAACATTACTCGGGAAAAGTCATGTGACCGGAATTGGGACAACAAACGTACAAGCTACATCGGTCAAATGAGAGTCTGAAGCAGATCATACCTTTATTCGATCGGGAAAAGGAATTGATCTTAATTCCACCATGGCTCGCTGGTCCTGTACAGTCTGTAACTGGTTGTTAATGTACTCTGCCATGTTGTTCTGGGAATAAAGGATTGGAAGTTATTCTCTGCAAGGGTGATCCGTGTAAAGAAATGCCTGGAATGAGGTGGTTTGGAAATGAGTGCAATTTAGTGCAATTTTCGATCTGTCAAATCAATTGACCGATATGGCTTGGTCATTTGTTGTCCCAGTTCAGATCACGTAACAGCTCTCCAGAGGATTCAGTACTTTGCTTTCCAATTAGAGAAATTTATACATTTCCTATTGGGATACATAAAAACAAGAAAACATTACTGAAGCTAAGGGAAAAGTCAGGCGACCTGAATTGGAAGAACAAGTCTGCCAACGGGCCTTTTGCTGCCTTTGCAGCTAGGCATTCACGTGATTGTACAGGATTGTACTGGATGGCAAAACATATCTGACTTCATTTATTTAGAGGCCTTGTACGAGATCGGTATTGTTATTAGCAAAACCTGTTTGTAAATGCTATTTTTCAAATCCAATCGATTGTCGATCTTTCTAAAACAGCGGTTTAAAAAATGGCTTGCCATCCAGCATCCATGACAACGTCTTTCCCGTGGGGATTACGAGCTCATATTCGTTAACGAAGTCGAAGTACTATATCAGCACGTGACTGTTAGCTGCAAAAGGCCTATAGATGGTTTTCACATGACGTCACGGCGGCCATGTTGGTGTACCTTCAACAATATATTCTTCGTTAGCTTCTTTTGTTAGGTACACCAACATGGCCGCCATGCCCTTTGTCATTTGAATCTATGGGGATTGAGTGCAACCCATCTATTGAGTGCTTCAAACATAACATCGGCCGCGAAACCTGTCACGCTCCAAAGAACAATCAGTGTTAACGAGAATCGATTTATCTCATATCCTAAGGGATGGACCATTAGATATTTGAGGGGAGGGGGGGGGGGGGTTGGGCAAAAACAAAACAAAAATTCATCAACAGGCTTAACGTGAAAAAAAAAGTCGTGCACAACAAGAGCAAATTTTTAAAAATCCTGCAAAGCTTCATATTCAGCCATCTCAAGACAAATTTTTGAAGTAGGTTCAAGGGCTGTCGGAGAAGGCTAGAATCCTGACGTTTCTGGATGTTGGTTCATAGTACGCCATTTATGGAAAGAGCCAGCCAGAGTTCCAGAGGAGTAGGTTTAATGGGCAGCAGGACCGGCTTGTTTACAGGGATTGCATGTACATTTAGAACAAAATATGTGTCTATGGTGATTATTTCCATATAAAGTTACTTTAAAAATGCATTCAATGTGCTAAAGTCCCTCACCAGCCTGAACAGAGCCACAACAATCAGCCTCATATTATTCTAACAATCAGAAAAGATTGAGAACCTAAAGAAATGTATGTATGTATTTATTTATTTTTATTGATACCGAGTCTTTCGCTTTGATATTTTATATAATTGTAACAAAAATTGCACAAAAATTGGCAATGAAGAAGTATTCTGTATTAACAGGTGAGGAAGTTTTGAAATGTACCGTTGACACATATTTTTTAAAGAGAAAAACAAATACGGCCACTCAAACGTGCAAGAACGAAATATGAGTTATTAATCAATTCAGAATTCAGCTTGGAGGCATGACTAGGTGAGAGCACCAACCATATCCGAATGTAAATATGGTGACTTGTCGCATTGCATTTTTCTACGATATCTTGAACTTGCTAAACCTCCTGTACTGAACTATTATATCGGTATTCGTCAGTTTTGAATTTATCGACCAGCTAAAGCTGGCATACAGTACAAGTGTCCTAGTTGGAGGGAAACATTAAAAGCAGATACCGTGTCGAGCTAGGCTATGATTTTACTGCTCGCATGCATATCTCGCATTAGGCGAAATTTAACAGGAATAATTTATGAGCGAACTCGTTATGACACGTTATAAGAAACTGCAAGTTCCAACAATTGTAAAGTAACAATTCTACTACATTTTAAAGACTTGATGCAGATTGTCCATGACAGAAAACTTTGCTTTGACAAAAAACCCAATGTCTTCGAGAAAAATAACATTCATACAGAACACTAGCAAAGAGTACCTGAATCTGCTGCAGCACCAAGATGACAAGAGTGATTGCAATAAGACCTTGTTCAGTTAAGAAGAAATGTGACGATGTTATGAATGAATACTCTTTAGTTTACTGGAAAGATCTGAGCAGCTCTAAGTTTGGATAAGCGTTCCAAGTCAACTCCCAGAATTGCTCAGCTATTTCCGGGTGCTTCTTGGTGTAGAGTTCTTTGTATTTCAGGGTAATTGTTTTCCTTTAGAAGCCAATAGATTTGTACTCTATTGACTCTTCTTAATATTTATGCGCATATAATTAGCTACTCGAAAACGAGGCTATCCCCGCATCGTTGCTTAGCTGAAAAGCAAAATGGCGTCGCGGATGGAATATTGCTGTGTTCCTCTATGCATTGGAGACAAAAGGAAAAATCCTGAATTGTCCTTTCGAACTCGGATGCACGTTGCGGCAGCCACGATGCGGGGATAGCCTCGTTTTCGAATAGTGAATTAGATATGCGCATAAATATTAAGAAGAGTGAATTCTCACTGCATATATAATTAGCGCATCACGCATATTCTGTTCAACTCCTCGAATTCCACCGTGGTTAAGTTATGATAGGCCGGCATGATGCTTTGCAGCCCTCTGCTTCATATACCTCAACCTGGCTTGTTTCTTTATCAGTTTGCCGGCGTTCCGTGTTGGGTAGATTTTCGCTCCGTATCCGTCAACCACCACCAGCAACATTATGGCTGAAGCCCTTCCTCCGCCTCCTGGCGCTGAAGCACAGGCAGCCCAAGCCAATGATTTTTACAAGGAATGTATGGGAATTTTTAGAAAAAATCTGAAACTGTACTAAAATGATCAATAAAGTCATGAAATCTTACCTGTGTGTTGTAAAGTTGTCCCTCTTCATCACTGATGTGTTTATTTCCGGTTTGAGGCACTTCTGGGCTTTTTCTTTCCTCCCCTATATATAAATATTGAGAAGGTGGAAAACACAGACGCCATTTAGTCCATGTGGCGACTCTTCGAGGCCTCGTAATTCTTCGAAAATCGAAACTATCAGCATTTTACCTCCAGAAACCGTTTCTTACATTCCTCTAGCACTCATTTAATCGATCCATCGCTTATTTTCTCGCTTTGTAAGTGCTCAAATTCGACGGTTTCTGCAGCCAATCTAGCATGTAACGAGCCGGGTTACCGTCAGCTTGACCTTTTTTTTGCCTGTGGTTGAACGTGGCTTTTCTTCGGAAGCAGTGACGAACGAGTGCATGCCGAAGGAATCCAACACCTCCGTGTTTTTTCTCGAGGAGATCCGGAGAACGAAGTCATTGTGCTCAATCGACCAATCGCTGAACGGTGAAATCTGCAGGGCAGACCCACGAACTTTTCAGCAAACAATTGGTGAAGAAAATGTCAAATAGAAATGTAGTCGATTTCTTGATTTAGTTTTCTTCAAAAGTCAAATGTAAAATAACCAAAAACGGAACCAAGGTAAAGTTGTACAATAATTTGTTTTAGTATAAACCAACCAGTGGACTATTACAAATCCTGCATTCTGATTGGCTACCCTACTATAGGTCTATTTGTGATAGCCCATGCATGGTTGAGAAAAACCGCACGTATTTTCACGAAATAATAACAATTTTCAACTTCAATTTGTTTCTTTCTATTATTTTCTACTGTCCTACTAGTTAGTTTATACTAAAACAATTAGACCTCTCGCCCTCATGGGCTACGAGTTAAATAGCCCATTCGGCTGCGCCTCATGGGCTATTGACTCGTAGCCCATTCGGGCTGCGGGTCTAATTGTTAAATAGACGATTTTGTTGAACTGACTGCAATACGAGAGTGAAAAAATACGTCCGTTAGCAGCTAGAATATGGTGTGAGAAATAGGTCAGTGAGAACTCGTATTAACCCTTATCTTTCCTGGAGTCTAACAGATGAGCAAAGAGCAGTTAGAACTGCCGAAGCAGGACATATCAGGGACTTAAGCAACCAGGACGACGACGGCAATGACGACGGGACGTAGAAAAGTGCCGGCTTTCTCCCGAAATTCGAGTATAGAGTTCTGTTCACGCCGAACGAAAAACGGATTGATTTACCTTCTTATACGTTCGCGTTCTCTAATTAAAACGTACAATTTGGGGTTTTCACGTTGTGTTGTGTTGAACTCTCTTCCTAATGAACTGAAACCACAGGCAGCCCAGACTCGACATATATTTCTCGCTTTTTGGGTTGCCTGTGGTATGTTTCATAAGCGATCTCGGAAGAGTTTATATAATTGCTCCTTGTGAATTCTCTTTTCCGATTCCTACGAAATAAATCTTCAATAATAAAATATATTTGTGTCTTTGAAGTAGACACGCGGCCAACCGTCAAAACCTCGAGTCCTAATAAACTGCTTTAGAAGTCCCCAAATCACCCCAAAACCACTCACACAACTTCATTAAGTATCAATATTTTATTATTGAAGATTTATTTCGTAGGAATCGGAAAAGAGAATTCACAAGGAGCAATTATATAAACTCTTCCGAGATCGCTTATGAAACATACCACAGGCAACCCAAAAAGCGAGAAATATATGTCGAGTCTGGGCTGCCTGTGCTGAAACGCTGTACTTCCCTTACAAACTTTAAATATAAACTGAAAAAATATTTGATTAATTCACAGGCAGCCCAAGCTCTGTGTGTCTATTATTTCACAAAATTCTCAGATAAAGAAAATGAAGTTACCTTAATAATAATAATAATAATAATAAGAAATTTATATAGCGCCATATCCACTAACTGCACTATGGCGCTTTACAATACTACAGTTAAAAATATAAAATAATAATTATAAAAATGTTTGTTTAAAAAGATAAGTCTTAAGACTAGATTTAAAAATGGTAAGGGTATTGCTTGTCCTTATTTGAATGGGCAGAGCGTTCCACAGCCTCGGCGCAGCCACCGAGAATGCCCTGTCACCATAGGTCTTTTGGTTAGACCTCGGGGCGACCAGAAGGCGTTTGCCAGCTGATCTAAGACTACGACAGGGATGATATGAATTCAATAAACTACTAATGTAAAGAGGTGCTAAATTGTTAAGGGATTTAAAAACTAATAATAATAACTTAAAAACAATCCGTTTTTCTACTGGCAGCCAATGGAGCTCCATCAGTAGCGGCATAGCACGAGCATACCTCGACTTGCGCGATACAAGCCGGGCGGCACAATTTTGAACGGATTGCAGTCTCTGCGTAAGATATTTTGGCAGACTATACAGAAGTGCGTTACCATTATCCAATCTACAAGTTATAAATGCATGTACAAGAGCTTCAGTAGAGTCCTCGGAGAGATAATCCCTAATTTTAGCAATCCTCCTGATGTGAAAGAAAGCTGATTTTGTAATAGAGTTAACATGTTTTTCGAGAGTTAGACTATTGTCCATTATAAAACCTAGATTCCTAGCTGACGTTGAGGGCTGAACTACGTTATCATTGATCGAGATAGAATTAAGTAAAGGACGAGGGCGGTACTTCGAACTTATAATAAGAAGTTCGGACTTGTCACTATTAAGCTTTAGTTTGTTTGCCCTCATCCAGTCATCTATTTCAGTCGCACAGGCCTCTATTAGACCAACGGCTGATGCTTGCCCTTCGCCACTTCGGGAATCAAAGGACAGGTACAACTGGGTATCATCCGCATAAAAGTGAAAACCCATGTTATACCTCCTCACGATATCCCCAAGCGGCGAAGTATATAGCAGATATAAAATAGGGCCCAGGACAGAACCTTGAGGCACCCCGCAAACCAGTGGCCGGTGTGAAGACTTCTCCCCTCTAATATTAACATACTGAAATCTATTACTGAGATACGATCTAAACCAGGAGAGGGCCGAGCCACAGATACCAAAACGATAACTTAGTCTGTTAAGCAAAATGTCATGGTCTATAGTATCAAACGCAGCCGATAAATCTAAAAGTAGCAGTATAACGGACTGATGGTTGTCTAAGGCTACAAGAATGTCATTGTTTACTCTAACTAGAGCTGTCTCTGTACTATGAAGCTGTTTATATGCAGACTGGAAAATCTCATCTAGATTGTTATCTATAATGTAGTCAGCAAGCTGCACAGCGACGACTTTTCCGTAAGTTTCGAAATAAAAATTAAATTTGAAATAGGCCTAAAATTAGCATAAACTTCAAAATCAAGGCGTGGTTTTTTAAGCCGTGGATTTAAAAGAGCTAGCTTAAAACCGTCTAGCATCACAGCAGTGTCAATGGAGCAGTTTACGATTTTCGCCATAGCCGGGAGTAGAACCGACAAGCACTCTTTCAGAACAGAGGCTGGAACTGGATCCAGAGCACATGACTTGACTTTTGAAGAACCAACAAGACTGGATAGCTGCTCTTCAGTAACGATCTTGAAACTAGACAGCATACAACTTGCAGGAGGTGAGTCATCAATAACAGTAGAGGGGGGCCCAGAGGTAGCAGAAGAGTCTAGTGAACTTCGTAGGGTAACGATTTTCTCAGTGAAAAAGTCAGCAAACTTATTTAAGAGTTTGTTGTTGTCCTGTTGTTTCTCTGGGGCCTAGAAATAGCGGATATGGGGCATTTCTCTCACTTTGGGTTTTTCTCTCTTCTCTGTCTAAAAGAAAGGAAAGGCTGCACACTCAAATTCAAACCACGATTCACTTGAGGCCGATTTTTCTCACGAAAACCCGTCGACCGGCGTAATTTCCTCCGTCAGGTGAAAGGTAGATAGTTTTTCTTATACCCCAGAAGTTTTCAGACTTGAGAAATCATTATCCTAACTCTTCCAAATGAACTCATTTCTTTGAAAAAGCCCTCTCATTCTTCGTCAGAAACTACGAACTCGCATCGTTTCGGACATGACCGTTGCAAACCCGGCTTTGTAGCCTAGTCTGCTGACAAAATTCCTCTTTCCGGCAGAGCCGGACGACAGTCAATAAATTGCCAGATACTTTACTCTCTCCCCACGGGGTCTAACGTACCGCCCGGTACTGAGTAGCCAATCGCGTGGCTACCGATTTCAAACAAGTTGCCAACGCTTGACGACGGCTAGTTCCCAAAGTTCACGGGCTTATACATATACCTTATTTTGAAAATGATTTACAAGTGAATCGGCTCTATGGTAAAGTGGTGTAGAGCGCGCGCTTCGAATCCAACGATTTTGAGTTCGATTCCCACACCAGCCAGTAACAATTGTTTTTCTCTTTTCCGGCTCAGTTTTATTTAATCTTTTCCTCTATTTTAAGCTATTAGAGCCGCCTTCTACACTAAAACTTTGTTCTGCATTGGCTCTCAAGCTCCAACACGGTCATGACCTCGATTTTTATTTAGGGAAGCGTCACATATTGATTTTTCCACGAGAAACGTCCAGCGAAGTTTATTTTTCAACTCCCCCCCCCCCCCCCCCCCCCCCTTCCCAACCCCCATAAGAAACGTCAGAGCGATTTATCGATTTGTTTTTCAAAAGTCATACACTACCTCTTTCCATTCATGTCCGCCTTTTTATTCCAACTTAAACAACTTGTCCCCATTTGGTGGGAATGGAACGTTGAATTCATCGTGAAACATTTGAATTCACTGCTATATTATCTATGTCGGTGAGTTCTCAAAAACTTAGCCGGCTGTGGGACAACCGCAATCTGCCATTTCTCTTCAGGAGTCTTTACATATCGCCGCGGAGATACGTGAGGTGATGTTTCTGAAAACTGAGAGGTTTTTTTCGAAGAAATGAGTTCATTTGGAAGAGTTAGGATAATGATTTCTCAAGTCTGAAAACTTCTGGGGTATAAGAAAAACTATATCTACCTTTCACCTGACGGAGGAAATTACGCCGGTCGACGGGTTTTCGTGAGAAAAATCGGCCTCAAGTGAATCGTGGTTTTGAATTTGAGTGTGCAGCCTTTCCTTTCTTTTAGACAGAGAAGAGAGAAAAACCCAAAGTGAGAGAAATGCCCCATAACCGCCATTTCTAGACCCCAGAGAAACAACAGGACAACAACAAACTCTTAAGGCAACTTTATTTTCTTTATCTGAGAATTTTGTGAAATAATAGTCATACAGTGCAAATACAGAGCTTGGGCTGCCTTTGATTAATTCATAATCCTCTTGTTTGAATCTCCTCCACTTATAATTGCATACTTTAATTTTTTCTTCTTTCCTTCCTTCTTCTTCCTTTATCCATAATACCTCTTTATCTGTATTAAGTTAATCTTATTGTACAATCTAAAGAAAAAAAAGACAGTCTAAATATATTAAGCTTTCAGCTTCTATTTAGACTGTTTTTCTCCACCGCTAGTTTTTATGTTATAATATATATGGCATCTATTTAATTATATTTCTAATTATGTGAAGTTGTGTATTGGTATGTAGCGTAGTGTATAGTAGTGCCTTTTTATAGATGTTTGTAATTGGTGTTTTTTTTCGTAATAAATGATGATGATGTTTTTGCAGAGAACTGTGAAAATGTAGGCGACTGCGTGCATTTTCACGTGCAGCTATTGTATTGTATTGCTATTGTATTGTTTTATGCCGTCGTCGAAGCGTTGCCGTCGTGTTTTGCTTAAAGTTCCTGTTAATATCCTGTTGAGTAAACGACACCATAACGCGTCTGAAAAGCCTTGGACGAAATGTTGTTGTGGTGTGTTCTAGTGGCATTTCCGCTACTGTATTTGACGATTCAATGAAAAGTAAAACTGTCCATTCCCATTACGCTCTTCTAATGGCTGATATGCCTTGTAAGTTCGGCGTGGGTCTGTCCTGCAGATTTCACCGTTCAGCGATTGGTCGATTGAGCACAATGACTTCATTCTCCGAACCTCTTCGAAAAAACACGGAGGTGTTGGATTCCTTCGGCACTCGTTCGTCACTGCTTCCGAAGAAAAGTCACGTTCACCACAGGCTGCCTGTGGTCCGACTAGCACAGGCAGCCCCGGCTCGTTACATGCTAGGTTGGCTGCAGAAACCGTCGAATTTGAGCCGTACTTACAAAGCGAGAAAATAAGCGATGGATCGATTAAATGAGTGCTAGAGGAATGTAAGAAACGGTTTCTGGAGGTAAAATGCTGAAAGTTTCGATTTTCGAAGAATTACGAGGCCTCGAAGAGTCGCCATGGACTATAAAATGGCGTCTTCTCAATATTTATACAGGGGAGGAAAGAAAAAGCCCAGAAGTGCCTCAAACCGTAAATAAACACATCAGTGATGAAGAGGGACAAATTCACAACACACAGGTAAGATTTCATGACTTTATTGATCATTTTAGTAGAGTTTCAGATTTTTTTCTAAAAATTCCCATACATTCCTTGTAAAAATCATTAGCTTGGGCTGCCTGTGGCTGAAGTTGCCGCTGATGATCCAGCACTTTAACCCAGCTCCTGTCGTTGAGGCCGCGGTAAATTTGTATAGTTTATTTAGTTTGCTTTAACTTTTTATGAGTGCTTCGTAAGTCGCTTAGCATTGCAAAGCTTCGTAACTCCCTTTACTTCAGTCGTGTGTTCCTTCGCATTTCCTTCTCGTTTCATTTTATCGTAGTTAGCTCTTCCTCGCTCGCCGAGCTTTTACTTTATATCCGTTTCCGGCTCGGTCATAAGTATGTTCGTTTATAGTTGTTGTCTATCGTGCTTTCGTACTTTAGTCAGTTGTCTTCGCCTCTAGTATTTATATGCGGCTGTAGTTGTTAGTACATTCCACGCTTGCGCGGGTCCTTTTCTTCGTGGTTTATTTATCTCGCTTCATTACTGCTGCTTAAGGTTTTGTTTCATATTTCTCGGCAGGTGTTATAACGGGACTATTTTTAGCCGTATGTCTTAGTTCGCAATATATACTTTTGCTGGGTAATTTGGCTTCTCTATTTAACCATTTTCACCTTTCGCTTGGTCTAATTTGGTCCACCTGTTATTGTCAGCGGACTCTTAGTAGTTTTTAGTTCTAGTTCACCACCCTAGGTAAGGCAGGGAATTCGTGGTATGTCATTGCGAGTTAGATACGCCCGGGGTCTCTGGGGTTTTGGTTTTGGTTTTATTTGGTTTTGCAGACACCAGTCTTGTAAGTGAAGGCGGCCCGGCACCGTTAGGGGCCTTGGTTCTTGGACACCACTATAGTTGCAACATGATCTCGAGTTTGAAATTACGATTATCGTAAATTGTTATTGGCCGCTGAAATTACGATAATTGAAGCTTTCCGACGTTTGTGCTTTGAGGCCAGCATGCAACGGTGTACGTATATAACGGGTTACTGAGAGATCTACTCATCTCGCCGTTGTGCAGCTGTCTGAGTGCAAATTTCATCCAATTGTATTTTTTACTAAGGAATTAGTTTAAAGTCTTATATCCCCGAGACCTTGTGCTACTGCATTCGACCGGGGAATACGTTTCCCAGAGGTTTTTGTCCTAAAGAAGGTTTTATCTCTGGGTTTTTCGTATCGGGCGGAGCACAAATAGATATTTGTCATTAGACAACACCTTATTATAGTCTGTAAAACTGTAACACATGAAGTGTAACTCTTTGCGGTCGCACCGCCTATTGTAAACTGATCATTGTCATACACTTTAAGTCTAAAGTTATTATTATATTAGAAGTGTAAATCTTTCTGATTTACGTGAATTATATATAGTTATTATAACATATGAAGTGTTAAGTCATTGTGACACACGTGAAGTGAAGTGACACACGTGAAGTGTAAGTGATGTGATACACGTGAAGTGTAAGCTGTAATAACACAAGAAGTGTAGGTCATTGACACACGTGAAGTGTAGGTCATTGTGACACACGTAAAGTGTAAGCGCGGTTATGTCACGTGAAGTGTAAGTGATGTAACACACGTGAAGTGTAAGCTGTAATAATTAACACATGAAATGTAGGTCATTGACACACGTGAAGTGTAAAGTAGGTCACCCTGACACACGTGCAGTGTAAGTCATTGAGACACATACATGTGAAGTGTAAGTCATTATGACACAAATGAAGTGTAAGCTATGAATACACGTGAAGTGTAACCTGTTATAGACTAGATGTAAGTGGACATGAATGTTAGTTATAGTGTATATATGTTGGTAAATTACCTTATTGGTACTAATTTTCGCGTCGCTTTAATTTCGCGATTTTCGCGATTTAAAAAAAATCGCGAACTTAAAGCGACGCGAAAAAAAATTCCCGCGAAGTTTAATGTCGCGAAATTTAATACCCTCCTATATTTCTTGTTTTCTCAATTTAATGAAGAAACACATGTCTACGTATTGTGTATAATGTGTAAAAGCTCTATGGCATACCTACAGATGATAAACAACAGTTTAACAATCAAATTTCACTATCTGTGTTGCTTTGAACCTCTTCATCTGTATCGCTATCGTCATCTTCAAGTTCTTTCAGCACCTCTTTTGTACAGTCATTGAAATGGCCATCTATCCCGGGTTCTTTGTAATTTGAAACGACAATCTGTTTATACTTTTCAAGTATTGCCTTGTTCCTTTCGGTAAGATCCATCTCAGTTGTAACTTGTACAGGAATTTCCAATCCTCCTTGCACTAGGGGAGATCTTGTGTGGTTCTTGAAATAAAATGTTTTTGTTTTTTTCATTTTCGCGAAAATTAATTCCCTAAGAAAATAATTTTGCACCCAAATCGCGAAAATAAAGACCCGCGAAATATGCCGACCTTTTTTTCGCGAAATTAAGTGCCCGCGAAAATTAGTACCAATAAGGTATGTTGTAATAAATCAGATATTGTTGCACGCCACGGCGACAGAACAATAACACACTCCATACAGTTGTATTGTTCTCTATACACGACTTTCGTAATGGCCGCCTCCTAATTTGCATATGTGATTTCCCGTTTCGGTAGTTTATCCACGTGTATAGAAAATATGAACATTGCCATGTGAAAGAGCATGTCGACATTAGTGACCTTGTGAAAGTTGAGTGCTGTAGCTAATAAAGCAATGAAGTTACAGCCAGTTGAAATTAGAGAGATTTGTATGAGAAAAACGACGGAGGCCTTTATATATAAACTTGAAAATTGCAAAGAACCGTGGACGAAAATCCTGCTGGTTGCTACGTTGGATCTAAGTCAGATCTAATCAGCCAAAATGAAAATGAATACGAAGTCCAAGGACTACGGCAAAGCTGACACAACGTAGGATTTATATTGAATATTACACTAAAAGAGCCATTCCTTTCAGTTTAGCTCTTCGTCTCCGACGCATCTGTTCTACCGACGAAACTTTTAAAATTCGTACTAATGAATTAATAACATATCTTTACAAACGAGGTTATAACCACACATTCCTTAATAAACAAATAGAACGCGCTGCTAACATTCCTCGCAACGACGCTCTACAAACTACTAACTCACAAAACTCTACCCACCGTATACCTTTTGTTATTACTCGGGCTGCCTGTGGCAGCGCCGAGTCTTAAAATGCAAGTCGTTATTATTATTATTTTTTATCATTGGTGTCAGACGGCTTCTGCGCATGCGTTAAAGGTCAAATTCGAACCAATCAGATTGCACTGTGCTGGTCACGCAAACAAAGGTTAGATTTCCTCAGGCGCGCTCAGATAAGAAAATTCAAAGCTCAGACTAGGCGAGACAAGGAGATATCAATTTCAAATAGTCATTGTCAGAAATCTATTCCATCGTGGGCAATGATGCAATACAACCTAAATTTGGGTCAGGTCCATGTTTTACGACAGAATAACCAGAGTCTTTCTACTGGATTCGGAGAGCTCGAGACATTATACAAGTCTGCTAATATGGGGAAAACTGAAACAAAACATGAACTTTGACGGCAGAAACCCTCATATTTGAGCCAAGCGGAATATTTACATGATCCGCTAAGATTTTTACAAATCTAATTAGTTAAGCAGATGTACGCAGTGTATGCCAACTGAACTGCTGTGCTCGTTTTGTGGTTACGGCTCAGTGGGGCAACTATACGAACAAGAAGCATGAACTGCCAGCAAAGAGAGAGGAATTGATCGGAGACGTTAAATTACGTTACTGTGAAGAGGATCAAAATTCAAGTTTTGTAGCTTGAGACTGTCTTCTGCCGTGACTCGTGAGAGAAATTGGAAAAGATCTAGCTGTTTCATTCAGACACTGGCAAATTTATGGAAAGCTACGGGCTTACTTTATGAGATTATGATTCATTGTGGAATGAAAGGAAACAGGTTAGCTGAAAGTTAAGTTCGAGGTAGGCTTCGACTTTCATTCCGATTCAGTGCATATGTGCACGAAGGTGTCAGTTACGTAAGTACTGTAAGTAAACTCTTTTTGATTTGAATAAATTTCCTCTCAGTTTGTCTGTTAATGTACTTTTCCTTCTAATTATCGCTTTATTTAACATCTGATTTAGAGTATGCGTACCTCAGAATAAATTATTTGAAAGGTCAACTGAATTCTTGTGTCGATAGGCGCAAATGTTTTTTTGTGAAACAGTCTGTGTATATGAGAAGCGGCTTAATAGAAGAGCTTTCTCATTTATAGGAATTACAATTTTTTTTCTTGCTATGAAATTTATGTTTCATTTCACATTTATTCATACAGTTTTAGCCGGACATTTCCCCGAGTTTTTGATCTATTTTCAATCAAATTCACAATCTGAATATGTCATTGTATTGCATTTATACACTTGAATGTGCCAGTATTCTGTTGTTCGAATCCTGCGTTATCATAGTCATGCCATAAAAGCGATTAATAGACCAGTCTGTTTTTTCGACGTTCTCACTGGCGCATTAAAGCACGACTTGATACTAGTATTTCATCTTCAATCTCATGTGGCCCGAGTGAAAGCCCAGATGGGCTCTTGTTACATATAACCCAGCACTTCCCCACATCTCTAATATCGTACGCAAGCACACTAATATACTATTTTCTTCCGCTGCAAAGACGTCTTTAAGCAATTGCCTCTAGTTGCATATCGACGTAGCTCTAACCTTCGTGACCTTTTGGTCAAATCACAACTACCACGTAACACATCTAATCAATCTAAAGCTCCGCCAGGCTCAATACGTAAAGCCAGAGAAGCGCACCTTATAGATAAAGCTAAAACTCTAGAACCATATGGTATGAATATACGTGATGCGATGAAACATAGTGCTTATCTCTTATACTATTTTGCTACTTCAAGTTTTGGTCTACGTCACTTCCCGTTTCCGCAATTTCTATTGCGAAATTTACCACATTTATAGATCTTCTTACCTTAGAGCTCTTCACTTGTAACATCTAGTACCTGAAGAAGGCTGGTTTGGCCAGCCGGAATATTGTAATATTCAATATAAATCCTACGTTGTGTCAGCTTTGCCGTAGTCCTTGGACTTCGTATTCTTTATATATAGAAATAGCAAAGCCGACACAACGTAAATTTTAGAGGTTTATAACGATATTTCGGCTGGCCAAACCAGCCTTCTTCAGGTAATATGAAGAAATGTTATTACATTGGCGAACGTGACTAACTAGAAATATGGGTTACGAAATACAGGAAATAGATGACAAATGATTGACACTATAAATATAGAAATAACAAGATAATGAGGTTATATATATACCAGCTAGTATGACTCGTCACGGATGTTGAGACCATAAGGTACGAGTGTTCTAGCTTGTGTAATGAGAGTAGCTTCTCTGGCCTTACGAATTGAATCTCTATTAGAGAACATTTTTTCGATGGGGATTAGTTGCATGTCATTAGCAGTGTGATTAGGTGTCGAGAGAAAATGTTCAGCAGCTGTAGTAGGTTTAGATATGTTATTAGACTTGTCTACGGTCCGTCGATGTTCGTTAAATCTGTCTTTCAGACGTCGTTTTGTCTCACCTATGTATTGTAAATTGCAGCGGTTGCATTGAATCATGTAGATTAGATTTTTTGTGTTACACGTCAAATTAGTTCTGATAGAGCGTCTTTCACCGGTAGAGAAGAAAGTATAAGTGGTTTGTCCGTCACAGATGTAGGGGCAAGTAGAACAGTTCTTTCCACAGCGGAAAGAGCCAGGTGGGAGCTGAGGATCAGTCGAGTTAGAAGGGAGTTTAGCTTTAACTAGTAAATCACGGAGGTTAGAGGTGCGTCTGAAGGCTACAAGTGGCAAGTGTTGAAAGACTTTCTTGCAGCGGACAGAGGAGTGTAGCAGGCTGTAGTTCTTCTTAATTATTTCAGAAATATGAGGGAGTGATGGGTTATAAGTAATAACAAAAGGTATACGGTTAGAATTGTGTGTGTCTTTGGTTTGTAGAGCAAAAGCGTGAGGGATGTCGGCAGCGCGTTGTATTTGTCTAGCAAGAAAGGAACGGTTATAGCCTCGTTTAATGAGGTATGTGATAAGCTCAGCAGTGCGGTGCTTAAAAGCTTCGTCAGTAGAACAGATACGTCGTAAACGGAGGGCTAAGCTAAAAGGGATGGCTTTTTTGGTATGTTGTGGATGGCAAGATGAATAAAGTAGATGCTGGTGCTTATCTGTGGGTTTAGAATAGAGATCAGTCTCGATATTACCATTGTTTAAAGAAACATTAACATCAAGAAAAGGTACGTTAGTAGAAGAGTGTGAGCTGGTGAATTTGATGGTAGGGTGAATGTCATTAAGATAATCGATGAATATTTTTAGGTTGTCTGGACCTTCGGTCCAGATCATAAAAATATCATCGATATATCGAAGCCAAGTATGTGGTTGAGATGGAGCGTTTACCAGGGCGTTGGCTTCGAAAAAACCAAGAAACAGATTGGCAAAAGTAGGGGCCCTACTTTTAGCCCTCCGTTTACGACGTATCTGTTCTACTGACGAAGCTTTTAAGCACCGCACTGCTGAGCTTATCACATACCTCATTAAACGAGGCTATAACCGTTCCTTTCTTGCTAGACAAATACAACGCGCTGCCGACATCCCTCACGCTTTTGCTCTACAAACCAAAGACACACACAATTCTAACCGTATACCTTTTGTTATTACTTATAACCCATCACTCCCTCATATTTCTGAAATAATTAAGAAGAACTACAGCCTGCTACACTCCTCTGTCCGCTGCAAGAAAGTCTTTCAACACTTGCCACTTGTAGCCTTCAGACGCACCTCTAACCTCCGTGATTTACTAGTTAAAGCTAAACTCCCTTCTAACTCGACTGATCCTCAGCTCCCACCTGGCTCTTTCCGCTGTGGAAAGAACTGTTCTACTTGCCCCTACATCTGTGACGGACAAACCACTTATACTTTCTTCTCTACCGGTGAAAGACGCTCTATCAGAACTAATTTGACGTGTAACACAAAAAATCTAATCTACATGATTCAATGCAACCGCTGCAATTTACAATACATAGGTGAGACAAAACGACGTCTGAAAGACAGATTTAACGAACATCGACGGACCGTAGACAAGTCTAATAACATATCTAAACCTACTACAGCTGCTGAACATTTTCTCTCGACACCTAATCACACTGCTAATGACATGCAACTAATCCCCATCGAAAAAATGTTCTCTAATAGAGATTCAATTCGTAAGGCCAGAGAAGCTACTCTCATTACACAAGCTAGAACACTCGTACCTTATGGTCTCAACATCCGTGACGAGTCATACTAGCTGGTATATATATAACCTCATTATCTTGTTATTTCTATATTTATAGTGTCAATCATTTGTCATCTATTTCCTGTATTTCGTAACCCATATTTCTAGTTAGTCACGTTCGCCAATGTAATAACATTTCTTCATATTACCTGAAGAAGGCTGGTTTGGCCAGCCGAAATATCGTTATAAACCTCTAAAATTTACGTTGTGTCGGCTTTGCTATTTTTAGTTTTATGTATTCAGCCGATTAGATCAATCACTGATCCAACGTACACCAGCAGGATCGTCGTCCACGGTTGCTTGCATTCCATTTTTTATATATAGCCTCGCTTTCATATTTTTCTGCATTACAAATGCTCATAGCTCAACAGCAATTTTCCACATTCCTCTAAAACTCAAAACAATTACTAGTTTTAATGTGATCTTTCATGTAGTAGTATTGTTTTTCCCCTACATATTTATCTTCCAAATTATGCAAATTAGGAGGCGGCTGGAGGCGGCCATTATGAAAGTCGTGTATGCGGTAAAGAGTTATTAATCGTAATTCTCGTGACCAGTCAAGGATAAAGATAAACATTTGTCACATTCCGAACGGCGGTAGACGGGCTTAGTGTAGTGGCGACGATCTCGCGCTACACTGCACTACGCGCAAAGGGTTATGAGTTCGAATCCCAGTAGGATCGCTTGAAAAAAACTTTTCTCTTCTTCTCGTTCTCTTGTTTACCTGCGAACCCTAACTCTAGGTTAGTGAGAACCCGTCGTTTATCCGTGAACTCGTCCGATGGTTAGGGTTAGTTTTGTGGCTCGGTTTAGGATTTCAGTAGAATTACGATTATCGTAATTTCAGCGGCCAATAACAATCGTAATTTCAAACTCGAGATCATGTTGATACGTGAATGCGGCGCGGGGCTGCGGAGGATTTTGGGTTATAGGGATACACCACTATACGTGAATGCGGCCAAATTGTGGGTTATAAGATACCTGCACTTTAGGTGAAGGCGGCCCGGGTCCGCGGGGGATCAGAATCGCAGGACAACGCCATACGCCGCAGTTCAATGCTTCAAGTGCTATCGGTGGGGGCATTATGTCCGTTCATGTCGCACCTCTCAACCCCGAGGCAGGATGGTTGGGGCCATGGAGGCGGATTTTAGTTCGTAATTTACCTCCATTTTTATTGATTTTGCCCGTTTGTAATCATGTCGTTAATACACTCAGTCTTGCTGCATGCATCCCATGTTATGTGCACTCTTCTCTTCGGGAGGGGGGGTTGCTTTTCCTTCTCTTCGGTGACTCCTTCTCTTCGGTGACTCCTTCTCTTTCGTGTTCTGCACCTTGCCCGGCTGAAAGGCTAGTGCGTTTACTATCATAATCTGGACCTCGCCGTTTCAAGCGCCGCATGTTCACTTGGTATCCCAGATGAGAACATTGCAGATGAGAACATTGCTAGTAACTTCACTGTAGCTGATCCCGTCATATCTGACCATTTTGCTGTTCGCTGCCTGCTGTCTCATAAAACCTTCTTTTGAAAGAAAGGAGATAAGTTACCGGAAAATACGAACTATTGACAAATCAATGTTCTGCCAAGATATATCGAACTCTTCCTTGATGATCCATGATGATTCCATGACTGTAGCAGACCTGGTGGACCAGTATATCAAGGTATTGTCTTCTCTATTGGAACAACATGAGATAAGGGAGCAAAAAACAAAGAGAAGGAAACTCGAAAGGCGTTGGCGTGTGACACGACTTACAATTGACGAGACATACGTTAATCAATGTAATGTGGTCAACAGTTTAATTTTTACATCTAAAATGGAGTTATACTCAACTGTAATCACAGATAACAAGTCTGATCAGAAAGTTCTTTTTATAACTTTTGATAAGCTGTTTTAACAACAGGAAGCCTGTGAAGAAGCTGCCATCAAGTGAGAGTGCTAGTGATCTTGCAAACAGATTTGCTGATTTCTTTACAGACAAAATAACGGCAATAAGAGATGATCTTGCTTCGAATAATTGTGACCAGGATGATCGATTTCTTGATGCATGCTCCTGTTCTTCTGAGCTACGCGAATTTTCGCCTACTACCGTAAAGGAACTATCTATCAGTTAAAAAAAAAAATTTCCCTGACTTTTCAATCCTCATCAGTACGTCCAATAAACGTAAGCGCTCTCACTCGAATAAGCGCTCATCCAAGATTAAGCGCCCCCTTCGGAAAGTGAAATTTAGATTAAGCGCCCTTCGAGGAAATATTGCATTTTTCTTTGCTATTTTTCCGTTGAATGGACACTGTCTTTTTATTGTCAATAAAGAGTCCTTCAAAGACGTTCTGCATATCTTGCCTCGAATAAATCGGTAATGAAAGATCGCGTTTTTCTTAGTTCGCTCAAGAAGATTTATTAGCTGGTTTTAAGGCCCTTTTACGGGCTCTAGTCTTCGTTGTCTCTGAGGATGGATTTGGGATTAAACTCCGGAATAACTCAGTCACGCTTTGGAAAAGGGGCTAACTGAAACCAGGAGCTGCAATATCAGTTTTAGGGCAAAATCCAAACTGGAAATTCGTTTTAGTAAGGAACTTGGTTAAATCATGTTGGATTTCAAATTACATTTACTGATGACTTTCTTACGTTAAGATTTTCCGACAGAAATGCGGCCTTATTGTATTGCATCTTCGTACAGTTACGTTTTAATAGCTAATAGGTTTTAACACTAGAAATATTGCGCAGCGGGGAAGGCTCAACTTATTAGCGCCACCAAGTGGTGACAGTTATGCAATTACCACAGCTCCACTAAAACCACATATGCCTGTATTCAGGTTACATTCTCCTTTGCTTTCTCTGAACTGACTCCCTGCCGATTAGGTTCACCAAATGTACCTAATCGGCAGAGAGTCCACTTTTTGAGTCGAGCTAAGCTCGTCATGTATACTGATTGGTACTTCTGTTTATAAGTCGTCCAGCCTCGATCCTCTACCTGGGAGTATCTTAAAGAACTGTTTGAATGTACTCCTTCCTATTGTTACCAAAATTGTAAATGTATCGCTTGCATCTGGTGTGATGCCAATGCATATGAAAGAAGCGGTATTGTCACCTCTGCTTAAAAAAACATCACTAGATCATGAACAGTTTTCTAGCTTCAGGCCCATTTCCAACCTGATGTTCATTTCTAAATCTACGGAGAAAGATGTTGCGTCACGTGTTAACAACTATGTAAATGATGAAAACCTGAACGAGCTTTTTCAGTCTGCCTAAAAGCGAGGCCAATATAGTACGGAGACGGCACTTGTCAGAGTCCATGATGACATACTGCGATTTCTGCTGCTGTTGGATCTATCAGCTGCCTTTCACACTGTGGACCACCATATATTACTCTCCAGACTCTGCAATCGTTTTGGCATCAAAGGGCAAGCGCTCGCGTGGTTCCGTTCTTACCTTACCTACCGAAGTCAGTTTGTATGTGTTGAAGGTGAAAAATCGTCCAGCCGTGACTTAATTTGTGGTGTTCCTTAATTATCGGTACTTGGGCCCATTTTGTATTTGCTTTATACATCACCTCTGGGAGATACAGTCAAACAGCACAATATGTCCTTTCATTTCTACACTGATGATACGCAGATTTATGCGACGTTTGAACCGTCAGTTGCAGGTCAGCTGCATATATGGAGCTCTCTAATACCACGATTGAAGCATGCCTGCATGATATCGACGTTTGGATGGTCAAGAACAAATTAAAGCTCAATAACGACAAGTCTGAGTTACTGGTATTGAGAGCTCGTCATCGTCCACAAACCCCTCTCGAAAGTATCCGTGTTGGTGCCGAGAGCATCGAACCGTCTATGTCAGCAAGGAACATTGGAGTCGTGTTCGACCACACTCTTTCGATGGAACATCAAGTGGCTGCTGTTTGTAAATCAGCATTTTACCATATTAGGAACATTGCACGTGTAAGAAAGTTTTTATCTTTTGAAACCAGCCAAATACTTATTCACGCTTTTATCAGCTCAGCTCTAAATTAGATTACTGTAATTCTTTATTATATGGTCTGCCTAAATACTTGATACAGAGGCTTCAGAACGTGCATAATTCACTGAGCAGCTCGCCTTCTCACTTGCTCGCGTAAATTTGATCATATTACTCCTATTTTACGAGAACTACATTGGCTACCCGTAGAGCAAAGAATAATTTTTAAGATATTATTACTTACATTTAAGGCTTTTAACAATACTGCTCCATTATATATTACTGAACTTCTAAATCCCTATGTACCATCTCGTTCTTTACGTTCATCATGTAAGAATCTACTTAGAGTTCCAAAACACAACCTCAAGACATACGGTGCAAGGTCCTTCTCAGTTTCTGCTCCTACCTTATGGAACTCACTACCACAAGACATTAGGTATGCTAAGTTAATTAACATTTTTAAGAGTCGAGTTAAAACTTATCTTTTTAAAGAAGCTTTTAACCTTTTATCCTAAAGTGAATCTGATATTAGTACCATATGAATATTAATTATCGTAGATAGAGTAAGTTTTCTAGTTATTTTGAATTAGTGATGTAAAGCGCCATTGGTCATTTAGTAGAAATGGCGCTATATAAATTGCTTATTATTATTATCCCAGTACATTGATGACCGCTGGCAACTTTTTCAACGCCCGCGCTTGTGCTCCACTTTCTAGTATGCAGCAATCCGAGGCTGCTGCTTATATAATGTGTTCTATCCTCATAGGGTCAGGATATTTCGTCAGTATTACCAAGTCCCAGTGCATCCCCTCGACGGGTGTTCCCTTCTTGGGCTTCCTATGTGATTCTGCGCGCCAGGCTTTCCTCGTCCCTCAGGATAAGAAAGCAAAGTTTAAGGCTCTGCGGGAAGATATCTTGTCATATGCTGTTGTTACCCTTAAGCGCTTTGCAGGAAAAGTAGTCTCCTTTAGTCTGGCTATCCCGGGATGCCAGTTATACGTCCGTGAGGGTTTTAAGAGCGTATCGCAACTCATTCGTTCCTCCAAAACGTCTAATACACTGTTATTTTCAAGGAGTTATTTTAACTCCAAAAGAGTTATTCTGAACCATTTTTTTTAGTACAGAATAACTCTTTTGGAGTTAAAATAACTCCTTGAAAATAACAGTGTAAAGTTCAAGGAGATCTTCGTGTGGAGATCGCGCACTGGCAGTTCTTATATGATTGGACAGATTGTCTACCCTGGAGATCGGAACAACACTCGGTGATTACCCTATTTTTTGACGCCTCGAAACGTGCGTGGGGTGGCATTCTTCTCAAGGACGGCCAAAGGATAGAATATAGCGACTAATGGCCTGAAATATCGGGTGATATTAACTCCCTCGAAGCCAGAGCTCTGCTACACTCGCTCGTTGCGTTTAAGGATAACATTCGCAATTCTAGAGTCAACGTACATACTGACAGCCAGGCCCTAAAGTCAACCTTGCAGAACTATGGCTGCAAGAATTCAACTACTGATCAATACATGCATTAAGGAGATTCTGCAGTGCAGTCGAGAGTTCAACTTTACTATTTATGTATACTATGTCCCTTCCAAGGATAACCCGGCTTACGCGCCCTCCAGACGATGTTCGAATCTAGATTGCATGGTCTTGGGAAAGACCTGGGGCCAAGTCGAGCGGTTTTTTTGGTTCGCATTCCTTTGATATGATGTCTTTGGACAGTAATTGACAGAAAGATCGATCAGGGAATTTGTTACCCCATTTTACACCCTAGCACACGCTCGCCTCTAATGGGGTTAATGTTTTTGCTCAGCCGGTACCTTCTAGTGACAACATCTATGTTTTCCCGCCGTTTGTGTTGATCGGACCCCTTTCTAAGAATATTTTTCTTGACCGGGGTTCCCATGGAGCATTTACTATAGTTGTACCTGAATTACAGCCAAGGCGTTTCTGGTGCCCACTTCCCCAGTCTATTACCGTTGACTGACTTCTTTTGGGGAGGAAAGGCGCCGACGCCATCCTGTCTTTCCCTTCCCACCTATCGCAAGAGTTGTCTCCAAGAAGGTCACAGTGGGACTCATGGGCCCTCCGTTGTGTCCTTTGGATTTCACACCTGGTTCTCATCCGCAGGTCTTACGCCCATGGAAAGCATTTTTGTAATATATGTCTTCACGGGTGATAAGGCTTCGGAGCTGGGACGGTGGTCGGCTGACCATGCAGGTTTTCAGTCTAAAGGATCGGAAAGGATACTGACTAACGTTTACTTTCACAAAGAATTTCCGAAAGGGCACGCCACGATCGTTTGCCTCAAGTCCCTTTTTCCGAGACCGGGGTATGCCCGGTTTCCTGGCTAGAATATTATCTCGCCGCCTGTCGGTCACTTAAAGTGCAAGTATAATACTGAAAAAATAGAATTTGGAGCAAAAAGAGTTAATGTTGTTTTATGGCTTTACTTACACTTTCAGGTACTTTTGGCGCACGGGTATTTTTCAGGGCTACCGATCGTGATAACGATATTAGTCGAAGACCTTTCGTAGGTTCTGCGGTAAATAGCCGGTTGCGCAAGTGCCTCAAAGACGCGGAGCTCGAGGGGGGTGACACTACACACAGTTTCAGAGTGGGTTTGTCTAATACGCTGTTCGGAAGAGGATATAGCTCAGTACGTGTGATGGAGAAGCGAGCAAATGGCAAAGCATTATACCAAAATGTCGAATACAACCGGTTCCCTCTCCGTCTTGTGAGGGCATTCTTCCGAAAGCCATTACCCTGGAGGAAACCCCGGTCTCCCACCCCGAGAATCTTCAGCCTGTTGTTTACATTTAATGCCATAACATTTCATGAGTTGCTTGTAGAACTAGGAGTATTCTGAGCAATGGAGGAAGTGGTTGGGATTAAACGCCTTTCACGTTTAACTGTGCATCTTCTCTTGTTTTCGGGACATGTATGGTCGCGTTGACACCGAAGTGCCGGGGGAAGGAGCTGACACCTCCCATAACTTAACTTACCGTGATGCGGTAATAGGTATGCAGCGAGGATAAATTACTATTCTCTGAACCGAGTACAAATTATTTTCAAACTAATTTTCATTATCACTAGTACACACCCGAGTTACACTGGATTGGGCATCCCATTTTATTGAATGAACAACAATTTTGGGATAAAGAAAGAACCCAAAGTTGTACTAGCTTAAGATATTAATACAACGAGAAACTGAAGGTAAGGAACTTAGATTGTCTTTGACATAGCCATCTTTTAAGCTCGATCGGATTTCCATCTACCATGACGCTTCAATAACCTATCACTGACACCGGCATTATAGCGGCAGCTGATGCGACACCCGACCTAAAACTGTGCAGTCCAAAAGAACCCGTGGGATATCCTATCTAATACTATTGTTATGGCACGTGAGTAGATTAAAGGCGAATCCCGTAGGAAGTATGAGTTACAACAGAAGGACTTCTGGTTACTATGCTTATAGAGATTACGGAAAAATGGTAATTCGGAGGACAAACGTATTTTAGCCTTATCACTATACCATATTAAAGAGTATTTTAAACTAGTAAGTAGAATTGCCAGTTTTTGGCTAAAAACACTCTTGAACCATCTCTTTATACATGTACGTCCGTTTTACTTTTAGAAATAAATAACTCTACGAGACTATTATTATACAATTTAACATCACAGCAGCGTAAACATGGCCAGAAATCAAGGACATTTCAGCGGTACAGCTAGCGAACGCATATATCTTCATTGGAACATACCTCAGGCTATAATTGAAATTTACGACATTAAAGTGTCAGGATAAAGTTTCAGTCTATATCAAGGAATAGCTGCATTTTCCCGGTATTGTGCAAAAAAGAACACAGGTAGCCAATACTGTATTTATGGGATCCCTGTGGTAAAATAAATAGTTCAAACTAAACGTGAAACAAACAAAAAAAAGTTTAAGCAATTTTTTTCTTAAGGATTTTCTGGTTTTAAAATATATTTCAATACATTCATTGCTGGAGTAAAAAAAACGTTACTTACTTTCAGAGGGAGACAAGTACCCGGGCACAGGTATCCCAGCTTTGATTATCATCAACTACTAATAGTGTTTGAAAACCCAGTCTCTCCCGGTTAAAGTGCCCCTAACCCCTTTTGCAATTTTTATACATATGAATCTTTGAAAGGTTTTGAGTACTTCTGCGAAGAATTTTTTGGCTTACAGAGAATACTCTTTGTTCTAAGCTTATTTGAAATGGTGAAAATTTTACCTTTCCCGACCCATGACCGTGTAAGAAAAAGCCTGGGTCGATTCCCGATCTTACGTCACCTCATTAATGCATTATTCTCCATGGCGCCTTTCTATCACAACAACATCGATATATAGAATATACACAGTCTGTGAGTTTTTAGTAAAGAAAACGCCTGTACTCGGGCCATATACATGGCATTCCAACGGAAACTGTATTAATAGAATACAGGCCGAGCTGAAATGTTTTGTGAAAGGACGGCTGTGTACGTGACTGGTACCAGTTGAGTGTCCTTAGCCTGCGAAAATAAATATTTCCTTTATGGAGGGTTGGGGGCTACACCATTACAATATGAACATGCGATCCACCATAATTTAAGCACAGAATTAATAATGTAAGTTAATTTAAGAACAACTATTTATTATATTTTTATGATTACAGAATAATTCATCCACCGATTCTTTTTTAAATTACAAAGAGCCAGGTGGAAATGGGCTCCTGAAAAGAGCTAACGATTTGCAAATAAAGTATGTCTGTCTGTCCACAGATAAATATGATCTTTATTTAGTACTAACGTTAGAAAATTTTCCCCCACAGTAATAGGTCTTTATTATTGGAATAACTTACCTCTTCGAATTAAAAGCATTCATTCTAGAAAACAACTAAAAAAAGCTATTTTTTCTCACTACCTTTCCCAATATTGATATTTATTATGCATTATTTTGGCAGAAATGTTCCTTTTAATTTTTTCTAGTAATAATTATCACAGATTTAAGGGTATCGTATTTAGGTAACTATTTGATGCCCTTACACCAATGATTAATGTTGAGTGTGAGGTATCGTTTTTCCTAGTGTAGTATGTGTGTATTTTATTGTCTGTTATTTAATGTTATATTGTATAAATTTGTAAATCATGGTGTAAAAAATAAAAAATAAACTCAAATACTAACGCCAGGAGGGGAAAATGGCTGTATACAATAACGAATTTGAGAAGAAAATGTAGGTCCTATTAAAAAATTGGTTCTTGAGGAAAAATAAAATAAGGAAGTCACTTGGGCAATAAGTTGTGATCCGATCGATCCGTGTTCCGATCGACCGATCCTAATTCGAACCTTCGTACTCGTGGACTCAAAATATATGTTAAGACTATTTCGACAAGTTAAATCCACCAAATCCACCATCGCGTACTCTTATGCCTACTATTAATTCATTTGAATGAGTAATATTCTCAAAGCTGTATATCTTTAGAGCAAACAAGGAAATAATACGACTACTTAACAAAACATGAAACTTGAGAACTTGTAGGTGCTTTTTAACTCGTGGATGCACGCATGTGCAGAACGAGTTATTGGGGTCAGGTGGATTCGAGATACCGTGTAGGATGAACATTTTGCGGGACTTTTATTTTGCGGATTGCTGGTTTTTCGTGAACACTGATTTTTTTGCGACTCGAGATGACTGCAATTTCTGCTGGGAACTAATTTTTGCGATTTCCTGTTCAATCAGCGAAACATTAAAAAGGAAGGAAGCTTAATATTTTCAACTTTTATATTACTTGTTCAGTTTTAGACATGGCCATTACCCTCACAAGCGTTTTTTTTTAGGGGTTTTCATTTAACCGTATGTCATTATAGACACAATCGGGACATAATCAGAAGCGCTGCTGTATATACCACAGACATTTGAACGGCAATGCAATGGTAGTTTTGTTTCTATTATATAAAAACCTATTTACTCAAAGCTCGGACTGATCTTTTCTATTAAAAGCAATGTTAATAGTTCTTATTTAGTCCAATATCACTCAGTAATACAAGTTTACATCGAAAAAGCAGAGTAATGCTGTTTATTTGACTGAAAGGAGTAATATTTTGCGGGAGTTTTTTTCTGCGGGAACTTATTTTTGTGAATAGAGGGCAATCCGCAAAATCCGCAAAATAAATGTTCATGCTACTCGGTAATTTATTCATCGTTTTTTTTCTGTGGATCGACGACTCGCCGTTGGCTTTCCGAATGACGTTTGATTTTCCGAAGATATATTGACGGATGTTTGACTGTGTAATAACAATAATAATAACAACTTTATTTACGTGTCAATCTACATAGCAGTATAACAACCACTAAATGGGGACACCCTAACTTAAATTTGTAAAATAATACAATCATTATGTTAAGAATTATAAAAGAACAAGTTATGAATAATATGTACAATCGTGATTAAGATAATGTATAATTTAGTATTATAATATAATATTTTATAATTTAATAATGAAACGTGTGCACCTCAGCTCAAGTACTACATAATAGGCAGTTGGTGCAGCTGTCATCGGCCAGCACAACACTCAAGTCCAGCTTACGAATATTATTCTTAAAAGATGACAGTGATTGTCTAATGTTCTCCGGTATTCTTAGCCATAACTTGGGTCCCATATATCTAATGGAATGCTTACCGAATGTTACGGTTTGAAATCTAGGAATTACAGATTCTTTATTATGTAAGTTATACTTACTGCCCGAGATTTGAAATAAGTTACTGAGAACAACAAACTGTTATCGGAGAAGTTCGAAAGGACTTATAATTAACTGACCGCTACAGCAATATTGTAAAAAAATACAAACATTCGTTCGGGATTTAAGAGATAAGTCCGAGCGCGTTTCGCTTAGCTCAGCAGTTCAGTTTCCTAGAGTCAGGGCTCCAGCTCCGTCAGGGTGAGTAAAAGCTTATAAAGATTCAATTACCCTATATCATTATGACGTCACGGCTTGTTTATGAGGGGGACAGAATCGACTTGAACAATAGAATTTGGAACTAAATCTGCTCTGCTGAGGAACATTTAACTTCGAATTGTCTGGTTTCCAGATATCAGCTGTATCAATATTTATCCCACAATATTTACCGTATTTGGTGGCTGTTACCGCAATTCTACGTTCTACAAAATGCATTTGATAGCGATTTCCTTTGTGTTGTTGCTGTTTTGTCCCCCTCCCACGATCGTGATCCTTAGCGTTTAAACAATAGATTGTTTTGATTTGACGTCATAATGATATAGGCCAATTGAACGACGAGGAGATGTCGTGGACATCAAACATGGCGGTCTGGATCGTGTGCTGCAAACCTTCAATACTGGACTGAATTAAGCCAAGATGGGATTCGGGGGTTTTCCCGGCGTTTATACCAGTGAGTTGAAACTATAAAGTGCGCCGTTCTCTGGCCTCTGCGAAAGTTCTTATTTTTAAATTTAAGTAACAATTGCTTTGGAGATATCATGATCTGTTAGAAGGTGCACGTACTTGTGGACCAGAGCCATCGTGAAACAATTAAGAAACTTGCCTAAGTCTGGAAAGTATACCATGTATAAACATGTATGACTAATTAATATAATTATGATTACTTTCATTAGACATTATTATCGAAGTCAGTCGAAATAGTACACTTGAAACCTTTTTGCTGGGTTGTAAAATTTCTAAAGATACTCAAAATCCAAAATGGCTAGATTGCAGAATACCCCACCACTTCGAAAGTTCACTTGAAAAGCCCTTACAAATTGTGCAAAATTATCCATTTAGCTCAGATCATAGCTCAGATGTATTGACTCGTTGTATGAAAGATTTGGGGTTGAAAACGGGTAGGTGACCGCTAATGAATTACCTCGGCCGAGAAACTGGTAACCACACATTGCGCGTGTACTCTTTGCTGCCATGTACCTTCGGCCGGTGTTTAGATGGAGTGGCGGGGTATTCTACACTCTTAATAAGCCAGGACATTCAGTGCTCATCTTCACTTGTAAATATAAATCTTTAATTCCTTTCAAGCTCAACAACAGATTTTAATTGATGGATCAAACTTGTAGAGTTTCACTGAAATACGGGAGATACTTAATATTCACTGAAATACTTACTCGTCACATTTTACTTGCTCGTCACATTTTACCTACATGTCACATTTTATGCACACCTCAGTGTTATGGACCAATCAGATTTTACCTTCCATATCCTGTAAAGTGACGTAATGTTACATTTAAAAGAATTCAGGCAATACATTTGCCATTGACCAATCATAGGAGAGTGTTCACTGGCGCGCCAATTCACTAAAATTATAACAATGGCTTTGATTGGGCAGAAAAATCAAACAAACGTGCCAACGTCATGCTTGCATATTGTAAACTAATTAAGCGCTCGGGTAAGCAGACGTTACTTTTTTCTTTGAATTTATTGGAGTGAAAAAATAAGTCTGCATAATCAGGCTAACATTTTACTTGCTTGTCACATTTTCTTTCATAAAGCAACTGATAATTTATACAGTGGGCATATTACACTTAAATGCCTCTATAGTGATCAGTATTACTCATCTAATGACCTATATAACAAGTTAAGAAATTGGAACCTTTTCTTTTGATTCTGTGTTGCAACAGATGTTGTGCGAGATATTTTACAGTGATAGAGTAGTAAAGACTCACAGTAACAATCTTGCAGTCTCAGAAGGATATACATGTATGTTACCACCGGACGCCCATCTTTTTTTTCACACAAATAACATGACGAAAGCACTTTGCTAATCTAAGATTACTTCTGGTAGTAGTAATAAAACATAGGGCCCCTAAGTGCAACTCGCGGATGGCCAGTGAGCTATTTTGTGTTGTGTTATTGTGGACGTTGTTGGCGGAGCCTATATTTGTGTAGTGTATGATGAGATTAGTTTTCGTTTTTAAACATGAAATGAGCGAGATATGGGCATATACTAAAAATCACGTGACCGATGACGTTTTCGTTACATCATCGCAACTACGTGATTGATAGGGACCCAGTACCATGTCTGTCCAAGTTTGTGCCACCTGCCATTAATATTAAGCGAGTTAGCCATGAAAATCTCATATCCCGAACGTGCACATGAGCACCAGGATTTCTCAAATTCCGAACATCGTACGAGCTAACATACGTCTTCGGTAAAGGATACAATTTTCGGAAATACTCGTTCCTGCACCTGTGTGCATCCACAAGTTAAAAAAAGAAAAAGGAAATAGATAAATGATAAGCACAATACTCAGTCTAAAATTAATGTCATCATTTTAATCTCATCATTTAGTGCTTATAGTTTTGCCTATTGGAAATAATGTACATCTTGAAGATATCTTGGTCAATAACGCCGCCATGTTGAAAAACAATGTTATGGCATGCCAAGGAGGCAAAACATTTGAAAACATTTGGATGCAACGAAGTGTTTTATTTCAATGCTTCATTATGCACTTGTCATCGGCTTCCCCAAGGGGGGGGCAAATGTGGGAACTTTGTTAATTTTGTATTGCAAAGCCCCTATATTTTCCCACATTTTTCAGCAAAGTCCCCAGTACTAGTGGGGCAAGTCAAGCCCCCAAGAGGAGTTAACCCATGCAATGAATGTGTTGAACTGACTACTAAAAAAAATCATTACGCTAACTCTAAACCCATTCAAAATTATTATCTTTGAAATAAAAAGTATGAACCAACGAAAGGTGCAGCCAACAAATACTCTAGATTGACAGATGGCCTATTTTATGCACAAAACTCACAGGTTTAACGCACATAACCTTTTCAACACCTTCGAAGGGAGCCATCTTTGATTGAAAGTGCAACTCGTCCATCAATTCGCGATGTGTCTCATATGCACACAGCTAGCCAGCAATTAAAATATTTCCATGAAAAATACTGCAAGCAGATTCCTCACATTTTCCCCCACCCCAAGGGCACGGATTTGTTGCGAAGCCCCTGCAGTCCCCAATTCCCCACCTACTGTCCAGGGTCCCCCCCCCCCCATCGGGGAAGCTGATGACAAGTGCATTGGCTTTCACTGTTTTTGCCCCTACGCATCCGGTCCCCAAATTTCTTTTTCAGTATGGCGGTGTTACCGGCAGAGGACTACTAAAACTGGATTGCACTGAACATATTTTTTTTATAAACATATTTATTCCATACAATTGCGCCAAGAGCAGAAGCTCATCTGGGAGGCTCTCGTAAACACTAAACAAATACACGAACTAGATGCCTTAAATTATATTTCGTCTGCAGCCGTAAGTTCCTTTTTACTTCAGAAAGATTATAGCAACAATTTCCCCGATAAAATGCTGTAGTGTTGATGGTGACAAACTTAAAAAAACAGTTTACAATGGATGCTACATGCAATCGTATAATACTAATAATGTATATGCACATTTCTATTCAGTCATTGAGATATATCTATATTTGGTAATTCCTATTTTTATACAATATGTACACACTCCCTGTCAAAGGGACTTCTGTTCCGTTAAAAAAACTATCCATACATGTACAATCATGACTTCGGAAATGATTCTTTTGAATTACAAAACATACACCTAAAGCCCAAACAAACAAACACGAGACAAAAAGAACAAACAAAAATCATTTATCACATATACTGGCACTGAGCGAAAAGTATGTTTTGCGAACCCGAAAGAGGTTTGAGGAACACATTTTTCCCCGCTATCTCGTCGTCTTATTTTCTTA
This sequence comes from Actinernus sp. WN-2022, assembly GCA_030867875.1. Taxonomy (NCBI): domain Eukaryota; kingdom Metazoa; phylum Cnidaria; class Anthozoa; order Actiniaria; family Actinernidae; genus Actinernus; species Actinernus sp. WN-2022. Next base: position 2,012,715 of record JAOWCC010000655.1, on the reverse strand, counting down.
AACCTTTGCACAACTTAGCAATGGTGGACTGTTACGTGATTCACTCTTTTCCCCTGGTGGCCATCTTGGATTCAAAGCGAGGCAATCTTTTGTTTTTGCCAGGTAAGCCTCGCAGTGAGGGATAATCAAAACGAGGCTAACCTGGCGAAAACAAAGGATTGCCTCACTTTGAATCCAAGATGGCCACCAGGTGAAAAGAGTGAATTACCGTTTATCCATTCACAGAGAAGGGAATTGACACTATACACCGTTATTTTTGGGAAGGTTACTTGGAAAAATTTCCCTCTGTGATCATGGGATCATTTCTAAGATGGTAAAAAACCGTCATTATGTTTAGAAAAGGTGAAAAACATATTACCACACACAACTCCCCTTCAAAATAAAATACACCCAAACTATTAAAAAAACATACCGGGATGCCAGTAACGTACGTACTATATATATATATATATATATACACAAGAATACGATCATATCGTCCTACTTATCGCACCACCAGTTACATCTAATGCCTCTTGGACTAACAGCTTGTTTTAGCGGTAAGCGGCGTTTATATTTAAAAAGTGCAATTCTATTGTGTTTTCAACAGGTAGCCAATTTATCGTCTACTGCTTTTGGGATTTAAGCGAGCTTCTTCGGTGAAGAGTTTAATAACAACCCTCTGTCAACAAAATTTAAAGGCGAGTAAGGAAACACGTTTGTCCTTGTTTGAATAGTTACGTCCCTCGCAGAACTTAATTCTGTTGTATGTTTTCTGTTATACTGCGATCACTCTGTATAATGACTTTGGAGACTGAACAGTTTTCTTCTATTTTCATGACTGTCGGTTGGTGGGTTTGGTACAGAACTGTCAATCAAGATGGAGCTTGTTGTCGTGTTTTTGTTGTTTTCGTCACCTGCGCTGTACAAGAGGGAGGTCTGGGGCGACGGATTCTTCCTTGTCGACGAGTTGGCCGTCTTTCCATTGCTGAAGAAATGACAAACGAAACAGACGTTACAGTAGGTTTCTTTACGAAACTGATAGAGCTTTGTTTATACTTATGCTACTGCTTTGCTGTGTAGAAACATAGTTAATAGAGTGGATGGTTAGGAAACCCGGCAAACTTCAAAGGGGCAAACAAAGGCGCTGCGATTCAGTTTGGAAGGGGGTAAGACAAAAGATTGTGCACGGTGATAGTTTATTAGCGTCCCCTGAACGACTGAACCCACATGTTTCTATTGGCTGATTGATTAACATATTGGAATTTTTATTGTGTTTTGTGCACGGTAACGGATGAAAAAAGCAAACAAAGACCAATAACAAAGAAGGTTACTGGGTTTTATAACCATTCCACTCTATTAACTATGGTAGAAACAAACTGAAATCAAAATGATTCTTCGAAGAAATAGATGATAACTGTAATTTCATCCACCACTAGCAAGAACTGACATATGAACACGGTTTACAGTCGTGTACCTTAGTTCGTTTCCTTCAGTGTACAAAGCAAATTGACTCAACTAATAGTGTAGAGACAGAACGGTTTCCGACTGTCGTAAAACCAAAACCACAGTAATTACAGAGCCGCCAATCACGAACTGGAGTATATAGTGGGGTTCACTTAACCAAACACGAGGAAAAGTAAGCGCTATCGTAGTTAACTCTCGCTAGAACGAAAAGTGATTGCATGACGGACCAAAAACAATGTTTGGTTTTAGTTTAGTACTTGACTGGCTGATAAATACAAAACATTTTTCACAGCCAACAGAAAAGCTAAGCAAACGCAAAACCAAAGCAATCACCGATTTACTTTCGATACTCACTCGAACACTGCTCTTAAAGCAAGCGGATGTTTGTTGGTGATAAGTGAAGAGCCGTATCCCATACCTGTTTTTCAACTGCTCCACTAGACGTCTTTTTTGTTCCCTCACCATGTTTCCTGCCATCTTTCCATTGTCCTTCAAATACTGTCCTACACTTGAGAGTCTCTCTTCCTCGCCCGTGGCGCTGTAAGTGTTTATTGTGATATTAAAATGCCACTACGACGAAAATTAACCTTTTTGATATGCCACTTTTTTAGTGTCAATAGGTCAATCAGTGTTAGCTATTTCCATATCAGTAAAAAAAACACCAAATGAGCAAGTTAAACCACAAAATTTTAGGAGAGCGGTAAAATCCTGTCCGCCATTACTGGAGGCCGTTCTTTATTCAGCGGAAGTGACGTCATACGCGCAATACGACAACCAGCGCAGCTACTTTTTTATACACACGCGAACCTCGCAAGGATAAATACAACTTTCGTCTTGTGTACGAGAAAAAGTTATTAGTAGAACGATGACTCCAAGGCAAACTCCGTGTGCAGGCGAGCGTTGACATCACTTCCGCTGAATAAAGGAACGGCCTTCAGCAATGGAGGCGTTTATATTTTTACTCGGAGTTAAAAAAATGGTTTGGACTGGTAATGATATAGCAACTCTATTTTATGAATATGTAAAAACATTCAGGATATGTCAAAATGTGATCGTAGTGGCACTAATACCTAACAGCATCCTATACCAGTGACGACACAAACGTTTCTTGAAATAGGGTATACATCGTAGAAAACTTCGACGAGAAACACCAATACCAAAAGTAAAAAGAACTTGCAAGGGTTAGGAATTATTAGGGGAAAAATGTAAACGTTTGTATAGAACTGAAAACACAAGACATATTTCGAGGAAAAGACAAGAATCGATCCGTAATTATGATAGCTTAGTTTCAGCTTTAAATTAAAATACTGACCACCCCTCCCTTCCTTGTCGAGTTATTTTCTTTTGGTTATAACTTATTTGACTTAACACTGCCTGCATGTGCAGTATTCTCCCCAGAGAACAGTTTCGTGGTGTTTCGACGTGGTATGATTTAATAGTACCGCTCTGCGCAGTCTTGAATTTTGAATGCTCTTTTAACAGCCCAAGTGAGTGCGACTACCCAGAGTGCATCATTGTGTACTGGAATGCAATATTGTCATTTTGGACACAGAAACACAGCAAACTATATGAAAATTAATGAGAACACCGCTCTGGGGGAACCGTCTAGGGAGAATAATGCAGTCCCTACAGCTGACTCACCGTACTGGCCTTGAACTCCCCTTCATACGTCCCGTAAAGTGTCGTCTCTGTACCTCGACCCTCCCTTCGACCATGCAACCACTCGCCTATTGACAACAGGAAGTAAATAATGAACAATTATATTGTGAGCTTGAGGTTTCTATCAGCTGATAGTTGGCAAGAGGAGCAGCCCCGAATCAACGATTACAGTCGAGAGAAACCAAGAGCTTGAAGTCTAATTGTTTTATGGCGACTTTCAATATTTTACGCTGCCGTAAATCATAACGACGGCCACCAAATATTTACGAGCGATGGCCGGCATGGGAAGTATTTCAACATCGCGGATTCCCGTGGTAACTTGAACTTACAGGATACGGCCATCGTTCGTAAATATTCGGTGGCCGTCGTAGCATATCTTTCTAGAGACTATATGAATGTAGTTATGATTCACGTAAAACACAACATAACCAATAAGCTACAGTTCTTTCCAACTGAGCTTTCGATTTATATAGAGACTAACCTGTGAAAAACGTTGGAAGATAAGGAACGAGATTGGAATGCCGCTTTATTAGTCCTTGGCGGGCTATTTGCAGGTGTACAGTTTTGAGAGGAAAAAAGGAATACCTCGTTTTCTTGTTTTTGAATTATCGACCATCAAGCTTGTTTACGTTATTAGCGAAGAAAACATAATTGTTAAACATGTCCCAGTCGTAGTATTTATCAGGACAGAGCCAGTTGAACTGAGTAACAATCCCCTTCAAGATCTATTAATGAATAGCACAATGGGTTTTACTAACTTAATATGAAGTAAAGTTGTTTTACGTCGCTGAACTGAAGGACACGGTCGTGTTTAAAACCCACCACTTCCACACGTTGAACGTAGCCAGCGCCTACCTGATCAGGTTCAAGGTACAGTACTTACCCGTTTATAAGAACCTAGAATTTAAGAACCTGTTAGCCTAAAAATATCAATTTAGACTCCCTTTACATAAGAACCTATTTAGCCTAAAATTTGAAACAGGTTCTTATTTTAGAAAATGAACCTTAAAGATCTTCAGGCAAAGATAAAAATACATGACTCTCAAAAGTAGTGAACTTAAACATGTATACACTATAAAAAATCTCTAAATTTGGTATAAATAATGTATGAAAACCTTGTAAATCTTCATTACATTAGGGATGAGCCTAATTGAATTGAAATATATACTAAAATGGGTCATGATCACATACTGTCCAAAGGCCAGGCCGGTTTTGGCATTAAATTAATATACATGCCGCCCTTCTACCAGCCACTGGTATCATACCTTTCTTATAAAAATAAGAACCTGTTTAAGAACCTAAATAGCCTAAAACTCCACTAAGCACCATTTATATAAGAACCTGTTTAGGCTAACTTGGAAAAACCTACATTGTAGGTTCTTATAAGCGGGTAAGTACTGTATATTGTCTCTATTGACAACTAAAGCAGCATGGTTAGCAACTAAATTGTTAAGTCCTACAGCGTACCTTGGTAGGTGTATGTCATCACAGGGTCAGACAACACGCCGTCAGGTCCATGCTCCTAAGTACAATCAACAACACAGTGGAGAAACGCGTACGTGAGCTATATCAATCACGTGGGTCGACAGTGTAGTTCAACACCAATAACATTCACCTACACATCAACATAGTTACATGTATTTACTCTATCTAGTCTGATGCACTTATCAATTGAAATAACATATCTGAATAACTGAAAATGGTCAATAGTGTTGTATCAAGCCTTGGTCAAATGGTTTCAACATCGGTTCAACATTTGTTGCATCAAGTTGAAGGATGTTGAAAGCATGGGTGTCAAATGTGTGTCAACATCAATTCAACAATGTTGGGAAAACAAGTTGCAAGAGACTTAGGAATGAGAATCAAACTGCTCTCGTCGAAGCCCTCAACAAATGTTGTACTGATGTTGAACTGAACAAGACTTGCATTCAAGTCTCATCGGTGATTGACCAATCACATTTTTTGACCGGATTCGGGTCAAAATACGTCATCAGTATGGAATTTTCGCGCTCGTGCCGCAGACGTTTCTTTGGGGGTATCCGTTTCGGAGCAAGCACAAAGATGCGGCTGCTTTCGCAGGCTATTAAATGGTTACTGCCAAAATTATCCCAGTTTCACTGCACGATAGCTCTTAGCTTCGTTGCAGACTTACACAGAGAAATATCGAGATCCTTGTTTCGCCTGTGTACAATCTATCGCTTATTACAGCTATCTACTATAATAAACCTTTAGTCGAATTATGTTTTTTAAATCTATGCTATTCAACTTCGAAAGAAGAAAAATAACCAAACTATATATAGAATCCTTGGTTTGTTCTTACGCTGTCTAGTTCCCAGTTCCCATCGTAGGTTGCTCCGTCTGGATAGGACATCTTTCCCTTTCCGTGTCGTAGATTGTGAAACCAGCATCCTAGAAAATGAAAAAAAAAGTGTTTTAGAGATTGGTTTCTTTTATGGATGTCAAACGGTTTCACCATCGATTCAACAATGCTGGGTAAATAAGTAATGGAGTAATATTTAATTAAAGTTTGAACATGCTTTCAACAATGTTTTCAGTCAAATGCATGTCAGACGGAAATCTTTATCAAGATTCGATGAGAGAGCCTTGGTTGATATAAGTATTGACTGGCAGTGATAACGGTATAACGGACCTCCTCCACAATTCCTCTTATATACCCAACATGCCCCAAATCCACGTTTTATGGAGGTCTTTGGAATCCAGGGAAGATCTTAATTTGGTTGTTTTCAAATAAGCATTACGCGGGTGACAACTTGATTGCATGAGAATGGACTTGGGCCGTGGTGGGTACATAAACCATTTAGAAACGTAGGGCTACGACCGCGGTCTTCAATTTCAATGGAAGACATTAACCTTTCTATAAAAACATATTAATCTTTACGAGAATTAACTGTCAAGAAAATCTCATGAAATCCCCCTTCTTCCCCTCCCCCCCTCCCCACCTGACCACAGGAACCAGTATCGTGTCACGTGAGACTTAAAAGGCTTTGTATGAGAATTAATCCAACTCTGGAAAAATAGCCGTATTTCATCCACTAATTCCCAAATCGAGAAAATTCATTTTCCTTGCAATAAGTATATTTTGTCGTTTTAGAGGAAATCACCCTAAAACCGGCCCTGTTTCACCAGAGAAACAAACGGACAACAGAATACTTCCCTCTCAGTGTGTCTTTGTTTATAAAGATTCATTACAAGGAGCGTCTATCTGTAATCGATTTGTGAAGTCGCGCAATCTGAGCTGATCTATTTTTAGCGTGAGATACTGGCGCGGTATTTTTTTTTTTACAACAACCGCTTCACAGGACTGGTATGAAAGATGGACGCTCCTTGCAATGGCTCCTGCTTGTGGTTTATAGTGTTTATGGGGGGAGGGCTCGGGGTAAAGCTCAAGCAGGTCACTGAGGGGCTCGTGTTTCTAAATAATGGTCAATTAAGGTAAGACATGGCTGCTAACAAACCAATTAAGTAAACAAAGTATTAGGGGAATATACCTTCATATACACCCAGGTCTGCGTATATCATCTTACCCTGGCCGTGACGCTATCAAACAAATAGAAAAGAACCGAAGAGAGCACGTTACAGTAGAATTGTTAGCTTAGTGCACGTGAATGTCACATGCATTTCATGCATTGGGTGCCGGTGTGGCGTAGTGGTTAAGCGCTTCGCCTCTCACCTCTGTGGCCCAGGTTCGATCCCCGGACGCGGCACCTTATGCGAGTTGAGTTTGTTGAAATCTCACCCTTGCTCCGAGGGTTTTTCTCCGGGTCTTCCGGTTTTCCTCCCTCCACAAAAAACCAACACGCTAAATTCCAATTCGATCTATGGATTAGCCGGGTCCTGGCTTTGATCAGCTCCTATGGTTATTTCAGGTCCCGTTAGAAATTCCGAGTTTACATGCCCACGAGTACAACTGTCACTTTGTCCGGGAAATGTGGTAATTGTCTAATTTGTACGTCATGTAAGTCGTTCTTATTTATTCACATTTCCGGGTCATACTGCACACGTGTTGGCTTCATTTGGGCTGTAAATAGCGCAGAGCAAGGTGTACACAAGCGATGTGATGCGTAAGAATAAATGTTTCTCAGTTTTAATAACAACACTAGCCAGTTAGCCTGCCTTTAGGTGGTTTTTCGGAAGCTAGGAGCGCGGGAGAATGGGATGAGCGCTCCGATCTTCCTAAAAACCCCACCAAAACGTCGGCTACGCAGCTCAGTCAGTCCTACGTGAGACGGTTTAACAACTCGTCGCACAAATAATGTGTACTAATAGTCAAACGCGTGTAATATCGCATATCGTGCAACATCATGCAAGTCATATTTGCTATCCCTGAACTGATGAGCATCGCAATCAGATTAACAGCACATAGGGCGCGTTTGATTGACCGTATTCCACTGAGAATAAGAATAAATGGATAGTCTGGTAATCACTGTGCACTGTAAGCTACAAACACTTGCCGACATATGATATTCAGGATACATTCAGTATTTCGGTGGCTAAAATATCTCGATATAACAGATTTGTAGTGATCATTCTTTGTATTCTTATTACGGAACACGGTCACTTGAACACACCCTTAATGTTGACGCCTTCAGTATGTCAAAGGTTAGACTCTACCCAGTACCAAGAGCCCGCTTTTGCCAACTTGTTTCACGTAAATGCGAAGCGTTTGTCGTTCAACTTTCAGTAGTTTGGTTACGGTTATTTGAAGTACGTATTTTGTGTTTAGATGAGTGTCGATATCGGCGTGTAACATGACTAAAAACTTAGAATAACGTTGGGATTGTCACCTGGTCGTTCTGCCATTCGCCCTGGTAATGTGAACCATCTGTGTATCGCATCAGGCCAAAGCCATGACGTACATCATACTCAAACGGGCCCTCGTATAAGCCATCACGGGTTTGGTAGTCACCTTTACCAAAACGCTGAATAAAAACAGATTAGAATTTTAAAGGAACATGACCTTACACATGAAGATATGCTTCACCAGTTAGGATGGAAATCACTTCAAGCACGCTGCACTATGCACCGTGTTATCTTTGTATTTAAATGTCTTAATTGTAATGGTCCAGAGTTTTTTAGTCAATATTATGATAAGACCTCTCATGCCCACAACACTAGAAGAAATGGCCTGGATCTCATAATTCCTAAAGTTAAGACAGAAATTGCAAAGAAAGGCTGTTTTTACTCAGGGGCAAAAGATTTTAATGATCTACCAACAGAAGTTAAAGAAACATCATCATTGTTAGTTTTTAAAACAAAATTAGGAGATATTTTTTAGATTTTTTAGATTTTTAAATTTTTAAAGCGTAGTTATTTTTTAATTAATGATAGGATAACTTTGTACATATACTTTTACTGTATTATTATCTGATATTTTTGTACTTTGTTATTTACATTATTTTGATCTCCCAGGGCACCCACTGATAACAGCATTGTCTGAAGGGTTTACCCTGGTTAAAGAATATATTATTATTATTATTATTATTATATAAGATGGAGTTAAGTCACTGAAAGTAAAGTGAAGGGTGCCGCTGGAAAGCTTGCACTCCTGACATTCGTTACGAAAAATTGAGAGTACAAGTCGATGCTCTTGAAAACCAAGCACGGTTATACGTAGAGGTTATAATATACTCAACAAAGTATCTGGATTCTGATTGGTGAATAACGAGTGCATAACAAGGTTATAGAGTGCAGTGCACAGTTGCAGGCTTTGCTCAGTATATTATAAACATAAAATCGCATGAACTGCTCGTGTTATACTTGATTTATAGGTACTGAGTGATATGTTAAAAGTTATCAAAAGGCTCGTGCGATTATTAGACCATTCAACACACATGCTTCGACTTGTAATGTGGTACGATGACGTAACGTATGTTGTCTTCCGGTGCGACTTCTACAATGCGACTACTAAAACCACGGCCACTTATACCACGAGAACTAAACACATTGCAAAACGAAAACAAAGCATCCCAACTTAGAAATCCTAGCATATCCACACGATTTTCTTCATTCAGAAGACTTCGACTTCAGAACAAGTCCACCAAATGTTCCTTTTATCGGATCGAAGTTCAAGCAAGTTGAAATGCTACTGTCTTGTACTCGACACCATCGGCCCAATTAACCGTAAGCTGGAATGATTTGTTCCCGTTCTGCCTGCAATGTGATTGGTTCTCGTTGTCTAAGTGGCCCCGGTTAGAGTAGCCGCACAGTAAAATATATATTCTGCTTTACAGAACTTGTTCCAATATATCCGAGATATGCCTCACTTCCATAATGCATAATGCTCAGTCGTTCGTGACAAACTATATAAGTCTTGTCTTGTCACGAACGACTGAGCATTATGCACGGAGCCTCGTATTGATTCCTTTGTACGTAGGACGTGAGGCATATCTCGGAAGTGGGCTATTAGCAGAAGTCCGTAAAGCTATTAGAGATAGTGGTGGAAATGTTACTATTGGAAATCTTGATGAAATATATAGAAGGTGAAGTAATGAGTGGAGTTTCTTTCTGTAGCAAAGTTGATCGTGTTAGTCTCACCATACTTCTAAACCATGTCCCGTCATAACAGTCCGTGTTTGGATATATCATCTTGCCCTTTCCCTGAATATTGTCCCCACTCCACTCCCCCTCGTACAACATCCCGTCAGGGGTCCTGTAGGTACCTAAGCCATCACGCTAGGGCAAAGCAAAAAAATAAATAAAACGAAACAAAATCCAATACACTTACTGCTATTATCAGAAAATTTTGGGGCGTTACAGACACGATGTGATTAGTCTGTTCTCAGCTTCACAGCACATGAACTTGGCGTTGACAACACACGAACTTCATGTGCCCGTAGTCGTATAGTAAGTCGATTTCGTACAGAGCGCAATGGAGGTAGAATACTTACCGGAAAATTAAGAACTTTAATTTGTTGAAGATTGTCAGGAGTAAGATTACTGGTATGTAAGATTACTGGTATGTAAGATTACTGGTATGTAAGATTACTCGTTGTTGAAGGATCGTCAGTAAATTCGGTACAGAATTTTGTGTTGTCATCGCCAAGTTCATGTGCTGTGAAACCATCATTTGACAGCGAGAACAGACTAATCATGCACATCATGTCTAGAACGCCCTAAAAGTGGCGCGCAGCGCGCTCAACTGATAATAGCAGTATTACAAATAAGGGGTGCTTCTTGGTGTAGTAGATTCGTTGTTTTCTAGGGTTAGGGTTATTTGTATTTCAGGGTTTTGTTTTGCTTTAGAAGACAATAGTTTTCTTTGTTTTACGTCATGTGGTGATCTGTAACACCAAGAAACCCCCAAAATATGTGGCCCGCGAAACAGAATATTGAAGCAAAGCAACATAACAAATATATTAAAAGAAGGAAAGGTAATTAATGGCTAATAAAATCCTTAAATCTGTTATAATAGTACCAATGTTAAAGTAGGATCTACCTGAAATGTTATTAAACTCAATGTTGCCAACAATAACAACAGAACAGAGCTGACACGCAGGACAATTAATTGATTTGAGTCATCAGAGCCTGAACACACGAGTACAAACAATAGGACTCAAGGTCCCTTCTAGGCCTGCCTCCGCCAGTGGACGTCCTTTTCCGAGAAGAAGTGAAGGTCTAACCATTTGCAGTTATTTCACAAAGGCAGCACCTTCTACTCAGTTATTTTAAGACCCTGAGTGTTGGTCCGTCCGGGGTTTGAACTCGCGACCTCCCGCTCAAAAGAAGGGAGCTCAACCACTGAGCTAACCGGGAGGCGGTTCATTGAATGCCGGTCTTCAGCCTACTCAGTATGAAGTTGAATCCATCGATAGGATCGATAGGCAGGCAGGCAGACATCTATCAGAGCGCTCACTCATGTAGTACAACATTCGCCAGTCGAAGATGACAATCGCTCAGCCATGTAACATCCTCTATCATTTGCAGGAAAAAAATCCATGACATTGCACTGACGTTTCACTGACCAAGAAGCATTTTGCACTGACCTCCACCGCTCGCTCGTATTTTGGGGCAGCAACATTAAACAAAACAGCCAAAACAACAGGTATGTGAAGCCTGAAAATAAAAATTCCCTGACTTCTGATTGAAATTTGGGATTTCCCTGACCAAATCCTAAATTCCCTGACAATTCCTTGACCTTGAAAAACAAATGTTTTTTCCTGACTTTTCCCGGATCAATACCGATTTCTGGGAAACCCCCACCCCTCCCCCACACTTCACCCTAACCCCCACCCCTCCCCCACACTTCACCCTAACCCCCACCCCTCCCCCACACTTCACCCTAACCCCCACCCCTCCCCCACACTTCACCCTAACCCCCACCCCTCCCCCACGCTTCACCCTAACCTTTAGTGGTTAATCATTAATAGAACGATGCATATCCAAGGGAGGGGTGGGTGGGTAATTTCCCGGGATTGAGCCCTTTTCACTGACCGTGGGAACCCTGTGTCTATATCACTAGCCGTCCCTCCACTAACATAGTCCTACTTAAATGGAGGATTCAGACCTTATTATATAACATGCTGTCTTGGACGATAAAGGAGTTAGAAAAGCACTTAGTCCTTACACGAGGGATAACAAAAGCTCTGTGTCTTCTAAGGACATATCTACCGCTGCTGTGAAGCTAAATAGGAAGTAAAGTCGTGTAGTTTACTGTTACAATGCGTTGGTTCTTGCATCACAGATATCACTACATCTCACCTGATTATTCTCCCACTGGCCGCTGTACGTTGCCTTGTTTCTGGCGTACACCATTTCACCTTGTCCGTGGATCTGATCATCGCAGAACTCGCCGCTAACACACGAGAAACAAGTTTTGTAAGTGTATTGCTTTTTTCCATTTTTTTGCCATAAAATTATATAAAAATAATTAGTAGAAACCAACTTGTGTTCTAATGCATTAAGTAATCTGATAGGCTAAGATACCAACTATAGCTGAATTCAACATTCGAACTCGAAGTTTCTGTTAATATAACAATAGTGTGTGTCTGCCAAGGGACTACGGTTGATAGTTGCCCGCGGAAATTTGATGTTCTTAAAACAAATATAAGGCAGAGAACGAAGGACTTCTGGCAACCAGGGTATCAGCCAATGGTCCCGAGACAGAAATACTCTATTTTGTTTAAAACAAATGTGTTTAATAGTGCCCACGGGCGACTATTATACAAATAGAGCGTGTCCCTCGAGGAACTATCGGCTGATAGTTGCCCGCTGAATTTGATGTTCTTAAAACAAATATAAGCCCTAGAACGCGTGACGAACTATAACGCCAGATAGTGGAAAGTGGCGAACTAATACTATCACGTTACGTAATCGCTTGATAACGCCTGTTATAACCCATCAAATATTTTTTTCTCGCGCGATTGGTGGAATGGGTCACGTGACCCGATATTGTCTCTCCGCGAGTAGGAAATATCAGCGAATACCCCCGGCCGGACCAATACTCAGGGTCTTAAAATAACTGAGTAGAAGGTGCTGCCTTTACATAATCGAACAGTAAACGTTTAGATCTTCACGTCTTCTCGGATAAGAACGTAAAACCGCAGGACTAAGTCAACAAGGAGCCATGTGGAAGATTGCTGCGTCACATGTTAGCGATAAAGATGTTACCCTCTATAAATATAAAAAAATGCTATTTCACCTCCAAGGCTTGTGTAATGAGATATCTTGTGTTATCGTAGCTACTGTTTTAGTTGTGTTATGGTGTTTATAATGATGACTCGGCATTTCAGCGAGCTGCGAGTTTCTGAGTCATACACGTTCAGCTACAGAGTGTAACCCTTGCAGTCTAGGTGTTAGGATATGTCTGTAGGTCAGGTTTTCCGTAAAGCTTCAATTTGAACTGTAAAGAATCTGAGGACACGGGATTATCAAGTTCAGAAAAAAAACTTACTTGTAGACGTCACCATTAGGTCTCATCAGCTTTCCTGTGCCGTGTTTCTGAAAAATAAAAGCGAGGTTGAATGACAAGGCGAGACGCAAGGTCGAGGCATGGATAAACGAGGTAACATTGGAGCGGAAACATCTGTGAATTTTAGTGCGCAATATTTTCTGCGGAATTTGCTTCTGAGAAGCATAACGTGTTTCTCAAAAAAATGTTTCCGCAAAAAAATGATCCCTGTTTGTTCGCTGAAGTAACAATGTTGACTAGATTCCAGGGCTGCGCTACATATGTTGCGCACACGTCCTCTAGCATGATTAAGGCGCATGCGCCAGCATGTTCCTCGTGAAATGATTCCGCTCGTTTGTTCACCAAAGAAACATTATCAGCAACAATGATACATACAATACATAATCTTTATTTTAACACGGTGTCTCATGATACATTGCTCTTCCAGAGATCCGTCCATACATGAACTAGTAATAAAATTAAAGAAATGTGTTGTTCTAATATGAAGTTCCAAAACATATAAATCCCTAAAATAATCCTGTTTGCCCAGGCGTTAAAGGATATGGAACAGATATACATACACAAGGCAAACATTACGTAGTAACTACCAACTCCTGACAGACTGCCTCAGGGGAATGATTTGATAGAGTTCTGTCGAGTTACTCTGCTCAGCCTCTACTTAGAATCAATTTGTTCTCCAGCGATTTACTCGTCCGTAGACCTGTACTACTTTACACAGAAATGTTTACGGTTGGGTTTTAAAAATAGAAGACGTGGTTTTAGCCAAGGATGTGACTGTACTCGAGCAGATGGCATTTACAATCCATTCCTCATTCCTCCGGGCCGCGTCCTATCTCGTTATTGCCATTCTTGTGATAACGCTTGTAGCTCCGTTTCTCGAGCGACTCTTGATGTAGGAAAGTGCCAGTTTTTCTGTCAACACTGATAGCATTCCAAACAGTCCTCTCTCATGGATCCACCCCCCTCCAAAAACATATTTTGTAACTTGTAATAAATAAATCTGCCCTGTTATTTACATGTGTAGTTGGTTTACGGTTTGTTCTTGTAAACTTAAATGTTAATTGCCGCTAATAAAATACTGTACTGTAGCTGCAAAATCAATGCGATTGTTGGCTGTTTTTCCTTCTTTTATCGTGCCATAATACCTGTGCATAATCCAGCCGTGTATAACACCCCCTACACAAGGCCCCTTAGTAAAGGTTATATACTACTACCTCGGCGTGTACGAGATTTGTCAACCCGACGCGAAGCCGAGGGTTGATAAATCTCGTACTCACCGAGGTAGCAGTATATAACCGTCTTATATACTCGGCGATGAAGTTTCCTAAAGACTTGAATCTCCAGGTTGATAAGAAGGTTATCAACCTCATGAATTCATTAATTAACCTACTTATCAACCTGGAGATTCAATTGTTGGGTTGATAACTTAGATAGAACAAAGGCAACTGAGTCAATGAGTATACAATGATTGATAGTACCCCGGGACTATACAATGGATTCTATGATATTACTTCAAGTCTTGTTTTTCATACCATGCTGTTTTGCCATGTTCCCTTATACGTCAACCCATTGGCGCACTTGAGGTTCCCCAACCCATTAATCTCTCCATCGACGAATTCACCATCCACGAGATCTTTGTTACTAAACTCGATCAAACCCTGCGGGTAGAAAGACAGCAAAGTAAACAAGGCAGCTCTAGCTCCATTGACTACTTAAAAAGTGTTCAAAATATTTCAAGAGCATTCCCAAAAGTATTTTGTCGTATGTCTCGTCTGCTAAGAAGAACGGAAAGAAAATACCATGTACGATGAAAGTTGATTTGCATATTTCCCGAGATTTTTCACTCTGATCATGCGCACGGTTACATATCGAAGTCGCAAAGTCTCCTGGGAACGAGGTGTCTCCTCAGGGTTAGTTAAAGAGAACAAGTTTACCAGAATGAGCCCTTTTCAGAGATGCAATCACGTGGCTGGGCTGTATATTTAAAAAAATGACTTCGTTCAGTTATTTAAGGCACTCATACGATATCGGTAGTGTTAATAGCAAAACCTGTTTGTATTTATGCTATTTTCTATCTCTAATCGATTGTCGATCTTTCTAAAACAGCGTTGTTTATTTGCCATGCAGTAAAGCCTTTCCCATGGACTCACGAGCGCAATTCATTTATCAATTACGTGACTGTATCCTGCAAAGGCCTTATTGTCACGCTAACGACCGTAGTTTTGTTTTCAGAACATTCCTGAGAAATCTCTCAAACTCCAGTTACAAGGCATTTTTAAACAAACGATTGATCTTTACGATACTCGGAAAAAGGTCTTAGTTTGGACATAGACCTCACCAGTTATTTGTCCCGTGCTACACAGAAACGAGGCAGTTGGGTAAAGTGAGCTATAAGAATTGGGAGTCATTTAATGTGTCGGATATTAACTCTGAAATAGCAGATTAGTGTTTGTATAATTATGGTTACTACTTCCAGCTACATCTAGCCTCATTTCCATGTAACCGGAAGTAGAAAGTTTTAACTGTTAAACTTTCCGGTTGCATGAAAACGAGGCTAGAGATGTAAGTAGGAACCAAAATTATACAAACAACTATTGGGTGAAAACAAAAGGAGAAAAGTATGGTGACAATCAAATAATTACCTTTCCATGCATCCTCCCAGCTTGCCATTCCCCCGTGTACAAGTCTCCACTGGGAAACGTTAGGGTTCCCACTCCATCTGCATACACAAATGACAGATTTACACAGACAGGCAACAAAACTAAAGGCTATCTGTGATAAGGATTTTGAGGGAAAAGAATGAAAAAAGCGAATGAATTGCATTATTATTGTCGTACCGAACGTTTTAGGAACAGTTTTTCCTTCCATGCCTCATTTATGTAACCTTTAGCTTTATTCTATCGTTATAGGTTAGATTTTAATATTGTTATACTTTATAGATAGTTATTATCTATAATGTAACCCAGTCCCCTGTCTATTGAATTTTAGAACTTTTAGAGTATTTCGATTCTTATTGTAAATTCTATTTATCTTTACATACTACACTGTATTTGTAAACATATCGTAATTCATTCGTGCGATGATATGTCAATAAACCATTATTATATTTTATGCCAATAGGACATTTGCATGCTGACGTCACATACTACAACTACCAGAACTCTTTGCGAGAATCCTTTTGTTCCTCTAATTTGGACGATATTTGGACCATTGTCTTGGAATTCTCAAAGGAGTTTAAAAATCTGAACGAGAAAGAGAATTTGAAAAGGATTCTGGTAGTTGTAGTAAAAAGACGCCAAAATGAAAATGTCCTATTGGAAATTGTTTCGTTATCCTCTTTGATTTTCAGCTGTTTCTATTTGAATCAAGTAGTACTTAATTTGGTACCGAGGTTCCTTTAGCGGTCTATTCTGATCTGGCAAACAACGCGTTCGTTAACTGCCACTATCAACAAGAATGCTTTGCGGCCGCCGGAATACGTCTCGATATCAGAAAAGGCTAAACTCTCAAAGTGTTCAGAAATCTGATTGAATCTTTGCAATCATTGTGTATTTATTCTACTAACTTAGCTTTTTGTTTTCTGAGATATTCGTTATATAATTTTGAGGGTTATTTGGATCAATCAGTTTCTGCGAAACGCAAAAACAAAGGTTTTTAATTTCCTGGGACTCAACATGGCCGCCGCGTAAGAAGGCTCAATTGAATATCCGAATTTTAGCAAATGCCGAAAATGGCCTCCTGTCGCATACTATATACTACTTAGTAAAAACTGGGCCTATAGGGGTAATGCAGGACTCGAAATTAGGCTCGCGCACTGTACGCAAAATGCGAGTAGATCTCCTGAGAACTTGCAACTGTTGCTAGACAAGTAGAATCTTGCTGAACTATTTGTTCTTGCTAGTGGATCAGGTCATGTTGCTTGTATAAATTAGTACAACTACAAATGTAGCACCAGTTGCAAGTGGTATTTCCTCTAATTTCCAGCCCTGAGTATGTTGTTGTTTACTGTGATGTAAACTACTGCTCACTTACATTGTCTGTCGTCCAGCCACTGTCCATTGTACTTCTCCCCTGTACTGTATGTCAGCTCACCTATACCGTTACGCTCGTCGTCCTCAAAGTTACCCATATACCTCGTCCTGTTTTGCCATGCCAACACTCCGTGACCGTTACACTGGAGAAAGCGATGTCATCAGAAGTGAGAAGAACAAAATAATGTACATAGCGTGGCAGAGGCGGATCCAGGGAGTGGATTCAGGGCTCAACCCCTCCCCATGACTCGCTCAACCCCTCCCCCCCCCCCCCCCCCCCCCCTCAAAAAATCCTGGATCCGTCCCTCCGTGTATTAAGCAAAATATCAAAGCGACGGTAACTAAAAGAGCATGGTTAGGTGGAGTAGATTTTATATGAGTGGGACAAACTACGGCAATGATTACGGCACGGTTACTGTACGACATGTCGTGACATTAAAATGGTTTCCCATTGTTTTTATCTTACTGATCCAATCAAATTACAGAGTTACGGTACAGTACGTTACAGTACTGTTATGGTAAGGCTACAGACGTGCCGTATTTTTGCCCCACTCATACGAAATCTGCTCTATTGACTTCTCGTAGTTTCTAGATACTTTTAAAAACAGTACCCATAAATTACATTTTCCATATAATATGTTGTAATTCTTAATATGGCGATATAATTTCGTGTGTAAATAATGAAGTTGATTGACTGATGAAATGGCTTCCTGTTTCAGTCCTTTTGAGTGGTGTTCCATTGAGTGTCGAAAGTACGAAATGCTATTCGGTGATTCCTTTGGTTTTGCATTTGCTTAGCTTTTCTATTGGCTGGGAAAAATGTTTTGTGATTATCAGAGACAATCAAATCGTTTTCACCACTTGCACCCGTGATTGGCAATAATAGCAGAGCGTCCGCTTTGGCCCGGGCGAGCGGAGCACCATACCTATAGGATGAGAGTAAATATTGCCCGATTTCCGGTTTCCCTCGCGCCAGAATCCCGACATGCTGCGCGCGGCGAGCGACGTGCCTGAAAAACTACTGCACATGCACGCGCATGGTTGAATCCAGGCGGCCTGGATTGAAACCTTAATCAGTAGCTAGTGATAGTATTTTTCTTTTTTGTTTTCGTTTTCTGTTATCTTATTTTTTCTTCTAAACCTTTTTGCACTGTTTTCCCTTGATTCTACAAGTTATGTTTTTATCTTTGTTTTCCTTGTTATAATTTATCGTTATTTTCGGGTAATTACTAGGAGCTCCGCTTTTACGCTTGCAGAAATAAAGGGAAATCAGTGCAAAAGGTTTGGAAGAAAAAAGAAGATAACGCAATATGAAAACAAAAATAAAGAAAAAATAATCTTGCTAATGGCCAAGGTTTCAATCCCGGCCGCCTGGTTTCAACAGCGCGTGCGCAGTTGCTCACGTCACTCGCCGCTCGTCGGGGTTCGGGCGCGAGGGAAACCGGAATTCAGTGCTCCGCTCGCGCGGGCCTTCAGAGCAGGCGCTCTGCTATAACGAGAGCGTTGTTACTTCCTGAAGGGTTTCACTTCACCTAAACCTTAAACAGGAAAGCATGACCGTATGTCCGTGTGACCGACACCTGTTCGCCGATATTCGCTACTGATCCCGTATGCAGAGAGCGAGGAATACACGTCGACATCATTTAGATTATTGAAACCATACAAGGACGACTGCAGCAATACGACTTTTTTTCTGGGAAGAAAGGCTGCAGGACAGTCCCTAGTTTACAACAGGAAGCAGGCATCAGATAGTTACCTTGCCATCAATAAATGAACCACAGAAAATACGCCCATCTTTGTACGTGAATGCCGCCTTGCGATGTGCTGTAAGATACAAAATAAAAAAATAATAAAAACGTACCAAAGCCAATGTTACGTTCAAGTTTGAATTCATTTTCCAAAATATGCTCTTTAGTCTGGTTCACACAAGCAACAAAAGCACAAGCAAGTGCTGTATTTATCATTAGCGGTAATTGTTATACTCACACTGATTCACACTAGCGACATAAGCACAAGCAAGTGCTGTATTTATCATTAGCGGTACTTGTTATACTCACACTGATTCACACTAGCGACATAAGCACAAGCAAGTGCTGTATTTATCATTAGCGGTACTTGTTATACTCACACTGATTCACACTAGCGACATAAGCACAAGCAAGTGCTGTATTTATCATTAGCGGTACTTGTTATACTCACACTGATTCACACTAGCGACATAAGCACAAGCAAGTGCTGTATTTATCATTAGCGGTACTTGTTATACTCACACTGATTCACACTAGCGACATAAGCACAAGCAAGTGCCGTATTTATCAATAGCGGTACATTTTATAAGAACAAGCACCACTAATAATGAACACATTACTGCATCTGCGTAAGTTGCTTGTGCTTATGCTGTGAAGATGAACAGGAACCTACTGATATCATAGCTGTCTGTAGCCTCGTCTCCATGTAGCAGTATAGCTATAGCTGTTCGTAACTTATGTAACCAGAGATTCTTCTGTTTTAGAGACCCAGTGTACATGGTGTAAGACTGCTCCGGTGTGTAAACCTCAATCGCATCTTCTTTGCCTAAAACAGCATCAACACGGGCAAGATTGTCAACCCTTACATGATAAACTTTCAAGTAACAAAAATAACTACTCCGATTGGCAGAGTATGCCTTCACGGGATACTGGAGAAAATTTAAGACAATTTCGATGGAGGATGGCAAAGATTGGCGTGGATGAAAAATAATGCTTTTAAGAGAAATTTAGAGCAAGTTTCCCTCCTCCAAAACCCCCCTCTATTGTTCAATTTTTGAGCAACTTACTCGTCTGTGGATCATTGTCTTCTAAGTCGGTAACCCAGAGCGTTTTCAGTTCAAGAGTGAGTTCCACCTCAGCCTGCTTTGTCACATTCTTGGCTGCAAACACCAGCAAGTCGTTGAACAGAAGACACTAAAAGAAAATCAACAAAGACAAACACATCTATCAAACCACTCTTCACATGCAAAGTCACAAGTAACAAGAAAACTAAGTGACGTACTGTTAAAGCAATAACATGAATTTTTGTCTACTGCTTTGTGAAGCTGTATCCACTATGCCATCGTGTGAGACTGGAAAGTCTGGAATTTGTAAGTCCGTAAGAATCAATATACAAATGTATATAGTCAGAACCAATCAAAGCTAAAAAGATTATTTGGATCAGAACTCTTCGTACGTAACACACGAGGGGAGGGGAAGGACGGTTGGGGAAGGGGGGAGCGGCAGAACTAAGCTCTAGCTCACACCTTGTACTTTTTCTTGGTACTTGTCAGAAAAACTTCTCCTTCTTTGAAAAGTGATCGTCCTTGGACCTCAAAAGCCTACGAAACAAACATGGCAATAATAACGAACAATTAGCATTCACCACAGGTAACAAAACGAATGGAGAGAGAGAGGAACCGTTCTTTAGCCTATTGTCTCATTTGTGAATTTTCACCACAGAAATACAGGCTAATTTGTATGTACAGTAGATAAAAGTACAGCCACGTGCATGCGTGTATAAAAAGCAGAACTAGTCAGTAACATGTGAAAAGACATACATGTACCAACACTAGTGAACTTGTAACATGTGAATAGAGCGGATTTCAATTGAGTGTCGGAAGTGTTTTGGTTTTGCGTTTACTAAGCTCTCCTATTGGCTGAGAAAGTAAACCAACCAATCAGAATCCAAAGTAAAACCAAACGCAAATTGCTTTTGGTTTTGCTTTGGTTTGTCATTGGCTCACAGGGAAGCCATTTATGAGTTACTTGTGATTACTCGCTCCTATGATTGGCTGGCTGTGGGTAATTTGCGTTTGGTTTTACTACACTCAACTGAAAATCGCTCTATTGCAGCATACTAACAATTTACAATCACACTTTCTATGTATACATGTACTTCACTTGTCACATACGAAGGCTTCAAAACGTGGCTCTGAGACAAATGAAATGTATTCTTTTCTCGAAGAATATTGAAACATTTGTTCGTGACAAGTGAAGCATATCGAAAGTGGGCAATTTTCAACACACCTTTGAAACTGAACGACCCCAAACACTACCAAGATTAGGTATGACTTTATGTGGTACATTAGTTTGTCTTCATAATTACTCGGGCTGCCTGTGGCAGCACCGAGTCTTAAAATGCAAGTCGTTCTTTTTTTTTTTTTTTTTTTTTTGTTGGGTGTCGCAAAATTTCTGCGCATGCGTTAAACGTCAAATTCACACCAATCAGATTGCACTGTGCTGGTCACGCAACAATCGCCAGGTTAATTTATTTACATAATTTAATACAGTAAAGCAAGATGGCGGAAGACCCGCGAGGAACTTTCTCTCTAATTTGGAGTCTCATCTCTCAAATGTAAGCCAGTTTAATGGCCAGTGATTTTATATACGACACGTACGACAACCTAAAGCCAGTGAACTGGGGCCAGGATCCGGAAAGCTAAAATTCGAAGAAATAGATATTGTAATCTATAAGCCATCGGCTCGCTGTGCTGCATTTAAAACATCCGAGGAAAACATCTTATTTTGGGTGAAGGCACTTCAAGACCAATATTACGAGTCTCTTAAAAACTGTCAGAGATTTAAATTTACCGTAAGTTGGATCAGAGAGTATTGAGATCAAGTTATTTCGTTCCAGCGAGGATATTGACCTAGCGGAAACGGTACAAGCTGTCGAAGGATTTTACTTATAATCATCCACGTCTACTTAACAACAGGAATAGTTATGTGCCAAGGCATGGGCAAAGATTGAGTTTCCCAGATTACAGATGAAAGTAGAGAACTTAATGAATGAAGAAACAGAGGTCACGCGCGACATGCTTGAGAACATGAACATGTTCAACACTTTATGTTATACTAAGAAAACAAAACAAATTACAGAGCCTGCAAGTTCACAAGTCAATGAAAAACCCCAAGAGCCTGTAGTTTTGGATCAACATATCCTTGAAACTCCAAAAGCAACATACACATGAGTCAAATTCAAACCGGAAGAGACGGAATTCTTGAGATTCTTCACGAGGATAAATTTGTTAGCCCGCAATAAGAACTCACTCGCTGCTTTAATGACCTTGATTTGTAACATGGAGGCTGACCTAACTGATATGCGTAATGAATTCTTACTCTCGTCACATCAAAACGAAACTCAGTCATTTGGAAGACAAATTAGTGCAGCAAGATAATATATACAAGACCGAAATCAAGATGCTGTCATCGCGTATTATTGACCTAGAAGTTGAAAATGGCGAGTTGAAAGCGGATATAACAAAGCTGAGATCCGACTTTCAAAACTTTAAAAACAAAATCAAGAATACAAAAAAGAAGACAATGAAAGACCAAGGTCTCCAGTGTACCGAGACTACCCAACCTACTGAAGCTTATCAGTTTGTTCAAGAGCCATCTTTCTTACATGACAACCGGCCGATCCCTATTCATCAGAATACATTTTCTGTGCTAAATGACGAGAGTTTACAATCACCTGACCGACAACCCACTACTAAAGAAAGGGACCATGAAGTACGGTAGTACGGTTAATTCTCGGGTTCCAAACAATGAATATATGACTGCTCAAATGCAGTGTGTTAAACGAATAAGTAGTGTTTAAATTAAAAGGTCAACATACGAGAAAAACAAAACTATTAAATTACATATATACTAGGGGAGCAGAGAATGAAAGTCACCGCGCTACCGGCCACTAAAGACTGCTAAATTCAGCTAATAATTCTTCCCTTTGGTTATTACTAAGAGGATTTCAAATGAAAGTGTATTACATCTTCAATCTCATGTGGCTCGAGTGAAAGCCCAGATGGGCTCTTGTTATATTTATCTTCCAAATTATGCAAATTAGGAGATGTCATTATTTGGCCGGCAAGTAACACTAAACATTTAACTGAAAAAGTATTCCCAATGTGAAGCAAGTTCTTGTACATAACACAAGATGACAAGTATTGTTGTTATCGGCCTGGAGCGAGGAGGTACGTGATATGTTCACCAGGCTGATGTACGAGGTGAACATATCACAATACCCCAAGAGGAAGGCTGAGAAATGGGTATTTTTTGACAATGGCAAGGTTTTCTCATAGTACACAGTAATAATCATAAATCATTAGGAAGCACTGTTTGTCTGTGAACAGTAATTTTATGAAACAATGTACCAAGGCACAATTGGCATTGTTATTTTTTCTTGATCCTTTCAATGAATGTAACTTATAGTATAATGGATAGGACAAAGTACAAGAAATCAAGAGAGTTGAAGCAAGGTCAATCAAGGGTTCGAGTCAATCAAGGTCAATCAAGGGTTCGAGTCAATCAAGGTCAATCAAGGGTTCGAGTCAATCAAGGTCAATCAAGGGTTCGAGTCAATCAAGGTCAATCAAGGGTTCGAGTTCCACTCGTTTTTTCTATCTCCTCCTTTACTTCTCCGTACACAAAAAGTACTTATTTTTCACATGGCTCGGTTTTCTTGGTTCTTTTTGGAGGAATATACCCATTAATCCCTACCCAATTCCAGGTGAAAAATAAGAGTCTGAAGCAAATCATACCTTTATTCCAATTACTCTTGATCTTAATTCCACCATGGCTCGCTGGCCCTGTACGGTCTGTAACTGGTTGTTAATGTACTCTGCGATGTTGTTCTGGCAAGAAAGGGTTGGATATGAGAAAAGGGGTTATTTACTGCAAGGGGATCCGTGTAAGGGAATGTCTGGAATGAGGTGGTTTGGAAATGAGTGCAAGTGGAAATGAGTGCAAGTGCAATTTAGTGCAATTTTCAATCTGTCAAACTAATTGACCGATTTAGCTTGGTCATTATTTTGTTTTCCTAATTCAGATCATGTGACAGCTCTCCAGAGGATTCAGACTTGCTTTGCTTTCCAATTAGAGAAATTTATACATTTCCTCTTGTGATGCAACAAGAAAACTGATTACTCAAGGGAAAAGTCAGGTGACCTGAATTGGGATAACAAATGTACAAGCTAAATCAGTCAATTGAGTACTTCAAACGTAACATTGGCCACAAAACTTGTCATGCTCCAGAAGAACAATAAATTAATGTTAATCAGAATCGATTTCTCTCATATCCTAAATATATTTATTAGCGTTACGGAATGTACACAAGTGGGTAGGAATTAATGCAGAATGTTGTTATGTTATATAAACAAGTTACATAATCCCGTTGGGATAGCGTTGAGGGTGTATAAAGAGGAGTGATTAATATGTAAGAATCATTCGAAGGCGTTTCTCTACCTTGATACCTAAATTTTCTTCATGATATATGTTGAGAACAGAAGAAATTACTAACTACACATCTATACAGACGTGATTGGCCATGCAACATCATATACTGCTGTAATTATACGTGTCCGACAAGTATCGATAAACGAGATGCCCATCCCTGATCTGTTGTTTGTGTTTAATGCAGTTTAGCTAGTAAATGTTTTATGCTCGTTTCAAGGTGATAAGAGTATAAAGGTCACGGTCTTTACACAAAATTCTTATTGACCAAGATTTTTGCACATGAACTCAGGAAGAGCTTGATTTGCTAACACTTTAGTGAGTGACTGAGTGAGTGGCACAATTTCCCCCATCCCAAACATGTGGATTGCTACGTAATAGGGCACATGCATGATGACGTCATATACTACAACTACCAGTCAGAACTCTTTGTACGGATTCTTTTGTTCCTTTAATTTGGACCATTGTCTTGGAATTCTCAAAGGAGTTGATAAATTTGAATGACAAGGAGAATTCTCAAAGGATTCTGGTAGTTGAAGTAAAATGACGGCATATGAAAAATTAATGTCCTATATCCACAAGTTAGTAACAAAGTTTTGATTAGGAACAACACATAAGTCATACAGCATTCAGCAATGTTGTTGAGGTTAATATTGGATTTGAAATGCCAGAATCACACATACATCTTAACTTTAACAATGAATGACATAGACTTCATGTGAAATCAGGTGTTTTTTAATGGTGTTATATTGTTGTATTGTCAGTGAATACTGCTTACCATTTTCATGAATCCTTCTTTCAAATTTCGGCTATCAGGATGTCCTGGAGGCGTGTATTTTATCAAGTCCTATGTTACCAATCAGTAGATATGTGTACGTTATCCAACTGTTTAACCGCCTCCCGTTTACACTGAAAAAAATGGACCTTTTCCATGGGATGGAAATTTGTTGGAAAATAGTTGGAAGTGTGAATTTCCATTGTTTTGCACACTTCCAACAGATGGAAATATGTTGGAAATACCTTGTAAATTTTGTTGGAAACTCTAATAATTTCCATCCATGGAGGAGGTCCAGTTTTTGCAGTGTTTGTACAGCAGCAAAGGTTATTATTATAATGCATCTGTATTTTCAAGTGAGTGTAAATAATTATGTTCCCTTGTCCTGCACTTTGTTTCACGCATTAATACTTTTTTCCTAATATGACTGATGACCAAATGTCAAGTCTTGTTGTGTTTGTTGTTGAAGAGTATATTTACTGTTGGCAAAAATAGTTTAAAATCTCCAAAGTAGATGAATGACTTGAAGAGTATGTTATCATTTGCATTAAATACATGTACACATTCAAATTCAACATCATTTAACAACACACATACATGTACACACCCACGAAGCAACAACAACAAAGTGTCACATACACATACTACTGTTAGTTTATGGACTCACCCTTAGAAGGAGGAGATATCTTGGAATCCTCTGAATCACTGTGATGAGGTAGGCAGGTAATGTTAGGCCAGGCTGACAAACTGGATCATTATAACATGTCTGCAATACATCAACAAAACAACCAACTGAATGAAAGCCAGTTTGAAATCACTAGGTTTCCTGCAATTGGATTGGCTCAGAATAGTGCAATTACAGACCAAATCACATCCTTTTGTGTCTGTAACCATATCTTATTGTTGAACCAATCAAAATGCAGAAACCTCACAAATCAGCCAATGAAAAATCAAAGGACTCGAGAAGCCTGATTTCAATGCCAAATAAAAATATCTGCTGTATTAAACTTTTCCTCTGGACATTTAGTACAAAAAATATTTACATGGATGAGTTTAGATTTTAAAATAGATTTCAAAAACTCATGAATAATTAATGAGCATTTTGTCCAATCAGATGAAGCAAATCAGTCACGTGCATGCTCCTTTATACCTGACAAAATCTCATCATTCTAAAAAGCCCGGGGAGGGCTTTGATTTCCGTACCAGGGGAATATGGGGCACAAAGGCATTACAAAAGAATGCAAATTAGGATGAAGACTTTATATCAAGAATACTAATGAACACGAAATTTTATATAAAGTTTCATCCTAATTAAGACCCAAAGATAGCAAAATGTACACGGAACATAAGGTACCTAGATAATAAATTTTGCACTAAATTTACTAATATCAGCAGACTACCGAGATACACAGATAATATTTTTTAAATGAAGTTATCCAACTACCATAACTTGTTTACCGAGCCACTGTTTAGTTTAATTATTAAAACCAAACTCAAAGCCGTAAAATAATAAAAACATGCATTAAACTTACATATTTTGTGCCGGAGCCAAAAATTTAGAGTCTGCCGTCATGTCAGTCACATCGCTTTCCAAGTCTTGAACTTTATCGAGGTAAACTACGACACCAAATCCTTCAAGTGCAGGTTATTCTTGCATTGCGAAACGTCACTTCAAACAACATAGTATGGTAATTTTTTCATGTCCTTCCCTTGAGATATTCGTAATTGCCGGCGGTGATTACTCGAATATTTTGCATGGCGTTGTGAATACAAAGGTTCAATGGTACATTAAGTAACCATTCCCTTGAGATGTGCGACTTTCTTTCATTGCATTCTTGAAGCGTTTTTGAAGCCGTTTAAAACACTCACAGCACGTGTTTTATCAAGTCTAAAAATTCTCAGGCTTCGCCCTCGAATTTTTAAACTTGATAAAACACTGCTGTTCGTGTTTTAAACAGTACATAATTAATTGGAAATATAACTTTGTGTCATGCAATTTTGGTCTGAAATCATACTCTTGATTACAAATTGCACTTCAGCTATGGAGTTGTGTAATGTTGTAATAAACTACATGACTTTTTGTATGATTTCAGACCAAACTGCATCCCACTCAGTTCTACTGCCATTATATAAATTACCTCATGACATTCACTACTATAATAATAGCTGAATAATTACATTGAGGAATGCCTCAAACTCCTTCTTCTTCTTTATTTTCTGTTTGATCAAACTCTCAGCAGCTTCGTAGCTGTTGCAGTAAGCTGCATAGATTTTAAACTTTGAAGCCTGGGGAAGCAAAAATAAAACAGCAATGAATACAAAC
Organism: Actinernus sp. WN-2022; assembly: GCA_030867875.1. Lineage (NCBI taxonomy): Eukaryota > Metazoa > Cnidaria > Anthozoa > Actiniaria > Actinernidae > Actinernus > Actinernus sp. WN-2022. The sequence continues at coordinate 1,985,315 of JAOWCC010000655.1, read as the reverse complement.
TTGCATGAGCAGCTAATGTCCTCTATTTACAACATAGTACATGTAACTACAGACATACATTGTACAACAAGAGGCCCTGAGTGGCCTTAACTCGGGCCATCTATAGCATGTACTGCATGGAGTTCTAGCATAATTGTGTCAACATGATTTGTGCTAGAGTAGCCAGAGAATTGGTTCTCTACTGATGCTCTTGTCTGACAAATGTCAATGTGCAAATGCCCCACGTATTCCGGGGGGGAGGGGGTTAGGTTAGGGTATGCCTGGGGGGGGGGGGGGGAGGGGGGTTGGAAATGATAGAGCCATAATACACACACAACACACACACACATACGTGCTGTGCATTTCAGCCACAATTTCCCTCAATTCTGTAGTTTAATATTACTTTCTTTTCAATATTATTGTTCCTTGAGGGTCATTAGAATTACAAAAAAAAACTTGGTATGGGTGTTGTTGATTGAAGTGCAATGGTTATTTGAGTAGTCTGCACGATATTGAGTCACTCAAATTTGATGAATTGTAATTATATCAGGTGCAGTACAACTATGAGAAATCAAGCAATTTAGAACAACAAATTCCACATAATGTTGCTATTCATTGTGAATAGTTAGGTAATGTCATTCTACATGTGAAAATAATAAAGTCATCTATTTGTAATTCTCAATTATTAACAAACCAGTGGAGATGGCTGACATTCAGGCTAAATTCTCAATACAATATTTTCGATTGAGATCATAAACTACAGACCACCATTTTCTAGTATTAGTGAGCTGCCACTGTGCTAGTGCTCATTTTCTACATCTTGAAGGAGAATGAAACTTATAATGGCAGGCCACAAATAAACATGCAATGTCCACTCTTTTTATATCATTGGGGTCGCAGCAAGATTAATTTTCATTCCCAAATAATTCGTAAAAGTACTCATACTCCTGATCATGACCGAGTGAAGTGACGATGCTGATGTCAAGAACTGAGGAACAACAACAACAATTACAATCATTTATTTTCTCATAAGATGATGGAAATGTTTACGAGTAATAAGGCATAATAAGAAATACAATGATGAGAAGGTAGGTCCTTAAGGTAACCTTAGGGTTATCTTAAGCCAGGACCACCTCAGATGGGAAACACTGAAACAAGATCTACAAATGTAGCTTGCATGGATATATAACGGTACGAAGAAAGGGGAAGGGAAAGAAAGAGTGCCACTTGCATGTAAGTATTCTCTCAGTTCTGGGCCAAATTTAGTTATGTTATGTTATAAACTTGCAATAATGATAAATACACTACTCTATACATAATATCATTATGTCAGTTCTAAAAAAACACAGTTAATACACTGTAGAATGCCTAAACCAAGAGATAATAATCAATACAAAGAGGTACAGGCCAGTTGTAAATAGACCCGGGAAATAGAACAAAATAAAACCAGTGTCAATAACACGCCACAGATAAATATGCGATTTCCACATCAGAGTCATTTATCGTTCGTTTGAAAAAATCTTCATTTCGGATTACTTACTCAGTTTATACTCACTCACTGCATGCTGGATTTTCGTTCCCGAATTTATAAACATTTAAATACATGTGCATGGGGGGTGAAACGACTGTAATTCTTTTAAATTTAAAAGGCCCCTGTCAGTCAGAGAACTGAGAAATCGGGTCATTTCTACTACACTTTCGAGAGGTTAATAACACTAAATAACAACACAACGACAGTCAATTGGTATAAAGGTTATCATGTTCAGATTAGTGGCTACTTACATTTACAAGCTGTTGTCTTTATATATAGTCAGTGTTAATCGCAGAGCGGACTGTCACTTCTCACGAGTGTATCTTAAAGCATGTTGCATAATGTGAGATAAATTCCCATCCAAAGCCCGTGAAACACCTCTCAGCTTTAGGAAAGACAAAAATATTGGTATTGCACTTGAAGGAACCTTTGGTTTACACAAAAAACAGCTGATATTAAAGGTTTTGCCAAGTCAAAACTCCCACTCGCCACCATCTTAAAAAACATGAAATTGTCCACTGTCCACGTGACCAGCACAGTGCTATCTGATTGGTACAGTGGCAAAAAGAACTTCCAAAGAAGGCGCAATCTGATTGGTTGGGGGCAAAATTCCTCGACATGGAAAATAAAAAAAATAAACACTTGCGATTTCTGACTCGAGCCGGCCAAAGGCCTGGCCCGAGTAATTATGGTAACTTACAATTACAACAACTCATTTCTCGTTTTCTGATTAGCTGGTTACCATGAGAAGTGAGGACATACATGTACCACGGTAGATTGTGTGATAGCACGTTGGAATAACTTTACCCCACAAACTTCCTTGTCTTTAAGGCCAAGTCTAGTTGACTATTTTTAGTTTGTTGCAGCTGTAAAATTATGATAGTCTGCCGTGGTATGTCCTCATATTTACCACATTTTTTGTCATGGCATGGTCAAAACTGACATGGAGTTACAAGGATTAAAAGACTCTGTCTTTACCATCCCCAGTCCCTTGTATTATTTTTCTCTCCAATTGCTCCCCACTTTCCTGACCTGTCTTCTTGGCAGCTACCTTACCATATCACTAAAGATGTCACCGACACACTGCTCTTTCTTCCAGTGGGTGATCCTTTCACATAGTGAGAAAACCACATCCTTATTCAACTGGAAAATCCTGCAAACATGTACAATGACATTGATGGAGTCTTGATAAAAGTGTGTTTTTATAATGGTTGGGTACACTTACATTAACTTAATCAAGTTTGATATTCCAAGGTTATAATGCAGTGAGTACTGTATTGTACTGTATTGCAAAGTATGCACAGTACGTTGCACAGTACGTTGCAATGCAATTGCAATGCACTGTACTGTGTTGCACTACGACAGTGTGCAATGCAGTGCATACAGTGCAACGTACTGCATTGTGTTGCACTGTATTGTACTGTATTGCATTGTTATGCATTGCATTGTGTTGGACTGTAACATACTGTATTGCAATGTACTGCATTGTGCGTTGCACCGCACTGCATCACATTGCACTGCACCACACCATGTTAATGCACTGCACTGTATTGCACCGCACCGTGTTGCAACGTACCATACTGCAACGGGGCGTACTGCAACATACTATACCATGCAATGTACCATAACATACTGCAACGTACCGTACCACAACGCAATGCACCGTATTGTATTTTACTTTATTATGTTGACCTTATTCATAAACGCATCAGAGCAAGGCCAGTTGTCCTAACTTGTCACAGGAAGAGAAACATAATGTACAGTCGATGGTGGAAAATAACGTTAACTTCCTTATGACAATACAACAGTGCAGTATGACAGAAGCTACAGTTTTTTTTACAGACTGGTACCATTGCTACTACATTAATTTTGATGATTTGAAGTGCTTTCAACTGGCGCACAATTACAGTAGTAGGATTTTCTTTGTTGTTGTTTTTCTTTGAAGTCGAGGAGAATTTCCATTTTCAGTTACAATAACACTGAATCTACTGATTCCCAGAATAAGATCTAACTTCGAAAGGCTTCCAAAGACACTTTAATTACTAAAGCTCCCATTACAAGACCTGGTCATGGAGTAGCTAAACTAACCCCACGTTAAGTGTTTTACACAGTTCAGTGGTCGATTCAACAATGGCATGATTTTAATTTTCAAACATTAGACTATTACTTGGAGCTGGATCAGCTGGTACAGAATCTTACCCGTAAATATTGGAAAACATTGTCTTTAATTCTTTGGGATCAAGGTACTCTTCAAGGGGCATTTTGAAAAGCTGCAGGCAAAATAATATGACAACAAAATTAATGATGCTAATAGTTATAGAGTGTAGAGGGTATTACAGTATAGAGGAAAATGCCACTAGCATAACTTAGTAGTTAATTATTGTCATTTACGTTCACTACATGCATTGGTCTGATGATCCACTAGCGGCAACAAACAGCAAGAACAAAATACTTCAGCAAGATTCTACTAGTAACAGTTTGATTTGTTGGAGTTGCCATGAGATTTTACTCACATTATTTTCTTAAAATCTATTTGCCCTGACCGAGTTCTTGAAGCCTGATTAGCATTATTCCTGGATTAAATTTTAACAATGGATTTTGGTTCTCTAGGTAAAAAGGTGTATTCCTTTTTTCTTAGATTACAAGTAGAGATACAAGATACTACTTATTCCTCATCAAACAATAAGTATTTAATCCCAACTCAGTAGTCCATGAGTTACGAAATCAAACTAAAGATTTCCCTTAATCAAGGATTAGCTTAATCAGGCCGTGTGGAACTGGGCAATGGTTGTAAGGAAAATAATGGTTTCAATCACTCAATCCAGTTATTCAACGGTAATTTTAAACTGTACCGGTACATTAAAATACATGTACATGCAAGTCAAAATAATAATATCACAACAAATGATCCTTGTACAGCTTCAGCATGTACATTTGTACACAGTGTTTTCATTTTATCTTGCCCATAATTTTATAACACGTACAAGGCACTATATTTCATATATAATTATGTACATGTATGTTGTAATCATAATTTTCCCCTTGGCTGTTATTTTCGTAATGTATTTTTAGACGTGCACGCCCCCTTGTTGTCATTGTTTGGTTGAGGATGACGTAGATTACATGGTTTCCGAAGGGAAGCTTTGGGGCCTTTGCACCAGAACTTGAACAGTGTGGACTTTCATTATTTTAGAGCACATTTTAGAAGTTTACTATTTGGCCCTTGAAATTACATGGAAAACGGAACCACTAGAACAATGCTTATATAGTGCAGAGAGCATTAGATTTAGTGTACATGTAGAAACTGAATTTCACACAAAACACTTTACATCTGTTTTCATCAATACCCTTAGTACTGGTGTCACTCACAAGATGTCACCAAACGTCCACTCACATGAACATACCTCGATCACGGTCTCCAGACCCCTGACGTACGTACGTTCTGTTGTATACAGCTCTAGAGCCACCTGTGCTCTCTTGTCAGTCGGGAAGTTAGGAAACATGGCTGGCAGCTTATCTGTTACCAAGGTAACAGGACCTTCATGCTAAACAATAGGAACAGAGAGATACAATAGACTATATCGCAACCCCGCCGTTGCAGTGCACTCTGGGATGGATATCTCAGTTTCCATTGTTAAATCCAAGATGGCCACCCAACAACAACAATGGAAAACTGAGATATCCATCCCAGAGTGCACTGCGACGGCGGAGTTGCGATATAGTCTATGTACACTAAGCTGTGAGTATGGTAGTGTCTCTACTACAGGTATGTGACCAGCACAAATAAACCCTTTTATTTTGACATTGTCAAAGACAGGGTGAGTGTGTTGCTTATCGTAAATGTGACCTTACACGGGAAAACGTACAATAACGACTTTCCGTTTAAACGGGTAAAATAAACGACTAACAAACGGGTTTTCAAGTCGTGTACACGACTTTCTAGGCCGTGTAAACGAGTTGGGAAGCCGTGTAAACGACTTTCGAAGCCGTGTAAACGACTTCTCGAAGCCGTGTAAACGACTTCTCGAAGCCGTGTAAACGACTTTCGAAGCCGTGTACACGACTTTCGAAGCCGTGTACACGACTTTCGAAGCCGTGTAAACGAGTTGGAAAGATAGCCCAAAAAAGCAAACGGCTATATAAAACGTTTACAATCATGGCTTGGCTTGCTTTAGTCAAACGGTATAGAACCATTTGAATACACACGGAGAAACCCTATTAGTGCTACGATATTTATTAACTTGCAAAAACATCATGGCTTTCAGTTTCTAGCATGTAAGTAAACTATTCGGTCTATCGGGTCTCGCGCAATGGATGATCACTTTTAGAGCTTATCCTGTACGAAAATTGTTCACAAGACAGTACTGTCTTTTGTCAATTGCTGGGGTTATTTCGGTTTCAGGAGTTATATTCTAGAAGAAATCGTCAGTTTTCAGAGCATTGTTGGAGCCGTTTCTTCAGCCTCGTTTCCGTGCCGTGAAAGTTTGTCTTTATGTCGCGTTACTATTTGTACTAATGCGACCAATTTTTTTCTTTTGCATGACCAGGATCCGTTTTCTGTTTTGTGCAAAAATGAGAACATTTGGTAAAGGATTTAATTTTAAAAAATTCAGAAAACTAACTGATACCGACTTGTGCAAGAGCAAAATGTTGAAGTTTCGAATGTTAGCGTATTTTCACGAAAGCCGTAGCTGTTTCGAGCGCTTTTGTAAACTGTTCGTCTATCGGCTCTCGCGTAGTTTAAAATCATTTTCATCGCTTCAAACGTATTACAATTGTTCACAAGGGTATCATCTCTCAGTTGAACAGGATTTTTTGGTTTCAGGAGTTACATTCTAAGAGATTTCATTTGATTTTCAGAGCTTGGTGCATAGAATTTCTGTCGTAATGACGGCAATTGCGTTCAGTTTCTAGCGCGTAAGTAAACTGTTCGGTCTATCGGGTCTCGTGCAATGGATACTCACTTTTAGAGCTTATCCTGTATGACAATTGTTCACAAGACTGTCTTTTGTCAATTGCTGGGGTTATTTCGGTTTCAGGAGTTATATTCTAGAAGAATTCGTTCAGTTTTCAAAGCATGGTTGGAGCCACACCGCGGCAAAACGGTATGCTCCGCTGGCCAAAAGAACGAAGGCTCTGCTATCAAATACAAATTACCGAGGGTTTCAACTTTTTTAGTAAATAATTTTATAACTTAGTAAACTCACAGTGAATTACAAATTAAGAAAACTTCAACCTGTTAAAGTCTTAGGCTTAGCTTTTAACCCTTTCACCACTACAGGCCTCAAAAGCGGCCAATATGAAGCATGTACCTGGGAAAAATTATTGCATCAAACCTAGACATGCTGGAGATACGATGTTGCGATACTATTTCAAGGGATGAATAACTTCAAAGTCAGAGCTATAACAGGGATCGCTTGACTCTCCCACTTTGGAGAAAAACGCATTTGTTTTGGAGATCGCTGTTCGTTTCTTCGATTTTCGCGAATTTTGAGGAGCTGAAAATCGGCTCAAGAAAACCTTCCCATTTGCACTTGAAATCAAAAGCAAACACAAAATAACCACTCAGTCATTACAGTACCTTGTTTAATCTTTCCAACCAGCAGGTTTGTTTGCATAAAATCCACCAAACGACTGTGAAGCGTGCTATTCTTAATGCTGCACTTCTCTCCACCATGTTTTCCTGCTCCCCAACTCCAATTGCATGCTGGGTAATCAGCAAAAAAATCACAAGGGGACCCCCCCTCTGGGACTCCTGTAGGATTTTTTTATAAGTCTTTTACCCCTACAACCAAGAGCGGTGATTTGGACTCCAGCCGTTGCTTTAAAGTGACAAAAACACACCCTAATAGGTTGAGCAGGGGGAAAAGACAACCAACCGCAGAATTTCAAGGGTTTCAGTGAAGAATTATTTCATGTGTCTCAAAGCACAAACACAACGGAAAAATCCTGTGAAACCCCTCACAAGGCCTACTAAAAGCAAACCAAGTACTTTTCAGCCGTCATCAGACTTAATGATGTCTTCAAGCTCTCTGACAGTGGCTTATTTGTCCAAAATTAGAGCACATTTCATTGGAAATCCTACAGAAGAAAGCATACTTACCGCCGACGAGTCCGTAGAATTCTGCCGAATGGCATCATGGGGAAAGTTTGAGCCCTTGGTTTAAAAAGTCAGCAGTATTTAACTACCCTGGGCAAGCCAAACTGGAACTGAGGGGGGAGGGTTGAGTTAGCACTCTGAATTTCACCAATTCAGCCCAAACGCTTCCGGTGGTGAAAGGGTTAAGTAGTTTTCTTATTTTTTGACAAAACAGTTCACAAATGGATGCTTTTAAGCAGAAATTTTAAAATCACGGGTATGTGCCTGTTGTTTCATTTCAGTTTTCGCGGGAAACTGGGGGCGGCCGCGCGCCGACAAGAAATAGCAAATACGCATGCGCATAACGTTTTGCCGCGGTGTGGGTTGGAGCTGTGTTTGTTCTGCCTCGTTTCCATGCCGTGAATTAGACCTTGCGGTTTTGTGATTTTACGTCATCAGTATGGAACGATTTTGCGAAACTACGGGGAAACTAACGTTCTGAGGCTTTGTGATTTTAGGATGAGTTGTTGTACAACTATAAGAGCGCTTCCACTACAAAATCAGGGAATAAAAGAGTTCGATTTTGCTAAATAGCGAGGCCTTGAACTGTACCGAGCGAAGGCCGTGTTAACACTTCAATAAATACACGCGAATCATAGTACATTCAGCGACTTAATTACAAGCAGAGTAAATGTTTCCTTGGCCGTTCATTGTCTCCCTCTCAAATAATTTTACGTTTGACAATAAGGGAAATATTTTCGAAATGTCGTGATATTTCGCCTTGGCATTCGAAATTTCGCGTATCTGATCGATTCTTTCAAACGACAATGTGCCTGAAATTTCGGCGACATTCGTAGGAACAAAGAGCGAAATTCGTCGAAACACGTTTGCATTATTTTTGCACATAAACCACGCAACTCAACGGCCTAGCCGAGAAACGGCTTCACAACTCGTTCGCACGCAGTGCACGGGCAGAAAAAAAAACGACTTTCGAAGGCGTGTACACGACTTTCGAAGCCGTGTACACGAGTTGGGAAGCCGTGTAAACGAGTTGGGAAGCCGTGTAAACGAGTTGGGAAGCCGTGTAAACGACTTTCGAAGCCGTGTAAACGACTTTCGAAGCCGTGTAAACGACTTTCAAAGCCGTGTAAACGGTTATCTAACCCGTTTACACGGATAACAAACGGCTTAGCACGCTAAACGGAAAGTCGTTATTGTACGTTTTCCCGTGTAAGGTCACAAATGAGTAACATTGTCTAAGATATAAATGTATAGAGCCTATGCAATAATGTTGTTGTTATTTACATTGGTCAGAAATGATCACAAGACAAAATCAACTTTGTCAGATAAAACAACATGGAAAAGTAAGTAATCCTGTGAAATGTGAGTGTCATATATTTCACTGCTACAGAGTAATTAGGATTTGAAATAAGAGAGCTTTGTATGAAATCTTGATCACCTCGGTTTTGAATAATTAGTCAACCACATAATTACACTGTTTTTTAGCGTTATTCTTCTCAAAAACAACATGCTTGTCCCAAGGGGAAGCCAGGGTCAGCAACTCAACTGCGGCATACGTCTTTAGTTTAGGCAGAGCTACAAATGTAGAAAACTAAACTAATCTCAGAGATTCCATTCCTCGGTGATAATATTACAGAGTGATAGCAATATGGCATTTCGGGAAATTAGTGATTAAATTTCCCCTTCAGCCTCGGGAGGATCTGTAAAAGCGCAGCGTCAGGACTTCCACAAATCCTCTCCTGGCTTTCAGGAAAATTTAATCACTAATTTCCCTCATGTCATGCTATTACTTACATGTATAATAAGTTAGCCACGGCCTCATCAGCCTCGTTTTCATGTTTCCCCAAAGGTTTAAATGCTAATAACTTTGGAACAAATTGTTATAAACTATGAAATTGCATAACCACATGACTATAAACAACTTCTTACTGTTCTTTCAGAAGTCAGTGTCAATGTTTTTATTCAGAATTTATGCTGATAAGGCCACACCATTTTGTGCATAGGGTCTAGGCATTTTTGAGTCGAGGAAGGGATTTGGAACAAGTGTCAACAATGAATGTGATTTAAACACAGTGCTCAACACTTGTGGTAGTCCACAAGTCCCAGACTACCAAATATTCAAGTTGGGCGAGTGAATCTTGAGACACTCTTACGGTATTATAGCTCTTGGGCTAGTAGATTTTACTTTAAATTTGTATGGATTAATTTTGTATGTTGAGATCACAGAGTTTTCTTTCAGAGCAGTGTGGGCTACTAAAACAAGTGTACAGACTACTAGATTTTGTTGATCACTAGCACAGGGAGTAGTTAATAAAAAAGTTAGTTTTGAGCATTGCAACATCTCAAAAAAGTTCACACTAAAATTAGTAGGTTTACCAAGTTTGCCGAGCTTTTAGGAATAGCAAAAATATCAGAGAAAGGCATGGCATCCCAGTCAAAACCTTTGCTCTTATTTTTTTTGCGATTTTTGAAAGCTTGCTATGCAGTTTGTATTTAATGAAATATTTGGTAAACTTTTATTACTTAGGTACTAATTTTCGTGTGATCTTTCTTGTGATGGAATTAATTTCTTAATCAGATTAATTTTTGACACTCTGTCCCAGTCTCTTCCTCAACTCTGAAATGGCTATTAAAATATACAAGGAAAAGGCCATCAACTCTTTTGAAAGACTTGCACATGCACTAATGGTATGTACAAAATGTAGTTATGTTTCTGATAGGGTCAAATCTCACCTTAAGCTCCACTGGAGGCTTGGCTGTGCTAAGACGAGGCAACTTAAACAACTCTCCATGCGCAACATCAATACCACCTGACAATGTCTTGAATCGGAATGACGACAAATCACGACGGACCTTCTTGTTACGTTTCACAGCAGCCTTATGCTGGGTATCTGAAACATTGAGGAAATCTTCAAGTTTTGTTTAGTTATATACAGTAACATTTATGAACACACTCTACCAAGGATCAAAGGAAGTTGGATCGAAGCACTTCCGAGGGAGAAGAAATACCTGCAATATTTTGTGTAATGTGCATTTTGTGTAGCTGTGCAAGAAAATCCACAACAATTTAAATGCAAAATATGGAATACACCAGCTGGACGTGTAGAAAGACATGCAACAGTTTGACTAGAAAATGATAGACTGAGAGGATGGAACACATTCAGGTTCTTTGTGTACTATAAACTGTGACAATGCTCCACATCAAAAGTATATACCTTGTACTAAGTTATCAAACTGTTGAGTAGACACAGTCTGATATGATGTCCAGAAATTATGGTAAAATGTGAACAAAATTAAGGTTACCATAGACCCTCGCGGGTGCCTCTCTTTCAAAAAAATATATGCGCTACGCTTGAAAGGAAACCATACAGTGTATAAACCTATACATCACTGTAAAGCTTATGAAACAAGGTATCTGTTGGAAGTAGTTTTAAATAAAGATTTCATTGGAAAGCAGCACTAAGCCTACAAACGCAAAAAAGACAAGTTTTAGATCAATGAATTATGCACGTACGCGTTTGGGCATACAATCCATTCAATTGCGCAAAAATCTCAGCGAGCTTGCCACTCATAAAGGGATTATCACGCCTGAGCTATCTATTTAGTTTACTTCGAAATACGGTTTTCCAAATATCTCGCAAAGTTTTTATTTGTTTAAAATTATTTTTTCAGGGAAATAAAGTACAATTAATAAAATTGAAAAAGATTTTTTTTGGGGAGAAAACAGGCCGTGAAGGTCTACGGTAACCTTAAGTCAGCTGGTAAAATAGTAGTACTTTCTTGAATTGCCACACCTTTCTCCAACTACTAAGAGCCTTAAGTCTCTTGTTTGAAATCAACTGGTACATGTATGTATTGAATGATGTACATTGGTAAATGTTATTGTGTTGTAGACTGCCATGTGTTACCATGCAAGTACTGGGTGTCAGAGTATATCGATGTTACAAACATTTAGTGTTCATTACGATCTTACAAAAAAAAGAGTTGAACAGTTGGTATTCTCAATGCATAACATGGATTTACAACACAACACGACCAGTGCACCACAAAATACACAAAAAAAACACTAAAAGTATGTACATGTATCTACTGTAGCATTCTTATATGTACATGTACAATTGTACCTGGAGAATTGAAACTTCTCGAGTGTACCAACTTCTTCCTAGGTGGCCTTTGTGGACTTCCCTCATTGCCTTCTGCCACCTGTTGTGTGTCATCTTTTACGACATCAGGAGTGGTGTTCTCGCAATCAAGACTTTCCGAACTCTGCTTATCAGAACTTCCAGTCTGATTTAGATTTTCAGAAATTTCTTTATCTGGACTCCCTGCAGAGTTTCTCTGATGTGGACTTACTGAGTCCAATTGATCCGGTGTAAATTTTTCATATGATCTGAGCTGTACTCCCAGATCATCCTCAGTTATAGTGCTGCCACCAATCCCAATGGCACTAAAAGATATCAATTTCCTTCGCAGCTGATTGAACTTGTTTCCCCTCATGTTAACTTTGTTGCTGTCATTCTTATCACTACTACTGCTAATAGGGCTTGGACTTTCAAAATCTGTGTTCAATGCTGATGGGGCTGACTTTGGAATACTGGCATCATTTTCATTTCCCAACCGTTCTCTTTCCAAGGTTGGAGTTTCTGAGCTAGGTTTCTGTTTCAATTCATGCCTTGCATTTTCTTCAATATCTACAGATGAACCACCTTTGCCTACATGTATTTCTCCTTCATACACAACTTTAGCCTTGAAGGAACTCCTTGGCTTGCTTTCGTCAGGTGTTTTACTGCTGTCGTCTAAACTCAGTTTTGTCTCAGTTGTCCGATGTTGATCAACAGAGCCTTCGCTGTCAGCACAAGGGATATTTTGAGCATGTGATGATGCCACTGAAGTAAGATCTAAAGATGTTAAACTTTCTTCTCTGACAGTAGACAAAGGACGTTGAGTTCGGATCGAGTCACTCACTTTAAGCAATTCACGAGGTAACTCACTAACTCTATTAGCCTCCATTCTTGTTTCAAAACCTGATATGGGTTCAACTTCATTTGAACCCAAGTCTGTTAATCCCAAACTTCCCTTTTCAGAAAAGCCATCAGCAACTTCACTACTCATTTTGCCTTCAGGCAATTCTTGCCTTCTTAACAATTCACTGGTCTTGACTTTATTTGTACTATTTCCATCAATATCCATATGACACTCACTTTCATCCCCCATTTGTAATGTCGATATTTTACTTCCAATCTTTATCAACGGTGATCCACTGTCCCTTCGTTCTCTCGATTCTTCTAAATTCAAAGGTTTGGGAAGCCACTTCCAGCTTGACTTTCGGATTAAAGTATTTTCCTCAACAACATCCACGTTCTTCAAACTAGTTACCCTCACTGGTAGAGTGTTTTGTTTTCTGTAGTAAATACATGTAAGTTCTGTGATATCCAAATCATCAATGTCTCCCTCACTTTTTGATCGTATTCGAGGTGAGCCATCTGCATATCGCTCTCTTGATATTTCCAAAGTGCCTTCTTTACTTTGAAAGCTTGAATGACTTCCAATCCTAGAAACTGGTTTGAGGGGTGAGTCACTTCTCTCATTTATGAACACGTCATCACACGGTTCCTTTAATCTCTCAAGCCCAGTACCAGAACCACAGTCTTTATTTTTAGCACGTTTCAACGCATCTTTAAAGCACTCCTGGTGAACATTTTCAATGGCTTTCTCAGCTTTGTTTCCATCTGTTATGGGCATGTCATCATCTTTTTTGAGGCTCCTGTTCCTAAGAATGTCTGCAGCCTTTACCTCATCATTACTCTCCAATGGCTCTATCTTTTCCACAATTTTAAAACTACCAATTTTTTTCTTCAATGAGTTTGCCCCCTCTTCAGAAAGGGTAGTGCCATTGTTCTGAGGGAAATGTAAAGATCCTTCTGTTTTCTCAAGGGAAATGTTTCTATCATTGGCACTGTGGGGTAAGCCATTCCTGTACTCAATATCCTGTAGACTTGTCACATGGACTGGTTCAACAAAAACGTCATCTTCCCCCTTACCGTTTTGACATCTTCTGAGCAACTCCTGTTTGCCTTCTTCACAAATTTGAGAGCTACATGTACCTTGGAAAACGTCACCATGACAACTGACATCAGCACTATCATCAATATGCCAGCTTTTGCGATGTTGTCTCTCTTGCTGAAGAGAACCTCTATGGCTTTCTCCATGAAAACTGTCACGATCAGTGTCATCTGTGACAGAGAGGTATTCAGTGTTTGGGAAAATGGACAAGATCTCCTTAATGGTGTCAACTTCAGAAGTGTTTCCGGTGCTGTTACGGCATTGAAGAGATTTCTACAAAAAGAAAACATGGTACACTATATTAATAGATGGATATTACATATGGGCCGCGTCAGGCAAAAAGGGCCCGGACGACATTCTAGTTAAATGATTCCTACAACGGTGTTCCTAATAACAGGTTGAAGATTATATTGTAATCTTGACGAGGAGCGCTACATTTCATTCATAACAATAAATGTCAGTTTCATGAAATTTACGACAAAAATCAGGGGTGAAATTTACGTGATTTTGATGCAAGGGCCCGATTACAAATATGACCACAAAAATTAGGAATCCTGTCATAAGGGATGATTTTGATGTATGACGTTCATTTATACCTGCTGGCATTAAAGAGTAAAACATAAATAAGATGAACAAGATGATCACTTTTTGGCAAAAAAATGTATTTTCTGCAGTCGTTCTGCTCCCCGTAGCTCATAATATGATTTTATCAATAGTACATGTTACACCTTGAAACAATCGTCTGATAATAGGGAATGAGTTGCACCTGCTAAAATTGTTTTGAAAAGTTGCAAAATGGATAACTGATTGAGAACGTCTAATTGGATATTATAGGATAAATTGAAATGGTGATGTGACACTTCAGACATAACAGATTATGAGATTAAGACATTCATTGTTGGTTGAACAATAAGGTTCATATACAATTCATGTGAAAAGGCTGCACACAGCATCTAGCTAGTTTGATGTTAAGTTATTAACCATAATTTATTACCTGGCAATTGTATGGTACATGTACAGTTTATATATGGGCCGCGTCAGGCAAAAAGGGCCCATATGACATAATAATTATGTAAATGTATTTTGAAATTGTACCATGTTTTTTATACTTGTGGACCGTGCGATTACAATATGCATCACGAGCGTCACATTGTGCTACTAACAAGTAGTGTTGATTTCATGAAATTGACCAGTGAAAGCGAAGACGAAATTTACGATAGTTTTACACGAGGGTGTGATCACAATTTTTGCAGCCGCAAATGATTCCTTATCATCAGACAATTGCTAAAATCATAGTATGGGCTACGGGGAGTAGAATGACTGCAGAAAAAAAAAATGGCCAAAAAGTGATCATCTTGTTCATCCTATTTATTTTTTACTCTTTAATGCCAGCAGGTACTCTGACAGGATTCCTAATTTTTGTGGTCATATTTGTAATCAGGCCCTTGCATCAAAATCACGTAAATTTCACCCCTGATTTTTGTTGTCAATTTCTTGAAACTGACATTTAGGAATGAAATGTAGCGCTTCTTGTCAAGAATACAATACAAACAAAAATTCCTTAGTTCAAAAACAATTTAACCGAGATTTTGAACTACAACATATACAATGTACATGCATGACTACTGAACTTTACAAGTAGCTCTCAACAAACAAATTAATACATGTACATGGACATGAAAAAGAATAAAGCTGATACAGGTATGTAATACATGTACATGTAGTACAAAAAAAGACACCTCTGTGACCTGGATTCAACTCCCATTCGCAGTGCCACTCGCATACTCATTTGCATACCAACAAACTTAACTCACATATGGCACTGCGAATGGGAGTTGAATCCAGGTCACAGAGGTGAGAGGCGAAGTGCTTACGCCACCTTGGCTCCTGTCTAGTCAGTCATGTAGATCACACTTTCACACTTACATTGTTGTCATCTTCATCTGGTTCTCCGACACCCCAGATCTTTTCAGCATATTCCATGTTGTATTCTCCCTCAGAGCTTGTAAAATCTGAATAAAAACTCTCTGCATCACTATCTGTATCACTTGAATATTCTTCATCTGTTCCAGTAGAAAGGCCACATTCTGTATCAGTGTTGTCAAATCTCTTATAAGGTGTAGACACACTAACAGGCTCATTACGTAAGCTCTCTGAGACAGTGGGTGATTCAACGTATAATTCTGGTAATGACTTGACAGTTTGCAAATTCCCAGAATTGTCACTTCTTATTGAATCGCCACTAATAGATTGACAAACTGTTCCTCTGGTATTGCTCTCCTTGTCATTTGAAACTGGCCAATTCTCCAAGCTTAGCATCTGACAGTTGCTTTTTGAGACAGGTGGGTCAAAAAGGCTGGATTGGTTGTTAGTTACGGGTGCAAGTTTTAAAGAGGGGTTAACACTTTTAATTGATGCTGTGGGTGCTATGCTATCATTACCATAACATTCCTGTCCAGGAAGTGTACCAGGCACCTGCCGAGGTTCAGAATTATTAACACAGGTATCCTCTTCAATTAACGTGGAGTCAGGACATGCTGACCCTGCATATTGTTGGTAAGTTTTCATACTCGAATCTTTAACAAGTCGTTCTGTTAGTTCACTGCTATCAACACTCCTTGTACAAACAGGTTCAGTATCTCTGTTTGTACTTTTGTCATACAGAACAGACGAGTTATCAACCCAACAGAAAGACTCCACATTCTTACTTGCAATTACAGTAACTTGAGCATTTGGTTTCACATTGCCATTTTCAGCTGACAAGATACCTTGTGTTATCGTAATTTCCGTCCTCGATAATGAGCTTTCTTTTATCTCTTTCGACTTTTTTATAGTAATACTTCGCTCTTCTCGACCTTGAGCTGAGGAATTCATGCTATTTCCCATATTGACTCTGGGATTGACGTCTCCCTCTCCAAAGTCATACACTTTTTCCATGGAAGTGAAATGAATACTTTCATTTTGCTCAATAGTTTCCGAAATCTCAACGCTTTGATTGACCGGTTCTTGCTTCACTTTCGTCATTTTATTTTCATCCTTCGAAGGTTGGTCTGTCATGATCAACCCTTGTTGCGTTTCTTCGCGAGGTAATTCATCCACATCCCGAGGTCTTTCAGTGTAATGTTCTTCTAACTTAGCTGGATGTTCATGTTCTTTTGGCTCAGATTTGCCATTAAAGGCATTATCTTCGTTAGCATCTGCGCCTTCGTGTTTACAGTAATTCAGAGTGCCTGCAGGATTCATCACTTCTTGATCGCTACGCTTTGCTTTTCTTCCCGGTTTTCTTGTAGATGATCTTCGTCGAGGTGGTGCCCTCAGCTCAACTTCCTCGTTAACAAAGCTCAAATTGTTGTCTCTTTTTGTTTCACAAGTTTCAGGCCTCTCATGATCCGCCATTTTTGGAGAGTGATTATGAACGGACTTCCTGTCTTGCTGTTACTCTCAAGCTCAAGGCATATTATGGATAGCCTTTTTGGTTTGGTCGAAAAACTACAAACTATGTTAGCCGCCATACTGAGATGGCGTTTTCAGACACAGCTATTCTTAAACGAATCATGTGGACTGACAGATGAACAGTAAGATGAGGATCGGATTGCCTTTAGAGCTAGATCGAGCGCTAG
This sequence comes from Actinernus sp. WN-2022, assembly GCA_030867875.1. Classification (NCBI taxonomy): domain Eukaryota; kingdom Metazoa; phylum Cnidaria; class Anthozoa; order Actiniaria; family Actinernidae; genus Actinernus; species Actinernus sp. WN-2022. The sequence continues at coordinate 1,968,022 of JAOWCC010000655.1, read as the reverse complement.
AGCTAGAGAGCTCAAGAAAAAGCTTCCTCTAAACACCGTGACACTTGCTGGATGGCTGCCATGATGGAACGAACACCATTACGTGACGTCATGGAACCGGAAGTAGAATTTTGAATGCCCTGCCACCATATTTTTATCGGTAGGTACTTCGTGTAACGTACCACCCTACCTTTTATGGTATTGTTGAGTATGGTTTTTATCTTCCGGGGCTTGGATGGGATCTAATAAACATATTATACGATATTCTTCGTGTGCATGTGACGTCATGGTCGCCATGTTGGATGACAATAACAAAAGATTCCTCGTTAGCTTCTCTTGTCAGTTCATCCAACATGGCGGCCACGTCTTTGTTATTTGAATCTCTGGAGATTGCGTTGCACACCACCAATATGCTCGGCTAGCCGTTCTTAGTGTCAGTATGGGACCAGTACTATGAATGGCTGTGAAGGAGACTACTGATTACCCTTTTGCTCTGACGAAGGGCTAGCGCTCGAAACGTCAGCTGCTACTCGCTTTCCGCGGCGGTTAGAATAAACCAAAAAGTAACAACGAAGAAAGGCTGATTATACGGTAATGGGTAATTTATATAACCAATATTTCGGCTGGCACGGCCAACCTTCTTCAGGGTTTACAAGTGAACTGTAAACCCTGAAGAAGGTTGGCCGTGCCAGCCGAAATATTGGTTATATAAATTACACATTACCGTATAATCAGCCTTTCTTCGTTGTTACTGTTTACAAATTTTCGCTGATTAGATCCCTCCAAGGTGATCCGGTATTATACTTCGTCCGTTGGTCCCTGCAGTTTTACAGTATTCAGAATAAACCAATGGCACTACCCAACACACGCTATGACGTAGCTAGCGTCTAATACGCATGCTCACATCTTATTACCATCAGCATGGCATAGCCCCCAAGACCGTCAGCCTCACTTTAGATCATAGGCCTCAGAATCTGGTTACTCTAACGGCGAGCTCGAAAGCTGCTTTAAACCCCGGCTAACACGTGTGGGAGCTGGAGATGTGAACAAGCGCTATAGCAATGTGGATCTCTCCGAAGAGGATCTGGTAGTGCAAAATGGAAATGGCACGGCCAAATCCGAAATTACTGAAACCAAGCACGTTGCATGGCAGTTAGAATTGGCCACTTTGGAAAAGAGTAGGGGATCCCAAGCGCCTTTGCGAGACCACCCTCGCCCCAATCCCCTACTCTTTTCCAAAGTGGCCAATACCCCAATCGACTTTAGTTGATTATATACCAGTGTTTATCTTCCCCGCCGACGCAGACCAACACTAGTTTTTACAGGAACTAGTTATCTATCGTACTGATTAATCATTATACAGATTGGTAAAAATATATAATTAAAACCGATATTTCGGTTGGCACACAAGCTATAGGCAAAAAAACGTTACAATTTTTTCTCGGGTTTTACCTACAACAACAATAAGGGTAGACTGCAAACAGTCCTTTAATTTAACTTCCTTGGTCTCTTGTCACGAAAAACTCGAAAAACGATCAAGGAAGAGGTCAAAACAATGGATTTCGAATAGAACCCAATTTTGTCAGGGGAGGTGGTGGGTGGCGGGTAATACCCCCTTCCCTTTTTTCGAGGGTGATTTTCTCGCGTTGTAAAATAGGCATACCTGATTTTAATGCCCTCATGACACACGTTCTTCTCTGCCTTTAGAAACTAGAAATACAGTTACTTCTTCGATAAGTATTTTATTCAAGAAGATATTTATGGTCAAGACTAGATTTTGCCAAAATAGTTTACAACCCCCCTTCCCTCAAAATTGGGCCCAGGCTGAAACAGGCTACCCATTTTGGAACTGAGCCTCGTTTCTGTGTCGTTATTTTCCAAGATGGCGGATAAGTCCCACGTGAAAGAGTTTCTGAAGAACCATCCCCATCTTGAGATTATAGTGGTAAGCTCAGAGGGACAAAAGGTGGGTGTTTGTTTCTGATGTAATTTTGAACGTTCTCGCAATCTGTTGACTGCTTTGATATTCAAAAAAATAGTATTTTTACTGAATCAAAGTCAAACATGGACGTGGCTCGGTCGAGCGCTCAGTACAGACAGTAGCTTAAAATTATTATTTAGTATATAGTATGGGTCTAGTATATTCCTGCCTCGTTATCAGTTTGTGAACGTGTGTTGGGCATCACATGCTTATATACTGTTGATCGTTGAAATTGCACAAATATTATTCCAAAGCTTGAACGACCATTTTCAGTGGAATTTAAGATTTTATACCCCTGCCTGTAAAAAAAACATAGGCAGCCAATGGCAATGGCTATATTAATGCATGTATCAATGTTAAGCCGGTGGGGGGCGGGGGTTGGGCAGATGTGTGACATTTGAAAAATTGGTCAATTGTGATCAAATTGCCCCACCTGGGGCAACAAAATTCAAACAATGGGGGAACTGGAGGTGATCCCAAATAAATGTGAAGCGTTCTTTTTAACTTAATGAAACCAGATGAAAACGCATTTTTGAAATTCAGACATTCCATCGTCCAAGATGGCGACTCAGGAAACAAGAGACTAGGACCCAGTCCTCAAGTGGTCAAATTCAAATGTCCACACCCTGGGGCAAAGCTTGTAATCAAATTCCTCAGGGTGGGGATGCCAAGATTGATCAAATACCACACATCTGCCCGAGTTAACATTGATACAGGCATAAATGGTAGATTTAAGGTTACTGGATACCTTCAAAATTATTTCCGCAAAAATGCATTTACGAGGGCGCTCGGCGAACAAAAAACAAAATATGGGAATCAATATATCAATGGAAAGGTTGATTATTGAAGAATGCCAGTAAAAGGTTATTTTATACGGAATTATTCTAGATTTAAAACTACTGTCACTTTAACCCGTTGTTGAAGACGTTTATAAACGCGAATTACCAGCACTGTTTTTTTTACTTACAAAGTAATAATTATTACACTTGTGTCAAGTTAGCGGTCATTGAGCATGTGTGCGATTTTTGATAGCTATTTTCTATGCGAAATTATTGCAGTTTAAAGTTGAGTCATTGATTATTGGTATGTACCACTGACTGGTGACGGTCTAAGCCACAGGTAACCCAAGAGGAGGTTTCAAAAATTTCTGGTAAATTCTTATATGCAATCAATTCACTTGAAGACAGTCTGCAGAAACGTTGAAAAATTGTAGTGGAGAAATCGGCATTAGAAGTTCAGCAACTGATATCACACCTACTTAGAGCGGCTTTCCGGACTCGACACCCATTCTCCAATCAGAAACAACCTCCTGGAAATTCCGCTGGAAAAACTAAAGGTAGAGTTTCAATATATAAATATAATTACAAGCCATAGTTTTTTTTGTAGTCTCTTGTTTTAATATGTGGGTTCCAGAGGATATTGTAATCTAGGAATTAAATAAATATATATATATATTTGCTGAGATGAATATATATTGTACCTCTTCCACAAGGAAGAGACTTCCCACCTTTAAGGTCGGTACACACAAAGGGACAAGTCCCAGGGACAAGTCACAGGGACTAATCCCTTGTTGCATACACACGAGGGGACTGATATTGTCCCAGTGACTTTCCATTATCCCTTCGTGTGTAGCGACCTTTACGTTTCCATCTAAGCTTTCTTGGAAACAAATATCTCTCGGCTGGCTCCTATCAATTCTTCTTTATGTCCAGATGTGGATCACCCTTGTCGGGTTTTGCGAGGACTTCTATTTGGCTCGTAGTCGTATGCGTTGTTTGGTCTTGTTTTGCTTTTCATTTTTCTTTGTTTTCCAAGCTAAGGGCATCCTGCTTGCTTTTTGGAAGACATAAGGCCAACAACCAATGGAATTACGGAATCGTGTGTGGAAAAAACTTCTCAATAAACGTAAACATTGGTATATGAAATGAATTTTATACATGTACATGTATGTGCTACTAGCTTTCCCCACACTTTCGATACAGACCAGTGAGCACTTGTCATGTGTTAATTGATCTACTGTCAATCAAACAGAACCTTTTACTTACAGTTAAAAACTTCCTTTTGGTATTTCTCCATCAATATAAAAAAAAATTAACAGAGTTTTTAGTATAAATGTATCAAACACTGCTACTAAAACTACATTTCTGTGTGAATTTTTTTTCCCCATCTTTTGCGTTTTGAAGGTATCCAGTAACCTAAGTGTACACATGTATTTAGCCCTTATTAATTTCTAGAAAATCTGTGACTATCTATTTTTAGCTCCACAAATGTATACAATTTCATATTATGTACAGGCGTACATGTACACAATCACAAAATTTAATGTGGTGTTACCCCCACCTCTCTATATGCCATGGACATTACTTTTTGGGGGAATTTTTAAGATTTCATTCCTCAGTTCTGGAAATTGACTATATTCATTGCTAAAGTTGAGTCTATTATTTCCCAAGTTAAGGTGGCTCGTGGGTATTGTGAAAGCCAATTGCAAATGTAAAGTTTCTCACTTTTCAGCGGGAAGTTTATGGCCGATCTGTGAGATATTTTGGGCCATGTATTTCCTGATATTGAGGGAAAATAAAGACAAAATAGAATTTCAAGATACTGTACATAATTTTTTTTGGAGATATTAGTGCTTCTTTAGTTCACTTGTTTTTAAGTAAAGTGCAAAAATCTTCAAAACGATACAACATACATTTAGAAATGCTGTTATAGATTAACTAACCTGAATGAGTTTTGTTAGTAACAAATTTAAAAAATAATTTATGGAATGGAAACTTCTACAGCAAAAGAGAGATATAACTGTTTGGTGAAATGCGGCAATTTGAAATTGATGTAAATATTTTGAAATCTAAATGAAAACATTGGCCTTGTTCGTGAGTATGTTGTAGGAAAACATATTTTGTGACACCATGTGCAATTTCATGTTGTTTCATGAATATGTTTTTGCACACTGAGGTTGGGAATCAGCCCAAAACTTCCTGCTGAAAAGTGTGAATCTTTACAATGCCAAAACCCTTCTATGCACACTCGAAAAACCGGATTTACCATGATGGTTAACTTAACTACCCGAAATACAGTCTCATATTTAGTGTGTTCTTGTGCGTATTTCATACGTTCTAGGCAAAATTATGCAATAAGGCATCTTGATCTGATTTTGTATTCATTTCAAGGTGAAGTGTAAATTGACTGGTCATGAGTTACCATGCCGACTAGCTGACCTTGAGACCTACACAAGAGGCAAAAAGTACCAACGACTTTGTCAAGGGTTAGGAGTACAAGACAATGAACCCAATGTCACTGTGGTCCATGAAGAGTATAGGAAATTCCTTGTACCTGCAGGGAAAAGAAGGTCTGGCATGTTTTAAAACCTTTTCTTTTTGCTGTGAATATCTAACAAAGGTTAAATACCAGTCATACTGTACCCACCAATCTTCCTGTACCCCTACCAATTGCTATTTGATTGTTGACAAGGATTTCAGAGAGTGGTAAAACTTACAGCTGGTTTAAAGATGTCAAATACTATCATTTTTTAGCATTACAATCACCAACTACAGTGTACAGGCAAACTTGCAATAATTATGATTGGCTATATAGGCACTGTCCAGGGGCGGATTTAGGGGAGGGGCCGAGACCCCCCCTTTCGTTGGCTAGGATACATGCCCCCGTACCCCCCTAGCTAATCAGCCTGAGGTTCAGTTTACACTGCGGCCCCCTCTTTCTGCATTTCCTGGATCCACCCCTGCTGTCTATCAATTGATAGATGGGAATTTGAAAGTTACAATGAGTGTGTGCAGACAAAAATTAACTAAAAAAACTTGCTTATTTTCCAATGTTTTTCACTTTTTTCTCTATATAAATTGACAGATACATGTAAGTTGGAAGAACCATACATTGTAGCTTTATTATTAACTTATGCTAAAACAATAAGATTTCTTGCTCTTAGTTTCTATTACAGTAGCTGTGACAGTTGACTCAGGGCTCCACCCAAGCTACCTCTTCTCAGACCTAAACATTCAATTTTTCTTACCCTATCGCAGACTACATGTACATGTAAAGGGTTAAATTATATACCCCATTCCAGACCAGAAAATAATGAGTCCATTACAGTGTAGCAAAATGTCCTGAAATCAGTTTAGAAACGGCTACAAACACAGTCAGAAGAACAGCAAGAGGCGCCATGCGGCCAGAGAAAAGGGGGCTCTCAGGGATAGACACATTAATTCATTCTTCTGATTGCGCCCATATGAAAGGGAACGTTTTACATTCTGATACAAACATGTAGCTTCTTGTAGATACACACTTTATTGTCTTGTGTTTAACTTGGTATTACTCCATTTTGCCATATAATTATATCCTCTATATACCAACTCCCTCTCACTGGTAAAACTGTTAGTAAATATGACTGTTATTCAAACAAAATATTGTTGAGATCTGTTTCTTGGATGACATCATTAATTTTCCAGTACATGTTAATATGTGAAGCTGATATTTGTTTTGTTATTTTACATTTTAAACTTTTCCAGAAACCAGTTATATTGCAAGTTGACCAAGAAATACATCAACAACCTTCCTCACCATATCAACAAACATTTCAATGGCAGACAGTTCAAGAGAGCACTTACGACATGTAAGCTTTGTTGAAATTGAGATAAATACTGGCATTGTAATAGATTAGCTGCCTGTGGCATCACCAAGTCTGAGCAGGGTTTCAGTAAGAGCCTTTCAGTTCTTATCTTCAGAATGTCGTTGAAGAGCTGTGTGATTCCTGTTCACATTCTAATTCTTTGTTTTCCAAGGGAGAATTTAGAATGCAATTAGAAGTCACTATACTGTATACATGCTTCATTTTCCAATATACAGTTGATAACTGGTCTATGTAAACTAAAAGTTTAAATTAAAGCCAGTTTTTATTTTTTTATTTTTCCAGATGATGCACCAGAAGAAATGGACCATGAACCACAAAGTGAGCTAAACAACATACCCAATGCAGCGCATGATGGGGATGTTTGGGTACCGTCGGATGCAGAGACAGATGATGAACCTGAGAATGAACCTGATCTAGTAGGTTGCCACAAAGAAAATGTTTATAATAAGGAAGAAGATGGTTCTAAAGAAAATGCAGAGGAAATGGAAGAAGATGATGATGAGGGCTTAATTCTTGAAGGTTACTGGGCATTATATTGGGGTATAGACCACATGCAAAACCCACTGCAGGATCCTGGGGTTGAGTCATCAAAGTGAAGTTGGTCAGTCCAGGATGGTAAATTCAGGGGCATAGCTAGGGGGAGGTCCCAGGATGTCCGTGACGCCCCTTTGGTTTGAATAAAAATTGTGTACAGAATGAATGGAATCCAATAATGGCAAAAGTATTTAGTCAAAACCTACCCCAGAATGCAGAAAATTACATTTCAGCAAAACAAATTTCAAAAATTCCCAGGAGATCATGTCCCCATCCCCCTAGATGAAGGCAAGTATCTCCGGTCCCCCCACCCCTTGGGCAAAATCCAGCCTATGCCCCTGAAATCTACCTGTTTTCGTGCTCGGTATTCCTGACATTAATTATTAAAGTTTAGAAACATTTCTTGAAACAAATGGTAAGGGAGAACTTATGTCAAAAATGCCAATATTTTTAATTTGGTGAAGAATAAAACAACTAGACAGACCAACTTCTCTTTCATGTTTCTATACCCCAGGCCCTGCAATGGGGTTTGTATGTGGTGTATAATCTTATAGTAAATTATATACTTAGTTTGGATATGTAATAAAATCGTATTATTATAATATGACTGTGGTGTCAATTTACCATCATAGGTCAAATCAGAGGGCCAATATGCATTTGTAATACTAACAGACTAAACTTTCCATAATGCACTGTAGAATAGTGAAATGGCAGTCATACAATCATATGTATAATAAAGCCATTATTTGACATTTTCCCACTATGCACTGACATATCACATTTTGCACCGAGAACAAGGAAAATATCACTAAACAGTGGTCTGTGGGGCTAACACATAAGTATGATAAAAATAATAAGCAGCATATAATACGTGGAAAAACATCAAAATAATAAGAGGTACATGTATATAACATTCTGATCTCACATTCATGTGTATCAGTTCATGCATGGACAAAACTAACCGAGGTGTTCTAAGAGATTTAGTTAAAATGTTTTACCTCTTCCAACAGAAGATGAAGAGGAATCTGCAGAAGAGCACAGCAACAAACATAGAAGGAAAGGGATCAAGAGAACATTAAAGGTGTGTGTACTGTAAAATGATGTTCAGCTTAGCAACTAGAATACCAGGCTAGACAACTGACAGCTCTTGGTCTTACAAGCCTTGTGGTGAGTCACACTTTGACAAGTGGGAAAGTAATGTCTGTAAGAGGGACAACAAATTATTCACCAAACAGAGACCCTTATCTTTGTTTTAATGACTCTTATATTCCAAGGAAAATATGCTGAAGGAGGGCCTGGTTGTTCAAAAAGTGGAAAGTAATAAATGCAGTGGATAAGTATCAACTGGTTGATAGTTCAAAGGTTGTCAGTTCAAAGTTCAAAGGGTCAAAGGTTGTCAGTTCAAAGGGTGGATAACACTATCCACAAGATAAATTCCAATCCAGTAGATAAGTATGAATCTAACCAACTAGTTTCATCCACTAGATAGGGATTTATCCATTGAATAGCAAGGGAGCCGGGGTGGCGCAGTGGTTAAGCACTTCACCTCTCACCTCTGTGGTCCAGGTTTGATTCAGGACGCAGTGCCATATGTGAGTTAGTTGAGTTTGTTGGTATCTCGCCCTTGCTCCGAGGATTTTTCTCTGGGTTCTCCGGTTTTCCTCCCTCCGCAAAAACCAACACGCTAAATTCCAATTCGATCTGTGGATTACCCGGGTCCTGACTTTGATCACCCCACATGGTTGTTTCAGGTCTCGTTCAAAATTCACTTTTAAACAACCACGGCCAGGACGATCACTAAGTTACCCAAATTTAATTCCATTTTCAGTAGTAGCACGATACTGGCTGAGGTCACACTGGACGAAGTTAATTATAGTTAACGGCATCCTCAGTGTGACCTGCATTTTACGGTTTACCGTAGTAAACTCAACTGTGGTATTTATTTATTATTTACTACTTGTAACTTTAAGAGTGAACAAATAAATGTTGTTGTTGTTGTGGTAGTTGCTCCGACAACGGCAGCAAGAAGAAAGAAAGATAACTATAGTTTATAGCTGACTTGAAAAGATGGGTTTATCGCTGAGTTAATCTAAACTTATTGACTTCGTTGTCAGCTCGTCATCTCTTTTGATGTTTGAGGTAATTAAGCCCCAGTTTGTGGTTTCCGAACTGTCAATAATAACGTCAAGAACGCATCATATTCATTTTAGCCGGTTGACTATTTTAACTATAGTAAAAATTCTCAGTAACCATAGTTTGACTGATGTACAAAATAATGTTAACGTCCCAGTATGACCTAAGCCACTGTTGTGAGCTGTGAGTATTGAAGACCCTCCATCGTTGCCCATGAATCTTTGCACACTGCACGGGTTTCTCAAGTCACTGCAGACATTCGAAGTTTTTCAGCTCTTTCCATTCTTTACCACGGTTTTTATTGTTACGCGATGGCGTGAGATCAAAGTCACTACGTGTAGTATGCATTACATTTCCGTCAATCAACAAAGTGGGAGGGTAATTAGAGAGCTTAAGCAACGACGACGGGGACGGCAGTGACGACGGGACGTAGAAAAGTGTTTTCTCCCGAAATATCGTGTTTACTATTTCCTTTGTTCGCCTTTAATTACTTTTCACATCCATATCTTCGAAAAATATGATAAGCATAGAGTACCATTCACGTCGAACGAAAAACGGAGTTATTTACTTCCGACCGTTTGCGTTCTCCTGTAGAATATGGAGTTTTCACGTTGTGTTTTTGCAGACAACGGTTGAAATGTAGTTGACTGCGTGCAGTTATTGTATTTTGTGAAGTTATTGTATTTAATTAATTGTAATTAAGGCTATTGTGTCATGCCGTCTTCCTAGACGTTGCCGTCGTCGTTGCTTAAACACGAAGTTCCGGTATAAAAAGGCGAGCCCAGGGGTTTGTCACCCTTCAGTCGTCAATCAGCCTTTGTTGAGTGAACATCTGCGTGATGCTCCGCTTGAGTGCTCCCTACTGATTGCTTATCGCGCGAAATTCAAATGAAACACAAACATGTTTAACTTCAGAGTAAGGGCTACAAAGTTCGCAAACAGTCATAAAATACCATTGGCAGTCATAAATGGACAACTATCTTCCCTTTGGTCACTTTATTTTATGACTTGTTTAATTTTAAACCTTAAAACTCTAGCATTTCAAAGGAGAGGCTGATATCCTCGCTTGCTTTCTTCACTGCTCAGCGATTTGAATTTTAAATTTCGAGCTCGCGATGCGTGAAAAGAGGAGGAGCTAACCTATTTATACCGGAACTTCGTGTTTAAGCTCTCTATTAGGGACTTTAAGATACCACGACGGCAATGCGGTAAAACAATGGACTTAATTACAAAATACAATAACTGCACGTGAAAATGCATGTAGCTGCATTCATTTTAGCCGTTGTCTGCAAAAACAAGACGTGAAAACGCTGTGTTTACGTTCCGTAGAGAACGAGAACCTGAAAACGTAAATGGCACTGCTATTCGTTCGGCCTAAACGGAACTCTGTGCACATTCTATTTTTCGGATACGTGGATGAGAAATGCAACAAAAGTCGAAGAAAAGAAACGATAATAAACAAATTATCAATAACACCATTTTTCACATCACGTCGTCGCAGCCGTCGTAGTATCTTAAAGTCCCTGTGACGACGGGACGTGAAAAAGTATTCTCTCATAATACTTACTTAAAGTAAGTATTAAAAGTAAGTCACTTGATTAAGTGTCAATGTATTTAGCTTTGCAGCTAATTGGGACACTAGACCTACAGTTTTTTGTTCTTATCTGAGAAGACGTGAAGGTCTAACCATTTACTGTATTATGTAAAGGCAGCACCTTCTACTCAGTTATTTTAAGACCCTGAGTGTTGGTCCGGCCGGGGTTTGAACCCATGACCTCCCGCTCGACAGACCGGCGCTTAACCACTAAGCTAACAGGGAGGGACTGGTGCTTAACCACTGAGCTAAACCATGACAACATATCCTCGCTCTGGAATTACCAGGTTTCAATTGACTGTAGTAAAACCAAAACCAAAGCAATTACAACGAACCAATCACGAACTAAAGTGAATACCGATTGGTCTCACTGGCATGAGAAAACAACCAATCAGGAGGAAAAGTAAACGCAATCGTGGATTGATGGTGTGACGGACCAAAACCACGATTGGTTTTACTCTGGAATTTGATTCGCTGACTGATTACGAAATATTTTCACAGCCAATAGAAAAGCTAAGTTAACCCAAAACCAAAGCAATCACCGAAAACTTTCGACACTCAATTGAAACCTGCTCTAATCAGTAATTGGCTTTTGCTCTTCAGTTATCAATAATCGCTAAATTAAACAATGACAATGGGTTTACAGGGTATCCATGTGACCTGGATGCTGTGTTTAGATTGGTTAGCACCCTTATGAATTATTAATGAATATTATAATAGTTAATTGTTTGTAAGTATTTAAAACAAGACTAGACGTTTCTGACCGACTCCAATTTTGCGATCTTTGAGACACTGGCCTTACTCTGGTACCATTGTTACCAAACTTTTAGCCTCGCTCTGATACCATTGTTACCAGACTTCTAGCCTTGCTCTGATACCATTGTTACCTAACTTTTAGCCTCGCTCTGATACCATTGTTAGCAGACTTCATCCCATGTGGGCATGAGATATAAATAAGGTGAATATATGCCTTTGTGATTCTCCAACATTCTCTCTCCTTCCTAGGAAGAAATACACGACATTAAACCAAAGAAGTCCAAGAAAACGAGGAGTAGTCAAAACCCCCCAAATGACAAACAAAAACCAATGAACTCTTCAAAGAATAAAAAGGAAACTTTACCTAAAAAGAAAAAGAGCAGGACGACCAGATGCTGATATAAGTAACAACAGTGCTGGCGACGCTTCAAAGGTCTCTGCGAGGTGAATATAAACTGATGTGAATTCTATTGAAGGTATAGTTGGTTTTGGACGACATCAAACTTCATCAGCCTTGGCAACGGATTTTGCTGCGGGTTTTATCTCAAGGGCAACAGTCACTTTTTTTTCTAGCCTGCGAATAGTCCCCTTATTTTCCTTACTGTCTGTCCACGACAATTTCAGGAAGAAACATTAGTTTGGCCGAGCGACAATTGGGCGTGTTATCAAACTAGGGGGTAGGGAGCTCGTTTGACAACTCGCAACCAATCTTCACTTGGCCAACATACCGTTTCTTCCCCTAAGATACTAAGGAAAATAAGGGAAGTGTTCGCAGTCTTTTGTTGAATATCAATCAATATGGTAATCTTTTGGGAGACTTTGGAAACAAGAACTTCAGGTTGCCAGACAGTTTTGGAAGAACTTTATGGACGCAGAATCAGCTGAATTTTAAGATATTGTTTTATTACATAATGTGCGGAATTTGCGGAATAATCATTCCCCGAAAATATACTTTTCGGGGAGAGGGGTAGTTTTGAGCCAAGCCCTTCCTTTAAAGTCCCTGCGAATCGAAAATTAAGTTGAGCTCATTTGAAAATACTTTCGAAGTGAGCAAGGGTGGCGTTTTCCGATTGTCAATATTTTATTTTGTTTCAGAGATATTCAGGTTTTTGCAATATGCAAATGAGATGAACTGGACGTAATTTGATGGACAAACTCCTGGAGAAAAATCACAAAATGAAGTATATCTCTACAAATAGTACTAGTGGGTAAAAACAATTGAAACTTTACACGTGCGGTGCTAAGGAAACTACACATCACTGTGCTAGAGCGGTTTTCAGTTGAGTGTAGTAAAACCAAACGCAAATTACCCACAGCCAGCCAATCATAGCCGGGAGCGAGTAATCACAAGTAACTCATAAATGGCTTCCCTGTGAACCAATGACAAACCAAAGCAAAACCATTTTGCGTTTGGTTTTATTTTGGATTCTGATTGGTTGGTTTACTTTCTTAGCCAATAGGAGAGCTTAGTAAACGCAAAACTAAAACACTTCCGACACTCAATTGAAATCCGCTCTAATTATGACGTTGCCATGGAAACACTCTTGGCCCCAGATTTCTTCCGTGCGGAAATACGATTTCCTAATTTCTCCTTTATTAAACACAATTTACTGCTGTGGGCGCATCAGACGACATGGAACAATGCAGGCATATGTGAGTGGTTTAAATCAAATTATATTCTATAACGGAAACTAGAATAAATTGTAATTTTATCTTCAAGGTGAAAAGGGGTCTGGGGCCAAGAGTGTTTCCATGGCAACGTCGTAATTAGCACAGTGATGTGTATTTTCACCACAAATGTGCAAAGTTTAAAATTGTTTTTATCCACTATTTGCAGAGATATCCTTCATTTTGTGATTTGTCTCCAGGATGATCACAGCTCGACTCATTTGCATCTTGCAAAAGCCTGAATATCTCTGGAACGAGATGACGGATATTGACAAACGGAAAACACCATCCTTTCTCGCTTCGAAAGAGTTTTCAATTGAGATAAACTTAATATTCGACTCGTAGGCACTTTAAGCGTTCACTTTCAAGTGTATCAACATATGCTACCAGCATGATCTGTTAATTAGACAACCAAATAGGACAATAAACTTGTGTTGACTTAGTTATTATCATTGGAGTGGAGTGGCTGGCCTCAAATAGGTGCCTGCTAAGCTTGTTCCTTCCTACTGCTTGACGGCAGTCGAGCATGCGCAGTAAGAAAGGAGAAGGGACTGGGTTCGAGAATGTATTGCGCTCACGCAAGTGAAAACCAGGTAAACCTGTTTGATATTTAGCAACAGAACGGTATTGAAAATAAGCAGAACAGTGAAATGTACAGTATAACCTGCTTTTTTTAAATGTAGGGGTGAACGTAACATTGCTGTGAATCTCTTGGAATCCTTTTTCTGTTTATGGGTTTTATAGGTGCCATCTGTCGACTCTTCGAAAGTAAAAGAAAGTATGTTTTTGTTTTGTTTTGAAGCGGTCGAAACTGTTGCGCCGAAAGACTCCGGGCCTTTTCGAACCCAGCCCTTCTCGTTTCCTACTGAAAATGCTTGTCGAAAAGGATCTGGGGTTGCGTTCTCGCGCACTGGCAGTGTTTGCATAATAGGGTAGTATTGTAGGGACTGAATTAGTTATTTCCAATGAAATATTTTTTTTTTTTTAACAAGAATTAAATCCTTACCAACAGTGCAACCCCGATATAACGAAAAAACCTTTCGTCACCGGTAGAATCCGATTCAACACAGTAACCACAGCCCAAGGAACTCCGTATTCTATTTTAAACACGTTTCGTAACCTTTGCAATAGGATGTAGTGTTTCAAGGCCGACAACGAGGACCGGAAGGGGTTTCAGGTCCGCGCAATTATTTGCAGTGCGAGGCGTAGCCGAGTTCTCGTAGTCATTTACTATTAATTATTCTGGAGGAATCTGAAATAAATGTTTGCATCACGGATATGCGCATTGTGGAAAAAACCGGTCCCATGATGACGAGGCGATCTGTATGCATAGAGACTGAGGTTTACCTTATATTGCCACCTTTAGGGGAAGTCGGTGATCGGTTGTGCGACCTCCTCGGTTGGATACTGAACTACTTAAAGTGCCACTACGCTGACATTCGACCATGTCTTTTGGCACTTTTTTGTCTTCCAAAAGGACAAACAGTGGCGAGAATTTCCAAATCAGTGAAAAATATTACCTAAGGACCAAATTAAGATATGAATTTTGCGGAGTTTACCGTGAAAATCACGTCCACCATACAAATAGTTCGCGATTTTCGTCCAGCGGTTTGCTGTCGTGACGTCATTTTCTCAATACGTCGCTCTTTCTATTCAAAACTTCGTTCTAAGTTGGCGCGAAGTTTTGTGTGAAAATTATTCTCGCATGTTGTTGTGTTGAGGAAAATGACGTCATTTCCGCTGAACTTACACTACCTGTATTATACTACTCAGTGCCGTGCAACCTCTCCTTACCGTTTGCTTTTAATGCTTTCAATAATTTCTCCCATTTCCTATAATGGTTCATATTAGGCAGCCTTTCGATTGAGCAATTATGAACTCTATTTTTTTCCAAATAGACTAAATAATTTTTGAATAAATTTAATGTAGGTGTTTTCCTAGTTTTTCTTGCCTTATATAATATAAGCTTATACATAACGATTAAATAGTTAATTGGTAACTCCCCATCAACTCCCAAAATTATATTCAAAATATTGGATTTGGGTAGAAAAATTCCTAATTTCTAAATATAATTTTTTGGAATCAAGACAGTTAACAAAAAAATGGTCCACTGTCTCTGGGAAAGTAAAACAAAAGGAACATGAATGATAATCAATTAACTTAAAACGGTGTAAATCAAAATTTAAATACAGACAACTGATTATTTAATATCTTGTATTGAAAACGTCTAGTATAAGTATCTAATGTAGTTTTATAAATTCTATGATAGATTTCATTCCAATTCAAAGATGAAACCGGACATCCTACCCTTTTAGCTAAATTTACTTTGTGAAGACTGTTTTTTAACTTTTTTAGCAACTAAACTTCTATAAACTTGTCTTGTCTGAATTTTTCCTATTTCCATTTCTCCATTACCAAAGTTGAACATGTTAAAAGAGACCTCTTCCTTAATAGTACCCTTTAATGTTTTCCACTTTAATGGAATTGCATGAATCAAACTAATCCACTGAAAATTATGTATAGTTTTAAGTTTTAAGTTGAACAAAATCCCAAGAGAAGGAGGACCTATCATCCAATAAATCACTTACAAAATTGATGTTACATTCATGAAATCTTTTCAGGAAAATGGATTTTCCAACTATTTTAATAAAATTGTTATCCGGACGATCATATGGAAACCAGGCTTAAATAGTAAAATATTTGAGTATTGCGTCCAAAAAGGTTTATATTTCGAATGCTAATGCATGACGTCAAACAGGGAATAATTTATTATACAAAAACGTGCTGGTAGAGATAAATGAGTTTTTATACCCATTCATGTTATATTTGAAGTTTTTAATTTGTCAGTAATTTTACCAAATAGTTTGTCTAAATCAGAAGTAAATGTCATTCACAAGCTGAATGAAATGACAGTAAATTTCCTGTTTGACGTCGTCATTAGCGTATTCGAAATATATATAGATTATTACATGCCAAGAGCTCGCTCGTTGGCAATATGGCATTAAAAATAAAAACGAAATACACGTGCTCGGTGAAAGTTCTCAAAGTTCAATGGCCAAAGGAAATGTTAGGGCCATTGCTGATTCTATGGCTAGCGTTACCAGCCAAATTCCATCTGCTAAAGCAACTTGCGCCGTGAGAATGAGTCCTGTCGGGAAGGCACAGGAAGCCCAAACAATCAAGTGAAAAAAACGTTTCACTCTTAAATAGCCCACTTCCGCGATATGCTTTACTTGTCAAGTAAAGCATATCGCGGAAGTGGGCTATTCGAGAAGTTATATTTTCGTCGAATTTACGAGCGAAAAAATACGTCTGGTGTTGTAGGCTAGCTGTTATCGAGAAACACAGGTAGCCTAAGCTCTGCCACTGTGAAAAATATTCCTGCATTCAATCTCGTCCGGATCCATAACCCCGGAGCGTCTATCTCCCATATTATTTACACCTTGGCCTATTTATAGAACCAGGTTTCATTGTTTTATAGACAATGTACCTTCTTTTGCTAAAGTTCGAACACTGAACGCATGAACTTGCGGTACAGGCTATTATCTCCGCCGGTATTGTTTTTCTTTCGAACAAAGAAAACGTGGGGAAAACATTTAAGAAACACATTTATTCGTGGGGAAAAATCTAAAAATAACCCAGGGTGTAAATACGCCCTCACATATATAGTACATATGGATGGATGCTCAGAGTAATGGACAGGGCTCCTAATCTCGTAAATAAACCGCCTCACTGGTTAGCTTAGTCGAGAGTGCGGGAGTTCGAGGGTTCACTGATCAGCTCAGTAGAGCACGGTCTAGAGTGCGAGAGGTTGGGGGTTCATTGGTTTGCTCAGCAGATCACGGTCTGGAGTGCGGGAGGTCGCAGGTTCACTGGTCAGCTAAGTTGGTACAGCATGGTCTAGATTGTGGGAGGTGACGGGTTCACTGGTTAGCTCAGTTGGTAGATCGCGGTAGAGTGCGGGAGGTCGCGGGTCACCTCAGTTGGTAGAGCTCGGTCTAGAGTGCGGGAGGTCACGGGTTCACTGTTTAGGTCAGTGGTAGAGCACGGTCTAGAGTGCGGGAGGTCACGGGTTCATTGGTTAGCTCTGTTGATAGAGCACCGTCTAGAGTGCGGGAGATCACGGGTTAGCTCAGTTAGTAAAGCACGGTCTAGAGTGCGGGAAGTCGCGGGTTCACTGATCAGATGGTAGAGCACGGTCTAGAGTGCTGGAGGTCACGGGTTCATTGGTTAGCTCAGTTGGTAGAGTACGGTCTAGAGTACGGGAGGTCGCGGGTTCACTGTTTAAATCAGTTGGTAAAGCACGGTCTAGAGTGCGGGAGGTCGTGGGTTCGAAACCGTCTTTGGGTAGGGACGTATAAGCTGTTGGCCTTGTCTCCTTCCACTTCTAATCAATACGAGGGGGCATGAAACAACCTGTTCTGCTATTTCGTGAAAGAGTAAGGGATAGACCCATTGCATAAATGGCGTTCATTTTGAAAAACCAGTTGTTTAGAAATTCATGCGAAAACAACGTGAACAAGAGGCTAGTCTCTAGGACAATACCTATTACATTGGATTTATTGGATTTATGCAATAGGTCGTCTCGATTCTGGAGGAATAACAAACACTGGAGCACTTTGCATCACAATAGCAGTCTATAGCTCAAGTCCTCCGTTGTGAAGCGAATTTGAGTATGCCGATATAGAATTAAGCTATATAAATGAACACCTCTACCTGTCACTGGTCTACTGGATACGAGTGGCCTTGCGTATAAACACTTTTCCTAAACTTTCAAACGTTGCACTTGTAGGGATATTTAATCCTTTTTCTGGCGCTTTTCTACTTTGACCAATCAGAGTATAGTAGCATCGGAAAGCAGTCATCTGCCACATATCTACTGCAGACGTATTTTTTCACTCATAAATTCGAAGAAAAAAGTAACATCTGCTTACTCGAGCGCTTAATTAGTTTCCAATATGCACACCTCAATGTGTTATGGACCAATTAGGAGGCGGCCATTATGAAAGTCGTGTATATCTTAAACAATGAACAAGACACTTTCAAGATATTGGTGGTAACACCATAGTTTATTTGGCCATAGTTTCCCTATAATAATAACGGTGTGTGGCTTATTGCAGTAGGTACTCCTGATCGCTCACCACCGCCTGTGACTCATCATCAACTACTTCTATTCTAATGTCCAGCGAGCGAGGCTCCCTCAGGTTCTTGTAGCAGGATATGTGTCCAGTTAGGAGCTGACCTGAACACGAGGAAGAAAGACAGTTAACATGAAGAACACGAGCCGAAGGCTACAACTTTAGAGATTTCTTATGCGTTCCCTTCACGTTCTCTTACACGATCTGTACGAAATCTCTACTGTTCACGTTCTGTGCACGCTCTCTACTGTACGCACTCTGTACATGCTCTATACACGTTCTCTACTGTACGCACTCTATACATGCTCTATACACGTTCTCTACTGTACGCACTCTGTACACGTTCTCTACTGTACGCACTCTGTACATGCTCTATACACGTTCTCTACTGTACGCACTCTGTACACTGATGCTCTATACACGTTCTCTACTGTAGGCACTCTGTACACGTTCTCTACTCTACGTACTCTGTACATGCTCTTGACACGTTCTCTACTGTACGCACTCTGTACATCCTCTGTACACGTTCTCTACTGTACGCACTCTATACATGCTCTATACACGTTCTCTACTGTACGCACTCTGTAGACGTTCTCTACTGTACGCACTCTGTACATGCTCTATACACGTTCTCTACTGTACGCACTCTGTACATGCTCTATACACGTTCTCTACTGTACGCACTCTGTACATGCTCTATACACGTTCTCTACTGTACGCACTCTGTACACGTTCTCTACTGTACGCACTCTGTACATGCTCTATACACGTTCTCTACTGTACGCACTATGTACATGCTCTATACACGTTCTCTACTGTACGCACTCTGTACATGCTCTATACACGTTCCGTCATTTGCATATTGCAAAAACCTGAATATCTCTGGAACGAGATGAGATAAAAGCCACCCTTCCTTAACTGGAAAGGGTTTTCAAATGAGATCAACTACATTTTCGATTCCTACACACTTTAAGGCCTTCACCAGCGGTCAGCGTCAGAACACTTCGAAATCCATCGTACCGAAAACGAGGATGGCTTGTACTTTAACCCACAATACTTTGCGCGCGAAAAACTTTAAATCCCTCATAAAATCACGGTAGAGGTTTGAAATCTAAGAAACAAGCCAGTACAAGTGCTGTTGCCAATACACTGTCAATTAAGAGAAGAGAGGATTTCTACGTGTTATCTTAATAACAAGCCAGTACAAGTGCTGTTGCCAATACACTGTCATTGAAGAGAACAGAGGAGTTCAACGTGTTATTTTAATAACAAACCAGTACAAGTGCTGTTGCCAATACACCGTCATTGAAGAGAACAGAGGAGTTCAACGTGTTATTTTAATAACAAACCAGTACAAGTGCTGTTGCCAATATACTGTCATTGGAGAGAACAGAGGGGTTCAACATGTTATTTTGACTGTGTAGGTTCGCAAGGAATTGTGGTCATATGGGCAGGCGCCACCTTTTTCCGTACGTTGGATTGTGTGACGTGTCACTAACCTTGCGTTACGGTCACGGGTTGCTGGAAATAGAACACGGTCTGCTTCCAATGTGTAGGAGTACTTTGGGGACTGGTACTGAAATCGACCTGTACCACAGAATATCACTTAGTGCTGGGAGCAGCATTGTTGTCCATGTACAAAATAGTCTCAAGGGATTACAATACAGTGAAGATAGCCCTAGTGCTAGGACCAGCAGCATTCTTGTCCATATACAAAACAGTCTCGAGGGATTACAATACAATGAAGATAGCCCTAGTGCTAGGACCAGCAGCATTGTTGTCGATATGCAAAACAGTCTCAAGGGATTACAATACAGTGAAGATAGCCCTAGTGCTAGGACCAGCAGCATTGTTGTCGATATGTAAAACAGTCTAGAGGGATTACAATACAATGAAGATAGCCCTAGTGCTAGGACCAGCAGCATTGTAGTCGATATGCAAAACAGTCTCGAGGGATTACAATACAGTGAAGATAGCCCTAGCGCTAGGACCAGCAGCATTGTTGTCGATATGCAAAACAGTCTCGAGGGATTGCAATACAATGAAGATAGCCCTAGTGCTAGGTCCAGTAGCATTGTTGTCCATATGCAAAACAGTCTCTAAGGATTACCATACAATGAAGATAGCCCTAATGCTAGGACCAACCTCTCTTCATGTACACATGCCTTTAATTGTTCACACGTTAACTAAACGAGAGATAAATGTTTCTTGATGCGACTGATCAACGAAAACCCAAATGTTTAGGCCTGGCTCACACTAGCGACATAGAGACCTTTACACCCGAGTACAACTTACTTTAAACAATTGAGGAATAGTTTGAAAAGATACATGAACAAACTACTGTCAGTAGCTGGATCTCACGTCTCCAGTATTGTTTGGCAAGTGATATATTTGGAGTCTAAAAGTCGTGCTTGTAATAAACGTCGTACTCGGATCTAAAGGTCTCTAAGCACAAGCATAAGTAATTTCGCAGACACAGTGCCGTAGTATATATACGTAATTAGATGTCTTAGAAATGAAGGCTTCTCTCAAGAAGAAATTGACCGAGTGTTTGTCCATTGTCAGGCCAAATATGAATTCAAAACCTAGTTCAAAAATGCTTCGATGTAAAACAAGCCAACACCCGATTATTAACACAGAACGATTTAAATGTTCATATAGGTTAGTCTTCGATTATCACCTAGCTAGAGTGATTTTACTTAACCGTGAAATATATATTGGACTAATAGACACAATTAGACCCTGATTCCATTGCTTTCTTTTGTTTCTATTTGATTATTAGAAACTGACTATTATTTTTTGTTTCACGGGTTAAGCAAAACCACTCCATTTGATAAACTCTACATATTTTTGTTCAATACATATTATGCTACTCTGTAATTATTTTATATTATCATAATTATACATACTTGTATTATATATAGATTTAGCGGTAAGGTCCGAGCTGATCAGAAGGGGATTTGTGGTTTGTTTGGTTAGGATTAGTCGTATTGTTAGGTAAGCCATTGTTATATTGTTTGGTAAGCCATGTTATTTTTGTTGTGCTTGGCTACCCTATTGTTCATTCCAAATGTGTGGCTCGTTCAGAACACTCGGTACTGACCCAGATTTAGTGATTATTATTGTAACATACGATGTTTTTTATTGTATGAAATAAAGGCTATTATTATTAGTACAATGTAGAAGTATGCTTCTTGTGCTTATGTCGCTACTAGTAGTAGGGCTATAGGTGTACGACAACAAATGGAGTTGTGACAAAAGAGTTGTGTTAAAAGTTAGACTAGACATCACTTTTACAACTCTCGAGACTGGCCCATGTGATGTAATCACCTTCACTCGGCATAATAGATGGTTTGCACTCAATTCCCAGAGATTCAAAGGGCATGGCGGCCATGTTGGTGTACAGAACAAAAGAAGCTAACGAGGAATCTATTGTTACCTGTACACCAACATGGCGGCTATGACGTCACGTGCAAAGGGTCTATTAGTCTACACGCAGCCACAGTATAACAAACTACCTTCTGTTTACAATCTTTCTCGAAGAAGATATCAAAATACGCCACGATACCCTGAAAGTAAAAAATAAAGCATTGTTCAAATACTGAGAGATATGGCAGACAGAAACTGCTCACGGTTTTTGCCATTTGGTTCTAAATTAAATTGTGGAACTCGCGAAAGAGACGTCTGGGTAGCGAGGCAGAAAATTCCATACTGATGACGTAGCAGATAGCCGTTTCACGATGCATAAATTAGTTGCAATTCTCAGAAGCCGATGCGACGTTTATAAGCCGTTGGCCTGGTCTCCTACTTCTAATCAGTATTTGAAGGGGACGTGAAAGAACCTGCTGTACTACTCTAAAAAGAGCAGGGGATTGTCACTTAGTACAACAGCCTGGTCATTGTTCTAACCACACACTCAACATTGTAAACTGCGTGCCAGCTATTAGTGCCATAAGCAGTCCGAAAAAAATCACTGACAGGATATGTCAGTAATATGTAAAGCGCCACGAGACTGTGGTGATATGGCGCTATATAAATGGCCATTATTCTTATATTATTAGACAGCAAAGCAACACAAAGCAGTGGATCCGTGAGACAAAACGTATTCGTGTGGAAGATATCACCTTACCGTGCACTGGTCGCTCTTCAGAATTTCAAGCTTGAATGACGAGATGAAGTTGAGTTCTTCAGTTCGACATGTGTTGATGTCTAACAACTGAGACAGAAACAAGAATCACAATGAGTGAACTGGACGCCACGTATATAATACATTGATCTGTCAGCGGACATCACAGGCTACTGGCAAACGTTCCTACAACCAAATATTCAGTTAAACTATGTTTCGGTCGATAAATAGATGTTCTTAGTCGCTACGTATCTAATACGGCTGTGTTTTTTACTAATGACGAGTATAAATACACAACAGTATTAGATGTTTAGTCGACTTATAATTTGTTTACTATATAAATTCTCCAAAGAAACAACATTTTCTTTCCATAACAACTAAACCCATTGCGTGCTCGCTCGAGAAATGGGATCTACCATATATGGTGATGGATTTTACCATATATGGTGATGGTTTACCATATATGGTGATGGTTTACCATATATGGTGATGGTTTACCATATATGGTGATGTATTTACCATATATGGTGATGGTTTACCATATATGGTACCCGAAATGCGGTCCCATATTTGGTTCGTTCTTGTGCATATTTCCGCTCTATCCGTTATCGTACCTTAATAGTAGTTGATGTGGAGATAAGAGCACTGGAATCAATCACCTCAACCGACGGTTCTTTGCACACATACGTCTTCATACAGGACATCTTAAAACCTATATGAAAATACACAAAACATTTCAGTGCTATCGTTAAGTGCTGGGACATTACTTAACTAAATTTAGGTAGGAAAACCTATTGTATCTCACAGGTTGCTGTGTATTTTTAAAACCTTTTTGAATTATTTCTGACAGAAGTTGTTTGCTATTTAAATTAGTTAAGATACTGAACACTCAATTTGCTTAACTCGTGGATGACATTTTTACAGCCGAGTGCAGTTGTTTACAACTGAAAGGGTGTATGCTGTCTTTCCCTGCATTTTTCCCCATGCGCAAACCGATACATACGTTTACTAAGGGTGACTTGAGGAACTCATGATGGAACAAGTGTACATGTCAATCAAGTAGGGCTGCATGTCACGTGTTTATGAAGATCATATAAATCCGAGTACTTCTTGTTAATTCCTCATCAATTGTATTGCCGCTCTTAGCTCAAACTGCAAAAAAAAAACTTACTACCAAGAACCACCCAATCTGAAAGACGCCGTCATGGTGTCTTTGAATAAGTACCCCTGTTTGTTGTGCCCAGAGAGTGACGGGTTGATGATGTGGACGAGCAAACACTGCGATAAGCAGTTAATTAAGTGCAAGGGTGGAACCTGCGGATTTTTAAAGCAGGAGATAGTCAACAATAAAATCCTGGATAATTTCACGAGCAAAGAATTGAGTCTCCAATCTGTGACGTTTGAAACCGGCAATCTCCAGGAGTGAAGCGAATCCTGGAAGACCCTACTTCAGGTGCGGAGAGAAAGAGGTGCATGTTTTTTCCGTGGGGAGATGAAACACCCGGAAAGCTCGCCAAGGAAAATTGGGAAAGAAGCGAGAGAGTGGTGGAAATGGTTGACAAGTCCACAATGACGGATCCCGAGGTACCAAAGGTCAAAGACCCAAACCACTCGAAGGAATGTAGAAAGAAGAGGAAGGTTGGAGAGAAAAATAACTGATGTGAACACTGATCACCATGATTATTGACGTGATGAACATTTTGATCGCTATACTTTTAATGCTATTTTACAAATTGTAATGAACGATGAATGGTTATATTTTTCATTAAACATTTTGTGAGTGTATGACGTGTGGTTTAATAAACTCCCTCCCCAAACGATCATAAGCCAGATCGATGAACTAAATGTCGAGGAAAACGGGCACACAAAAAAAACACGGGTGTCCTTAGTAAGAGAAACATATAAGCAATGACAGAAGAACGCAAAGAAATATTTAAAAAGATATGGTATGGAACTTAGCCTTATGCAAAATAGCCCCCAATTTGAAGTCGTAAAATGGCAGACAGAAGCAAGTTGCTTGAATCCACCATCTATTAAACACTCCAGAAAACGACACCCGAGTTGAAGAGGATGTTGATTCAGAGTTCAGAACCAGTCTAGCTGCAAGAGTCAGAGTATAATTCTCCACAAGAAACGGATGAAACCATGAACAATTTATCGTTCAACTTAGACAGGATTTCAGAACGACATGTAAGGAAATATGGCACATATTCTTGTGCTTTCAGAGCAAACGTTAGCGGTGTTAGTGAATCATATAATCTTTTAAGACATGCTATGAATGGTTTAGAGAGTATTTTTAGCAACGTAATTTCTGAAGTTAAAACTAAGTGTAAGGTCGATACTACTGACCGGGATAAAACGTGTCATGGTAAACAACAGATCACCTAAAAAACGTTTAGTACGCGGCGTGTTAGTGTCAAGGAGCAGACCCGTTCACTTATCCTTTCTGATATTAGCAAGGTCCCTCAGCCCGACGAAGAAATTTCTTTAGATGAGAGTTTTAGACTGAAACGGACAAAAAATTCAAAAGTCCCGAACCTGATACAATGAGAGCCATATTACTCCAAAACAGATATACACAGCAGAAAACGTCCTGTGAATTCGTGCTCATAGCAAAGGATATTAAGAACGCTTAAACATATATTGTATCACAATAATAAAATTGTGTTTTAAAGTATACCATGGGTATCCGATACTTTATACCATACCGTATCTATTAAAAGTACAAATGGTATTCCGTTGAGTATAAACAAACCGTTTTCCCAAGGTCCTATTCTCCCAGTTTAAACAAAAAAATTTTAATTTATACAAACGTTAAAATATTATCACTAAATACCGCTGACTAGTAGAGCAGTGCATTCCACGTGGGCTCAGGAATTTGCCCTTATACTCGGGACTACAGTAGTGACTTCCCTACTTCTCTCCCTAAACGTTTATGGTGATTTCGAAACGGCGACCCCTCCCCAACCTGTCTTAAATTGAAATCCACAGCAGCTGCCTGCACACTTTGTGCTCTGTCAGAAGATAGTTAAATTGGGTAACTGTACGCCTCACGTGTGTCACAACTGAAAAAACAAACAATTTCCATACTATAGAACAACCATTAGAAAAAACATGGAAAAAACATGGAAAAACCATGGAAATTCCACGCTATTCCATACTAGAATCATCATACAACAATCTTCGAATTCAAAATCTCGGAATTCAAAGTTACAGCATTTTTCCAAGGTATTTCCCATGTTTTTTTTCAAACTGCCATGGAGTCATGACATGTCAAGCAGTAGTGTTCCCATGCGACTACTGAAAGAGGGGCCACTTAGACAACGAGAACCAATCACATTGTAGAACGAAAACAAAGCATATTCAGATTTCCACCAAGTCAAGTAGCATTGTTCTTTGCTAGCTGTTGATTGGCTAAAGTCACCAAGTTGTAATGCTTTGTTTTCGTTCTGCAATGTGATTGGTTCTCGTTGTCTAAGTGGCCCCGCTTTCAGTAGTCGCACTGTAACTTCACTTGTCTCGCAACAGAATGAAGTTCTCCTTCTGATAGCAGTTCTTACCATACACATTGTCCCAGAAACGGACTTTCGGCTGTCGCGTTTTACTGTCACCCATAGCAACCAGGTGCATTGAACATTTGTCAGGATAAACTGTAATAACATAAGTAGATATACAATATCTTAATAAATGATGGATGAAGACGAAAATGGTAAAAAGTACGAGTAAGGACGGGACTTTATTGATTTCAACCTTAAAAAAATAGAGCCGGATTTCACCAAAACTAGTTTTAACTTCGTTTTGATAAAAAAACATTTTGTTTATCTTTAGTTTAGTTTCTCGTTTTCTGATTACCATTGGAAATAAGGACATAACAGAGTAGATTGCATGTATGACAGCTTCCTCCCCCAACCCCCCTCTCCCGCAATTCCCCTCGTCTTCATGGCCCGGTCCGTTGTTAGTTAGTTGTTGTAAAAACGCCTCGTAAATGCATAGCAATCGTGTTAAATAGGACATACCACAGTGAACTATGTAAATGTGTTAATTTTAAACATGTTTATGGGCCATAACATATTAACATGGTGAGTGGACAGTTAACACTATTATCAGTATTGGTGGTTGCAAGGATGCCTAAAGTACTTCGGTTTCCATATTTTTACATTTTTACATTTTATTTTTGTTCATTCGAAAAATATATACATGATAGACTGGCCCGCAGGTAGCATTAACTAATCTAGGCGGGCCATAGTCTTTAAAATTAACAAATTACAAACAAGTATGACAACTTAACGAAGAGAGATATATAAGGAGAGAGAAAGAAGAATAAGCGAGCGAGCAAGCAAGCAAGCGAGCGAGCAAGCAAGCGAGCAAGCAAGCAAGCAAGCAAGCAAGCAAGCAAGCAAGCAAGCAAGCAAGCAAGCAAGCAAGCAAGCAAGCAAGCAAGCAAGCAAGCAAGCAAGCAAGCAAGCAAGCAAGCAAGCAAGCAAGCAAGCAAGCAAGCAAGCAAACAAACAAACAAACAAACAAACAAACAAACAAACAAACAAATAAATAAATAAATAAACAAATAAATGAGTGAATTTGAGAAATAGTTGATTATATACATGAAGCGAATTCTAACAATTATGTACTTATTTTTTATGTTTAAATGATTTGAGTTTTGAAATAATAATGGGTATGTCAATATCAGCATCTTCTTTCTTAAGAATGTCAAATAGTATTTTGTGACATTCTCGTTTGAATGCCTTTTTTGATAGTTGTCTAAAATCGCATGGTATCTCATTCCACAGTCTAGCGCCAATTCTTGAGAAAGCTTCTTTTTTGTACTTCAAGTCTCGAACCTTTAATGTAGACATTTTTAGATGTAGAGGATCGTGTATTTTTTAAATGGAACCACTCTCCAGCGATCATAATGATGGAGAATTTTAAATGGAACCACTCTCCAGCGATCGTAATGATGGAGAAGTTTTAAATGGAACCACTCTCCAGCGATCGTAATGATGGAGAAGTTTAAATGGAACCACTCTCCAGCGATCGTAATGATGGAGAAGTTTAAATGGAACCCCTCTCCAGCGATCGTAATGATGGAGAAGTTTAAATGAAACCACTCTCCAGCGATCGTAATGATGGAGAATGTTAAATGGAACCACTCTCCAGCGATCGTAATGATGGAGAAGTTTAAATGGAACCACTCTCCAGCGATCGTAATGATCGAGAATTTTAAATGGAACCACTCTCCAGCGATCGTAATGATGGAGAAGTTTAAATGGCACCACTCTCCAGCGATCGTAATGGGGGATTTTAAATGGAACCACTCTCCAGCGATCGTAATGATGGAGAAGTTTAAATGGAACCCCTCTCCAGCGATCGTAATGATGGAGAAGTTTAAATGGAACCCCTCTCCAGCGATCGTAAT
Source organism: Actinernus sp. WN-2022 (assembly GCA_030867875.1). Classification (NCBI taxonomy): domain Eukaryota; kingdom Metazoa; phylum Cnidaria; class Anthozoa; order Actiniaria; family Actinernidae; genus Actinernus; species Actinernus sp. WN-2022. The sequence goes on along the minus strand of JAOWCC010000655.1, from coordinate 1,940,055 downwards.
GATGGAGAAGTTTAAATGAAACCACTCTCCAACGATCGTAATGATGGAGAATGTTAAATGGAACCACTCTCCAGCGATCGTAATGATGGAGAAGTTTAAATGGAACCACTCTCCAGCGATCGTAATGATCGAGAATTTTAAATGGAACCACTCTCCAGCGATCGTAATGATGGAGAAGTTTAAATGGCACCACTCTCCAGCGATCGTAATGGGGGATTTTAAATGGAACCACTCTCCAGCGATCGTAATGATGGAGAAGTTTAAATGGAACCACTCTCCAGCGATCGTAATGATGGAGAATTTTAAATGGAACCCCTCTCCAGCGATCGTAATGATGGAGGATTTTAAATGGAACCACTCTCCAGCGATCGTAATGATGGAGGATTTTCAATGGAACCACTCTCCAGCGATCGTAATGATGGAGAAGTTTAAATGGAACCCCTCTCCAGCGATCGTAATGATGGAGGTTTTTAAATGGAACCCCTCTCCAGCGATCGTAATGATGGAGAAGTTTAAATGGAACCCCTCTCCAGCGATCGTAATGATGGAGAAGTTTAAATGAAACCACTCTCCAGCGATCGTAATGATGGAGAATGTTAAATGGAACCACTCTCCAGCGATCGTAATGATGGAGAAGTTTAAATGGAACCACTCTCCAGCGATCGTAATGATCGAGAATTTTAAATGGAACCACTCTCCAGCGATCGTAATGATGGAGAAGTTTAAATGGCACCACTCTCCAGCGATCGTAATGGGGGATTTTAAATGGAACCACTCTCCAGCGATCGTAATGATGGAGAAGTTTAAATGGAACCACTCTCCAGCGATCGTAATGATGGAGAAGTTTAAATGGAACCCCTCTCCAGCGATCGTAATGATGGAGAAGTTTAAATGAAACCACTCTCCAACGATCGTAATGATGGAGAATGTTAAATGGAACCACTCTCCAGCGATCGTAATGATGGAGAAGTTTAAATGGAACCACTCTCCAGCGATCGTAATGATCGAGAATTTTAAATGGAACCACTCTCCAGCGATCGTAATGATGGAGAAGTTTAAATGGCACCACTCTCCAGCGATCGTAATGGGGGATTTTAAATGGAACCACTCTCCAGCGATCGTAATGATGGAGAAGTTTAAATGGAACCACTCTCCAGCGATCGTAATGATGGAGAATTTTAAATGGAACCCCTCTCCAGCGATCGTAATGATGGAGGATTTTAAATGGAACCACTCTCCAGCGATCGTAATGATGGAGGATTTTCAATGGAACCACTCTCCAGCGATCGTAATGATGGAGAAGTTTAAATGGAACCCCTCTCCAGCGATCGTAATGATGGAGGTTTTTAAATGGAACCCCTCTCCAGCGATCGTAATGATGGAGAAGTTTAAATGGAACCACTCTCCAGCGATCGTAATGATGGAGAAGTTTAAATGGAACCCCTCTCCAGCGATCGTAATGATGGAGAAGTTTAAATGAAACCACTCTCCAGCGATCGTAATGATGGAGAATGTTAAATGGAACCACTCTCCAGCGATCGTAATGATGGAGAAGTTTAAATGGAACCACTCTCCAGCGATCGTAATGATCGAGAATTTTAAATGGAACCACTCTCCAGCGATCGTAATGATGGAGAAGTTTAAATGGCACCACTCTCCAGCGATCGTAATGGGGGATTTTAAATGGAACCACTCTCCAGCGATCGTAATGATGGAGAAGTTTAAATGGAACCACTCTCCAGCGATCGTAATGATGGAGAATTTTAAATGGAACCCCTCTCCAGCGATCGTAATGATGGAGAAGTTTAAATGGAACCACTCTCCAGCGATCGTAATGATCGAGAATTTTAAATGGAACCACTCTCCAGCGATCGTAATGATGGAGAAGTTTAAATGGCACCACTCTCCAGCGATCGTAATGGGGGATTTTAAATGGAACCACTCTCCAGCGATCGTAATGATGGAGAAGTTTAAATGGAACCACTCTCCAGCGATCGTAATGATGGAGAATTTTAAATGGAACCCCTCTCCAGCGATCGTAATGATGGAGGATTTTAAATGGAACCACTCTCCAGCGATCGTAATGATGGAGGATTTTCAATGGAACCACTCTCCAGCGATCGTAATGATGGAGAAGTTTAAATGGAACCCCTCTCCAGCGATCGTAATGATGGAGGTTTTTAAATGGAACCCCTCTCCAGCGATCGTAATGATGGAGAAGTTTAAATGGAACCACTCTCCAGCGATCGTAATGATGGAGGATTTTAAATGGAACCACTCTCCAGCGATCGTAATGATGGAGAAGTTTAAATGGAACCACTCTCCAGCGATCGTAATGATGGAGAATGTTAAATGGAACCACTCTCCAGCGATCGTAATGATGGAGAAGTTTAAATGGAACCACTCTCCAGCGATCGTAATGATCGAGAATTTTAAATGGAACCACTCTCCAGCGATCGTAATGATGGAGAAGTTTAAATGGCACCACTCTCCAGCGATCGTAATGGGGGATTTTAAATGGAACCACTCTCCAGCGATCGTAATGATGGAGAAGTTTAAATGGAACCACTCTCCAGCGATCGTAATGATGGAGAATTTTAAATGGAACCCCTCTCCAGCGATCGTAATGATGGAGAAGTTTAAATGGAACCACTCTCCAGCGATCGTAATGATCGAGAATTTTAAATGGAACCACTCTCCAGCGATCGTAATGATGGAGAAGTTTAAATGGCACCACTCTCCAGCGATCGTAATGGGGGATTTTAAATGGAACCACTCTCCAGCGATCGTAATGATGGAGAAGTTTAAATGGAACCACTCTCCAGCGATCGTAATGATGGAGAATTTTAAATGGAACCCCTCTCCAGCGATCGTAATGATGGAGGATTTTAAATGGAACCACTCTCCAGCGATCGTAATGATGGAGGATTTTCAATGGAACCACTCTCCAGCGATCGTAATGATGGAGAAGTTTAAATGGAACCCCTCTCCAGCGATCGTAATGATGGAGGTTTTTAAATGGAACCCCTCTCCAGCGATCGTAATGATGGAGAAGTTTAAATGGAACCACTCTCCAGCGATCGTAATGATGGAGGATTTTAAATGGAACCACTCTCCAGCGATCGTAATGATGGAGAAGTTTAAATGGAACCCCTCTCCAGCGATCGTAATGATGGAGGATTTTAAATGGAACCACTCTCCAGCGATCGTAATGATGGAGGATTTTAAATGGAACCACTCTCCAGCGATCGTAATGATGGAGAAGTTTAAATGGAACCCCTCTCCAGCGATCGTAATGATGGAGGATTTTAAATGGAACCCCTCTCCAGCGATCGTAATGATGGAGGATTTTAAATGGAACCACTCTCCAGCGATCGTAATGATGGAGGATTTTAAATGGAACCACTCTCCAGCGATCGTAATGATGGAGAAGTTTAAATGGAACCCTTCTCCAGCGATCGTAATGATGGAGGATTTTAAATGGAACCACTCTCCAGCGATCGTAATGATGGAGGATTTTAAATGGAACCACTCTCCAGCGATCGTAATGATGGAGAAGTTTAAATGGAACCCTTCTCCAGCGATCGTAATGATGGAGGATTTTAAATGGAACCACTCTCCAGCGATCGTAATGATGGAGGATTTTAAATGGAACCACTCTCCAGCGATCGTAATGATGGAGAAGTCTAAATGGAACCCCTCTCCAGCGATCGTAATGATGGAGGATTTTAAATGGAACCACTCTCCAGCGATCGTAATGATGGAGGATTTTAAATGGAATCACTCTGCAGCGAGCGTAATGATGGATGGTCTTAAATGGAACCACTCTTCAGCAATTGTTACAAAGAAGGTTTATCATATAGTAGTAGAAGAAAGTTTATACAGTTGTCCTATTAAGAAGTTTCTTTCGGCTCTGCCAATAATTCGCATGTAAAAATATTTACGAAGAAATCAGAACTTGCGTAGCTCTTTTCCACGGCATGGATATTTGACACATTTAGTATGTAGACCATGTATATTAAGAGTGAACAATTTAAGCCTTTTTATTCAACAAATTGTAAAATTTAAAGTTTTTGCGTTGTGTTTCTGCCGAGAAAATTCAAACTGAGGCAACTGGGGGCATTTTCCAGTACAGTTTATTATTATTATTAGTTTTCAATCGCCGAGTACTTTTTTCAGCGATCGATCATATGGAAACCCTGCTTAAGGGAACAAAATTACAAAAGCATAGCAGCCATGTTAGTTGGTATAACAAAAGGAGCTAATGAGGTATCCTTTGCCAACCAACACGGCTGCCAATACAAACAACTTGCAGTACGTGCTATTCACCTGACCCTCCTGGTGCTAACCACTGGTCCCTAGCGAAGAGGACGGTGTCCAGCATGGACTCAAAGAGCAAAAAGTAGCCCTGGAAATATCAACAGGGGCTTTTAGTAACCAACATTAGTATGTTCAAATATGTAATGTAGTAACAGAAAATCATATTACCACCGCATTCATAGCTACGCGATGGTTGCAACGTGTAGTTTGTATTGCCTTTGGGCTCCAGTCAATCAGATAAAGTGGGAGGGGAAAGCCTCAAACACACCACGCTGGCAGGTACATTTTGGCCGTTTGAACATCTACACAACGTGAGAAGGCTTTACGTAAGAAAAAAAGCTAATCACTGTTTTTTGTTCGGCCTGAATGGAACACTGTGTTCATTCTATTGAAGAAAGGCAATAAAATGTGAATAATAAAAGAAACAATAAACACGGAATTGACAGAATACTTTTCACGTCTCGCCCTCACAGTTAATTACCCCCACACTTTGTATGATTGACAGTTAATTACCCCTCCCACGTTGTATGATTGACAGTTAATTACTCCTCCCACTTTGTATGATTGACAGTTAATTACTCCTCCCACTTTGTATGATTGACAGTTAATTACTCCTCCCACTTTGTATGATTGACAGTTAATTACTCCTCCCACTTTGTATGATTGACAGTTAATTACTCCTCCCACTTACTATGATTGACAGTTAATTACTCCTCCCACTTTGTATGATTGACAGTTAATTACTCCTCCCACTTTGAATGATTGACAGTTAATTACTCCTCCCACTTTGTATGATTGACAGTTAATTACTCCTCCCACTTTGTGTGATTGACAGTTAATTACTCCTCCCACTTTGTATGATTGACAGTTAATTACTCCTCCCACTTTGTATGATTGACAGTTAATTACCACTCCCACTTTGTATGATTGACAGTTAATTACTCCTCCCACTTTGTATGATTGACAGTTAATTACCCCTCCCACATTGTATGATTGACGGAAATGTGATGCAAACTACATGTCATTACTTTGATCTCACGCCATCGCGTAGCAATGAAAACCGTGGTAAATACGAGCTCCTAAGGAGAGGAAGCACTCACTTAATAAATTCATGAAATGACAATATAAACTAACTAAAACCCTACCCTGAACCATAAAAAACCCTACCGGTCAGTAAACAAGATCTTACCCACCTAGAGCTAGGGTTCTCAAGGAAAAACCTCTCAAGAAAATGGTGAGGTAATTTTTTTTAGAGATTTTCTGGAACTCGAACCCCGCTCCTCCTTCTCGTAAGGCAAACGTCGCAACCACTACACTAAACAACCATCGTCACTCAATTGCTGTCAAATTTTAAAATTTTAAAACCAGTGTTAATCTATATATTTTTAGCCAATCAGAATGAGTGAGCGATTCCTCTCCTTAGAAACTCTGGTAAATACATGGCTCTGCTGCCGTTTGCTTCAGACAATCTACATACCATCCATTCCGATATGATGACATCGACCTGAAGAACACAAATGATATGGTTAACACTATGTCGACTCAACTGTAGCCTGCTATGCATATGCATTTTTCACTCTCATAAATTCAAAGAAAAAAGTAACATCTGCTTAATTAGTTTCCAATATGCAAGCACGACGTCAGCACGTTTGTTTTATTTTTCTGCCCAATCAAAGCCATTGTTAGCATCTTAGTGAATTGGCGCGCCAGTTAACTCTCCCATGATTGATCAATGGCAAATGTATTGTCTGAATTCCTTTTAAATGCAGCATTACGTCACTTTCCAGGATATGGAAGGTAAAATCTGATTGGGTAAGCAGACGTTACTTTTTTCATCGAATTTATGAGGTACACAAGAATAAAACAAAATTAGTTTATTTTTAGGCGACCATGGCGCATGTTATACCTAATGTTATACTGTAAGCAGGGACTGTTGGTACATGGATGAACTAAAATCGCAAAAAACAACTCAGGGATAGGGTTGTGCAAGGAAACTTGTGGAATACAAACACGATTCTTTAAAATAATATTTATTTAAAATAGCAAACAGCCAAACATAAATTTCATGCATTTCAAAGTTTTTATAGTGTTTTGACTGTTTGCTGTTTGCTGTTTTGCTGTTTATAGCCAAATAAAACTTAACAGGGCCCCAAGCAACTTGAATTTGAATTGTATCCCGCGTGGAATACATTGGACCTCGATTCAACCAATGAGAGGGTGCGTTGTGTCTGTAAAACTTATGGCTATATAACAACAACTGTTGTTACAGGTCATGTAATTAGTGGTATTATTGATTCAATATCGCTCACCTTGTCGACTGGTAACTCAACCTCCTCTGCTTTACCCTTGACAAGTGTGATTGTCTTCTCCAGTCCGTTTTCGCTACACACAACAAGCAAAATATTGCAATGAGGGCCACAATATCAGGACAATAACACTCTTACATCAGTTGAATACAACCTCCAAAAATTTTTGTGCTGATTTACTTTTGTTCTTCTAATTTAATTAGACCATTGACAAAAAGGGTTCTCCTAGTTGTAGTGAACGGACGTCATAGTGATATAGACATTTAGTCTTAAACACGAAGTTATGGTATCAAAAGGCCATATCTAGGCAACAGACACCTTCAGTTATCACTCAGCCTTTGTAGATGCTCTGTGATGCTCTGCTTAAGTGCTTTCTACTCATTGCTTATCGCGCAATTTCAAATCAAACGCATATTAAATGTTTAACTTCACAGTAAGAGCTACACAGTTCGTAAACAGTCATAGAATATCATTGGCAGTCATTAATGCACAACGATCTTCCCTGTGCAGGGAACGAGCCAAGCTGTGTCAATGTGCCATTCCCGCTTAAAAACACACTTTTCCCTTGAAAACAAAATACGATAAGGGTCAAATTGTCCCGCTTCCAAGGCAAATTAAATAGCAAAAGGGCCAAATTGTCCCTTCTGGCTCAATATCTGCCTCTGTTCACTTTTTATCGCTTATTTAATTCATACAAACTTAGCAGTCTCACAGGAGAGGACTGGCATGCTTGCTTACTTTCCTCACTGCTTTGGAATTTGAATCTTAAATTTCGAGTTTCGAGGTGTGAAAAAAGGCGGGACTAACCCTTCCTGACTTCATATTTAAACTGAACGTTGATCAGGAACTATGAGAACGCTAGCTACTAACTGGAAATTCTCCTATTTGCAGGCACTCATACAGGATATTTTCTGGTTAGACAATGAGAGAACATTTGGAGTTTTACTATCACGTGTGGGTCACGCTGTGGAATTTTAGTTGTTATGAAAGAATTTCGACACATGCGTATGAATCTCCAGCCTAATCTCCATGATTTGCACACCACAGCAAAATGCTCACCGAACAATATCCATAGCTTGGTAGATGATTTCTGATTGGTCGATTCCTATCACGTGACGTGCTCCAGACTTGGCAGCAAACATGGATAGAATTCCTGTACCACAGCCAACATCAAGAACGACCTGATGAATGAATAATCGGAAAACAGGGTTGTCACCAGGAATTTCTGATTTTCCGTGAAAACCGGTTAAGAGGCAAGGAGCAATTGAAGCGAAAAGAGCATTGGGGAGAGTTACGCTGCCAGAGAAAAGGGGATAGGGATCCGAATTTCCATGTGTTTTTCTTCATGGTTTTTACTATGGAAATTGGTTCTTTTTTTCAGTGAAACGCCTTTGTCTTATCACGTAGCCCTGTTTCTCAACAGATTTTCATGATCGATGTTTTACATTATTGAGAAAATAAAGGTCTGTTGAGAATTAAGAAGGTAATACTAATGATTCGGTTGTATTTCTAAACGAAGTAAATGAAGCATTATGGATAAACTCCCAGGTAAAGGGTCTAGTTCGATGCTTTCCAAAAGTTCAACTCCACCACTGTTGTTTAGTGTTCCTAACATACATCGTGTGTCTTCTTCAACTTTTCTTACAGCTCGTACAAAGACAACACATTTACCCAGAAGAAAGGAACCATACAACACTATAACCGGGAACATTGGATAATTTTTTTACGGTGCTGCAGCTGGGAAATGCGCGATAACTTCCCTCGATGGCTTTGCCGCTTGTGCTGCACAGCACTGAATGCTAAACCTTTCCTTGTGAGCAGAAATATTTATAGAAGGCATAACTACAGGGATCCAACTCAAATGTTTTGTGCATGATTTACCTGAAAACATATGGTTATAAAAAGCAATTTATAAGTCGTTCACAACAAAAACCTTGTCGTCGAATAGCACCAATTACTGGTTTTCACTCAATCCCCAGAGATTCAAATGACAAAGGGCATGGCGGCCATGTTGGTGCCCCAACAAAAGAAGCTAACGAGGAATATATTGTTTAAAGGCACCAACATGGCGGCTATGACGTCAAGTGAAAGCCAGCAATAGCCCACTTCCCATATATGGTCATGCACAATGGTTTCAGTATGAGGCTCCGGGTTAAATTAAATGTATTCTATTCTCCCGGATATTCTCTGAGAAAAGAATATATTTAATTTACCCCGGGGCCTCATATTGAAACCTTTGTACGTGACAAGTGCAGCATATATCGAGAGTGGTCTATTACAGTTAAATGAAGCCTTTGAGTGGTTTAACTGAAATAATTAGACTAAAATATAGACTTTTAGTGCGAGTAAACTTCAATGGCGAACACACTTCATACTTTCAGAACTCTGCTCAAATAATCCTGCTAAATCATTGGCATTGACTCACTCGCTGGAAGATTCGCTTGTTCACAATATGGCATTAATACAAACAGAGTAAATAAAAACGATATCAAGCTATTAACATGTACATTTTATAAGCATCAGTTCATGGAGGATTTGAAACCTGTCCATACAGGTACAAAGAAAAGCAAGAAACTAACTTTGTGCCATGCTAAAACAGTTCTTAGTCAAGAGTGTGTTATTTGTCACAAATAAAATCGTAATTCGTGTTAATCCATAGCAGGAATTGGAATTTAAATTAGTCTACAGGGTTATTTTCTGGCGCGTTTTTTTCAAATATTACGTGACAATTAGAAATAAAATCCCTTCTTGACATGAATACAAACCTTGTCTTTGAAGATATGGGAATTCCCATATATAAAATCTCGATAACTTTCAGTTCTCACTTTATCCTGGGAACAAAATGAAAAAGACATTTTAAAAGGTTAGTTTTTATCGATACAAATTCGAACTGTACTGAAAAAACTGGGGCTGCTGGGTTCTTTCACGTAGCCATGTACAGATAAAATATTTTGTACCACTGTCCTATCAGATTTGGACCCTCTCTTTCTCAGCAAGAACTTGTTGTTTACCTGTGAACCCTAGCCCTAAAGAGGAGACGGCTGAAATTCAGGCTAGGTTTGAGTAAGTTTATATTGTCAGGGGGTTCGGGTCGATTCCTGTATGGTTTCAGATGCCATGTTGACTTACAGAAACAAATATACTGAGTGGGGTGAATATAAACTAACTCTACCCCACTGAGTGGGCGATGCAAATCTGCTGTGATGCCGGTACTCTGTACCAGCTGACAGAAGAAGTAGGGGGAGGAGGATCACAGGTTCCAATCTCGGCCATAACATTTTGCTGGGGTGCAAAGCCATTGGCCTGGTCTCCTTCCTCTTCTAATCTATATCAGGGACATGTAAAAGCCTTGTGCTATTTTCATGAAATAGTAGGGGATTGCCTCCAGGCACAGCAGCCTGTATTCTGGTACTTAAACAAGCAACTGTGTGATGACATAAGATCCAAGAGAGCGGCACGTGGGAAATTCAACTGAGTATTATGGAAAGTCAGTCCATAAAATAATGACATCTAGTGTACAATTTACAGGATACAAACACAGCAGTATATTTAGGCAGCCATAAGGAACATTGGAGAGCACACATTGGTTTTCAGTGGAGGTTCCCTTTGAGACACTGGGTTTTATCAACTAATAGTCGACAAAGACACAAATGCTACATGTAATTGCCACTGGGAAGCTATGAGGTAATGTCAGATCAAGTAATCATGTTATTGTTTGCCCAAAATTATCCTCCTGAAGAGAGTCATTTGGAATAGTAGCCAAGGATGATGACTTTAGTAACTGTAAATGATACAGCTTCTTCTCTAGCTATAACTTTCTTTATAGTTTAGTCGAGAGTTGTAAAGCGAGATTTCTGATTAGGGGTCTTATATTGCCTTTTGATGGGCACCTGAATTTAATTGGCTGTTTTTTAACTACAATTCCACAATGTATGTTTACAATGTATCAGATTAGAGCCATTTTGTTAGAAACCAACAGCATGACAGACACACCATAATGTCATCACAATAATGTAATGTATAAGCTGGCTTTGAAGTGTTAATTATTTAACAAAATTAATAAAAGATGGTTCTCCATGTTCTCCATGTACAACAAAATAACGCACGCTCAAGGTCTTGAAAAACTGTGGATGCAGGAGCGGAATGCAAGTGCATTAAGCAGCTTTTGAAGAGCTCAAAAGTGCATTATTATGTTATACATGTAGGACATACAGGAACCATCTTCTATTTGTTTTATAATATAAAATTCTATCTACATGTAGCACGTACAAAGAAATGCTTGAGCATGAAATATAAGAAAATCAAGCACGCTGAGTGAGCAGCCAATGAAATCAAGTGTTCTTAGGATGCTCCCATAATTGATATATTAAACTGTATATGTCTGTCCTGGCTCTTATAGATGAAGTCAAACATTTAATGTGAAGACACAATGAAATGCACCACAAGATGCAGTTGTGTGAGGTAACTGATGTTCTCGCCATGTTGAGACGTCATTTGTGCATCTATAAGAGAACAGCACCACAGCAAAATGCAATCTACAATGTATTTACTTTATACAATTATTATAATTTGCCAACTTTCCCAACAAAATAGTGTGTGTGTGATCTTTTGAGTCATCAATGCATTTGCACTTTAATAGATCATAGCTATCGGACCAATCACATCACACATTTAGTCCTGTTTATTGTATAAATATATAATTTAATTAAGTTATTAGACAATGTAGCATTTGTAGTCATATAATATTGTACTGATGTTATAATAAACTTGATTGATTGGTCAGATGTTACCTTGAGCATTTCTTCATGAATTCCAAAGTGTGAATATGTGCTGAAGTAGGCACTATCCTCATCCTCTCCTGCTGCAGCTGCTGACAGGTCCCGCTGTGTTTTACCTGATGAACTGAAGATAGTACACGAGGCACCTCACCACACCACTCATGTGCTAGTCTTCAAGTACAGCCATCTTCCTTCGGTAGCCACAACTCAAAATGTGCCTCCCGAGAAAGAAGTCTGTGAATTTAGCCGAAAAGTTCCATACTGATGATGTTCTGTGGCCATGGGAATGGGCAATGCATGGTTAGGTGACTGTTGAATACAGGGTGACCACTTAATACACTGAGGGTGAATTGATAATAATTTGTTTGACTGAGAACTTTTCATGACTTTATATTGTGACTGCTAAATAGAGGGTAACTGCTAATACGAGGCTGCTTATTAAACACAGGTTTGTCTGTATATATAATTACCATGGTAATCAGATATACTAGCCAGTCAAATAATGCTGAAACCATCAGTATGGAATTTTGGGGCTCAAATCACAGAGTTGACATCTTTCTCGGGAGATGCGTTTTGAGTTGTGGCTTCATCAGGAACACAGCTGTATTCGCAGTGCTCATACGCTAAACTAATTAATTAATTAAAATCTGGAACCCTTCCTCGTAACCACCACTATGTACAGACAGCTCAAGTCTTGTATTTTTCTTTCTTAGAAGTGCAACACAGAGACATATAAAGAGCTTATTCCTCTTTAACACATTATTTTAAAGCTGTCATTATATATTTAGGTTGCTTTAGGCTACAGTCCCTTCATAACAAACTCTATCAATTTATAGATGAAATTTGTTTTATTAGGTAGATTACAGTTTATACTAATTAAAGCTAATGAGTCAGCACGTAAACCAAGATCTTTCCATCGACAGTTCTATAGTTACAGTATAAAAACACATACATGTAGTTAAGACTTAATTGCTACACGTTGACTACTTTTTTTCTGTTCGACAGGCAAGCAAACAAGTCATGTGTGGTCAACTGGTTTCCCTTGCATGAAATCAATGTGTTTCATGCCAAAAAAAAGATGATATATCAAGATTCTTAGAGGCAGGCTAGGCATACTTTATAATTGACAGGTGTGCACTAAAACAGTTTTGATTGGCTACTCTTATAATTTATTCGCCGACAGACATTATCTGTTGGTAAATTTGCTGCAAAACAAGCCAGATGAAAAGTCCCTCATCTTGTACCAACCCAGATCACATAAAAAAGTGGGCAGTGATAGAGTCTATACACAGGTTTGACCAGTAGGACACTATATATTGTTTGTTTCCCTGTGACGTCCAGCCATGTTGTAAATAAAAGTACACATCAAATAAAAAATACTCCCATGCATGTATGATTCTCATAACAATGGATTATTTATTTATTATCAATATTGCAGGGTTACACATACCTTGGAGTTGAAGTCTCATCATCCAGGAATGTCTTAGCAACAATTCTAGTGACAACGACGAGAGGTGAAAGAGTTAATATACAATAGAGCAGATTTTGTATGAGTGGAAAGTAATACAGCACGACTGTAGCCATACAGTAACTGTACTGTAACTTTGCTGTACTGTAACTCTGTAATGTGATTGGATCAGATGGTCAAAACAATGGGAAAACCAATTCAATGTCACGGCATGCTGTATGGACCGCGTCAGGCAAAAAAGGGCCTGGACGACATAACATGTAAAGGTCTTTTGAAATTGTACCATGTTTTTTGTACTTGTGGTGCAATTATGATATGCATCACGAGTGCCACATTGTGCTACTAACAAGTAGTGTTGATTTCATGAAATCGACAATGAAATTTACGATATTTTTACACAAGGGTTTGATTACAATAATTATTTTAGCAGGTGCAAATCATTCCCTATCATCAGACGATTGTTTCAAGGTGTAACTTGTATTATTGCTAAAATAATATTATGAGCTACGGGGAGCAGAATGACTGCAGAAAAGAATTTTTTTGGCCAAAAAGTTATCATCTTGTTCATCTTATTTATTTTTTACTCTTTAATGCCAGCAGGTATAAATGAATGTCACACATCAAAATCATCCCCTGACAAGATTCATAATTTTTGTGGTCATATTTGTAATCGGGCCCTTGCATCAAAATCACGTAAATTTCACCCGATTTTTGTTATTGACATTATAGTTAGGAATAAAATGTAGCGCTTCTCGTCAAGAATACAATACAATCTTCAACCTGTTATTAGGAACACCATCGTAGGAATTATTTAACTTTAATGTTGTCCGGGCCCTTTTTGCCTGATGCAGCCAGTATATGGTAACCATGCCGTAAGCTGTTGCCATAACCTGGGCAGCACAGCACTCATACGAAATCCACTCTATGACCAAAACAGAACAAACTTAAATAAGTTTTGCCATTAATTATGATCATCTTTTAATATACAATGTCAGTAGTCAGTAGTATTTTCACTTACTTAAACTTTAGGGTTTTCTCAGATACATTTTAAAATCTGGTCTATCTGGATTGTGTACATTTAAAGTAAGTTTTTGTTTCGGTTTACATGTGTATAATTATGTTTCAGTTATGATTGAACAACTACATGTAGTTGGTTTCTACTAGTTTTAACAATTAGACTACTTGTTCTCAGTTTCTATGGGTGATAGCCGACTCGGAGCAATGCTCATCATCAACAACATGATTGTATATTAGGCCACGATAGTTCAGCACTAAATTTCTCTGATTCTGATTGGATGAAATTCATCACATGATGTGATAGTTGTCATTCACTGATGCAAACTACATGTATCAGACATTATACATTGTAGTTCAACACAAAATTTTGGCACATATTCATTGGCCAAAAGTGATCATGTTACGTAATACAATGTAGTTGTCATCTGCTGACAGCAAAAGAAAATTTTGTGACGAACAATAATTAACAATTAGACCCGCAGCCCGAATGGGCTACGAGTCAATAGCCCATGAGACGCAGCCGAATGGGCTATTTAACTCGTAGCCCATGAGGGCGAGAGGTCTAATTGTTTTAGTATAAACTAACTAGTCGGACAGTAGAAATAATAGAAAGAAACAAATTGAAGTTGAAAAAATGTTATTATTTCGTGAAAATGCGTGCGGTTTTTCTCTACCATGGGCTATCACAAATAGACCTATAGTAGCGTAGCCAATCAGAATGCAGGATTTGTAATAGTCCACTAGTTGGTTTATACTAATGACAAATAGTGTGTGTCTGTCTCAGAACCATTGGCTGATAGTTTACCACACACTTTTGTTATACATTGTAATAGTTTCTTGGTTTGACACGCACACTTGATTGTTTAATAGAAACTTAATTCCAAGCTTATACTCTACATGTACACTATTAAACTGTTAAATATGATACAATAAATATAAATTACTAAATATATGAATAATTCATGATGCAAAAACAAGGAAATCACCAACCGATAAGTGATCTTTAAATCTGATACAGATTTTGTCCTGATTTACATAAACTTTGGCTTCAATTTTCTCGTCCAAAAATAAGTTGTATTGCCAAAATAACTGAAAACATGACTACAGATCTAGACATTTGATAAGTGCAATAAATAATTTGTGTCCAATCTTTATGGGATTTACAAACTCTCACTTTCAGTTCGAGTTTGTAAATCGCATAAAGATTGTCTGCTCATTCTTTATCTAGTACTTAAAACTTCGAAGAAGTACATTTATTTTGTAGCTCTACCTTCACAGGCATTAAATAAATGTACATGTATGATATTAACCCATTTGACATAATTATGGCCTCCAATTTAAATATGAATATAAGTTCTCACTTCTGTACTGACTAACGTGGTGTTGACATTACCACATAAAAGCATTTTCACTAAACAGTAGTAATTGGATACCATTTTCCAAATGCCAGGTCTATGTCCAGAACAAACTTAAGAACAGCTCATTTGCTTGAAGATTTCTAAATTTATATGTAAAAGTAATGTACATGATTGTATCTAACTACATGTATATGAGGTAAATATTGTACATTCTCACGTTTGGCAGGTAATTTAACTAACCTGAGTTGACTGATGTCGTCTCTGGCCTTAGCAAGGTCCGCATCTGCTCTTGATCCTTTTTCTTCCATAACACACAATCTGAGAATAATTAAAACATTAATTCCTATAGTTCCCTCAAGTCCCTGAAATATACCACAGCAACACTTTGCGGTGATGGGTCCAGGCCCACAACCTCCACCATTGTTATTATTACCACCATCATATCCCTAGTTAAACACTTGACTTAAGTACTTGTACTTAAAGTACTAACGTAAGGGACCAAGCCCCTAACATCCATAATAAGTAATATAATTATGCATGTACATGTACATGTATATGATTGTATAACTGATGTGAAATACATCTGGGATGAATACAAATGAATGTAAATACACTTCTGTCAGTTGAATATATTACAACTTATGGCTATTCCTAGGTACGTTAAACATCGGAATCCTTAATTCCAGAATTCTGGAAATCCTGAGCACTTAACCGAGTGTTGTGACTGCGGTGTTGTTATAACAATTAATCACAGAACCATGGCACCATTTACATGTACAGTACAGCTCAAAAAGAATGCACCCGCAAGAAGTCCCGCAAGAACTTCTTGCGCCGCAAGAACCCGCAAGAAGTTAATAACCCGCTTTTTGCGGCTCACCCGCAAGAACACGCAAGAAGTTTAAGAAGTTGATAGCCCGCTTTTTGCGGCTCAGCCGCAAGAACGCGCAAGAAGTAAAGAGTGGATAATCCGCTTTTTGCGGCTCAACTGCAAGACCACGCACAAAGTTAAACAATACAAAAAGTTTCAAGTCCAAACTTCGAAACGCGAGTACAATGCACGCTCGATCGTGGTTTGTTTACAAGTGTATACGGCAAATTTATTTAGAAAGACTTTCGGTAATATTTTTGAAAAACTTATTTTCAAAGACATAGATGTATTTAACAATTTGCTTTGATTCGTTTATGGTAGTGTTTATTATTCCCCTTATTTAACTGTTTCTTTCGTTTTGCCAGGTTTCCCAGGTTTTGCAGTTCGATCCTGGTAAGACTAAGAGTATAGTTTTACACGGTTTCATTGCCAACTTGGCTTCAGAAAGTGCAGCGATCACTGGCTCAGACTGACACGTTCACGCCTGACTGATTTGCACGTGGAGAAATTCAGACGGCAAGAACTTGAGATTTTAATTTCGAAAATATGCCTTATATTAGGACTGCGAACATTTGCAATGATTTGAGCCGAAACCTTGAGCAACACAGGGATGTGCTATAAATGTGAAACTACAGACGCTTAAGTTTATTTGATGTTATGCTTTGCACGGCAAACTATAAAGCTGGCCTCGCAACACCGGTATTTATAACGGGAACTGAAGCGATCGAGCGGCCGTTGTTTGTTATTATTTTGTGCCGAAAGCTCAGGCTTCCATATTACATTTTAAGTAACGATTTTCAGTAAGGTTATCAGAATATATGGGAGGATGCGTTATAAGCGAGCTGTGAAGCAGCAAGGAGGTAAGTGCTTTCGCCGATATACACAAACGGCGGTGATAAATATTATAAAGAAGTGTGAAAGGCGAAAATATTTTGGGCTGCTGTCTCGGAGTTTTTACGTTTAATATTTCTGAAGTGTTTGTCTTATTTAATAGTCAGCTGAACACATGAGCGGCGGTGGGATTCAATAAAGAACACAACTCTTATTAGGGCCATTTGTCATATAATCAACCAAGCTATTATTAGCGAAAAGTTGCACTTGGATTTAAGATGTGAAATTTCACTTCCAAAATGCGATAAATTTGCTGCATAGTTTGTGTTTGTTGTTCTAATATATTTCTTTAGTACTTTAATTTGATGTTTCCCGCAGAACGTGAACCTCAGTCTGCAAAATGTAACTTAATTGTTTCTTTCCAGTCGAAGGGACGACTTCGCGTTAATAAGTAAGAGAGTTTCAACCCGTTTGAATTTAAAGTTGAACTTCTTGCGGTTGAAGTTCTTGCGGTTCTAACTTCTTGCGTTTAAGACGTTCTTGCGGGTCTAACTTCTTGCGGTTGATAATTAATTATAAGCGCAAAAAGAAGCGCAATAATCAACTTCTTGCATCCGCAAAAAGAAGTTCTTGCGCGTGCATTCTTTTTGAGCTGTACTGTACATGTATGTCTGGGTGTATGTTTAGCTCTAGATGGTTGGAAATACAGAGAACTCAACAGAACTGAACAAATGCACAAGATTGCTACTAACAATGTAATTCAACCTTAATTGCCTCAAAACAGGACAGCACAGGGGAAGATTTATAGTACGTAGAAACTGACATTCAGTGAGCCAACAGAGCATACAGTACTGTACAATGTACATGTAATATAACTTCAGGGCAAACGTACGAGCCAGACAGTACCATTCGAAACAAGCCATTGCAATTGGCTTACCCAATAAACACCCTACATATAACCTTTACAACAAGCAGTACAAAAACAATAGAGCTACAGTTTAATGGTCCAATCAGAATACAGGTATCGAGCGGTCTTGTATTACTCTAACATACCGGTAACTTGTTCCTCAAAATTAGAGAGACAATGATTGGCAAACAATTTTCTGATGAACGGAAATTAACAGAGAAAGTAGACTCCAAACTTCAAGAGATTAATATTATGGAATATCGCTGGCAAATTATTTCGGCAGAAACTGAATAAGAAGAGTTCTAATCCTGAGAGTAATCACACTGTACTACAACTAGTAGGTATTTTTATTACAACAAGAGGCCCTGAGTGGCCTTAACTCAGGCCACCTAGGAATAGGTGAATACATGTAGTTCATGGAGTTCTAGCATATTTTTGTCTACATGGTTTGTGCTGGGGGAGCCACTGAGATAATTGATTCACTACTCATGCTTGCGATAATATATATATAATGGAATGGACCTTTTGCAGGAATACAATCACGTGGTTATTCTAAATGGCAAACAAATCTTAATTCATATATTTAAAGGAACTTGTACGAGATCGGTAGTGTTATTAGCAAAACCTGTTTGTAAATGCTATTTTCCCCCTCCAACCGACTGTTGATCTTTTTAAAACAGTGTTTTAAAGATAGCTTGACAAGAGCATCCATGGCAATTTATTTCCCATGGAGATCACAAGCTCATGCCCAATTCATTCGTTAAAGGGAACCTCGGCTGAAAACAATGTTTGTTCTCAAGTGTTTGTTATGGATGGATAAGTCTACTGTTATGTTTGTCTCCAGTAAATTGTACACTAGATCTAGTGTATAGATGTCATTTATGCATCGATATTCCTGCCACTAAAGCTCATTTGAATTTCCTGCGTGCTGCCATCTTGGATCTCATGACGTCACAGTGTTGCCCCTATTGTTGCACAACAAAAGAGCTATTGTTTTCTACCAATAGGGGAAACACTGTGACATAATAAAATCCAAGATGGCAGCACGCAGGAAATTCAAATGAGTTTTATCGACAGGAAAATTGGTGCATCGATGACATCGAGTGTACAATTTACTGGAGACAAAAATCTTGCCATTTCCATCAAAGAAACCTTCGGTTTCAGCAAAACTTTGCTTGCGTTTGGCCTGCACTCATGTGGTGTTAGTTATGTTGAATAAATATCTGGGTAAATAACATCCTTCGGCTGATTGAAGGCTTTCCCACGAATGAAGTTTTGAGAAATGGGATTCCAAATTTGAGAGAAATTTCCTCTGATATTATCTCTCCCGGGCTTCTGCCATCTCATTTTCACTAAGTTGTGTAAATAAATTAAGTGACCCAGGGTCCCGAGCGATACCAAATCTGATTGATTGACCCTGTCACGTGTTGACTCAGCCACACTCGCAACAACACAAAATAAAAATAATTATACACTTTCCAACTTGTTCTGACCAAAGGCATAAATTATATACTATAGGAAAATCACATGCCTTATGAGGTAATTCCACATTAATTGCACGAGAAAACCGATATCGCCCAAGTCGCTTCGACAAGGGCGATATCGGTTTTTCAAGTGCAATTTATCGTGGAATTACCGAGTCAGGCATGTGATTTTCCTTGAATTGCATAGTCCGATGAATTACTTGAAAATTTAGTACTTTTGTTGATATTTTGCTAAGTTATAAATAGCGTGCGTAGTCTACAGTGGTGATTCCACTCTGAATCACCACTCCGTCTCAGCCAATCAGCGTCTGATTTTGCAAATGCACCGTGCGATTCAGCTTTGGCTATGCGATTCTACCAGTAATCAGAATGATAGCCATGCCTAGTTAACCTGCCTTTACTAAGGCAAGACCCATATTATATGGAAACTTTATTTAAGTCAATTTACTATTATCATTGATACATACTGTATAACATAAAATCTGCATTATCTACGATTAAAGTTGTACAGGAATTTCAAAAAACAATTGTCTGATAAAAGCCTAGCTAGATGAGCTAGCTGAAGACCAAAAAGGGAATGGGTCTCAATCACTGAATATTTTAAAATAAAAGTCGAAGAAGTGGATAAGCTGTACGGTCAAGGCATGGCTATTTTAGATATTATTTTACTGAATTAACACTTCTGTATTTAATTCCGAGCACAAC
Organism: Actinernus sp. WN-2022; assembly: GCA_030867875.1. Taxonomy (NCBI): domain Eukaryota; kingdom Metazoa; phylum Cnidaria; class Anthozoa; order Actiniaria; family Actinernidae; genus Actinernus; species Actinernus sp. WN-2022. Next base: position 1,920,013 of record JAOWCC010000655.1, on the reverse strand, counting down.
ATTTAATTCCGGCATGTGGCTTTACGGCCCTTCTGATAAGGGTTGACCTTTGAAAAGCCCTTATCATTAGGGATTATATTCAAAATGCCCTAATGATTAGGTGTTTGGCAAGCCACATGTGTTCATATCCCCTAATGATTAGGGGATAGCCTGTAAAATCCCTTAGCATCAGGGGTTTTACTGCAAAAGCCCTAATGGTAAGGTCCTTTCAACACATACCTGAACTGAAAGCGTTGACAGATTTCTAAACATGAGATCTTTGAGCCTAAATTAGAACTCGATATGTGACAAGGAAATCGCTATTCCATCAGTTATACCGACACCTGAAACAATAAACAAATATCACTTGCGCATGGAACAGAATCGTATTAATAAAACGCATACGAAAGCATCTACACGTTGTCAGTAATGGTCACTTACCTTCTACGTACTTCAGGAAGGCTATCAGGCATTTCGTGTACGTTCCAAGCGAGTTCAAGATAAGTTGGCGGGAAGTGTCATCTTCCTTTATTGGGCCGTTAAGCTCTCAGCTACCGAGAGCGATTGCAGTTGGATTCATATTTTATGAAGTTTTCCGTTTTACACTCAAATCTCACCCTTGTTAGGACAGACAGAACAGCGAGACAACCGAACGAGAGGCTAATCTATGCAATGTTTTGCAAGACTTGGACCGCAATGTAACATGAGCTTTAACTCGTTGCAGTCGACCTGATCGGACCTACGACACGTACGTTGGGATCAAATTCCCTCATGCGTAAATACCATTCACTGAATAGGAGACTCGATACTACAGCAATCCTTCTAAACGAGATTTCCGTTTTTGCGTTTCTTTACTTTCGAATATTTGTTAGTTTGACATAAAATATATGAATTTGCGATCTTCAGAGTAGAAACAAACACGGTGACAGTCTACACTTTAGTCTCCATTTCCCCATGTACTTTTCTTGAATTGATACACCAGCTACATTATCAAGAGAAATACTGACACTGATATGCTTTATAGTGTTGAATGAGATATGTTTACTGAATGATGTTCATGACCTAGGCATTCTATTAGGCCCGGAGTAGCCAATCGATGAAATCGATGATCGGAAATCCAATCGATATCAATCGATAAAATTAGTTAATTGATATCGATTGGTATCGGTCAATCGATGACCAATCGATAGTCACAGAAAAATTATCAATCGATGAATATCGATTGGCATTTTCGATTGATATCGATTGAGCCTGACACGTTAATTTCGCGATTTTGGGGTGTGCTTAATTTTCGCGAATCTTCTAAAAGGAAACGCAATGGAATATCATGTTACTAGCGGCAAACTTCACCGGAAAACGTACATACACTGGCAAAATGGCACGAGCATCAGAAGGTAGTACAGATAGCTTTCCATTTACTGTATAGTGAAAGGATACCATAATTGTTTATTTGATGTGGCCGTTGGAGATACGTTTACGATACGTTACTTTACCTACCTGCCGTTGTTTATATTAATCCTTTCAAAAATCGATGTCAATCGATGTCAATCGATTGCAATCGATATCAATCGATAAGATCAGAAAGATTTGGTCCATCGATTGTTCATCGATTTCCAATATCAATCGATTGATTGGTATCGATTGGCATCGATTAATATCGATTGGCTATGCCGGGTATTAGGATATCCGCACAACTTGTCCAAAACAGTTCCCCCATAAGATCAATGTGAGATGAGCTAGTGAATGTCTAGTTGTACGGCAGAATGTACTTTAACTTAGCAGAGTAATAGTCCGAGAAAACAGCCGTCTCTCATGGCGGTTCATTTGGCTAGTAGAGTACATGAACGTACAATTTCACAACTTAATCAATATACATAGCCCTAGCGATTAGGGCGTTTGCGATATATTCCGCCGAGTAACGTAGATTTCAAAACCTATTCAATATACATAGCCCTAGCGATTAAGGCTTTTCGCGATATGATCCGCCGAGTAACGTAGATTTCGAAACCTAACCAATATACATACAATGTAGCCCTGGCGATTAGGGCTTTTCGTGTTCTATTCTAAATACAGCAATCCTGCTAAACGAGATTTCCGTTTTTGCGTTTCTTTACTTCAAAATATTTGCCAGTTTTACATAAAATATGAATTTGCGATCTTCAGAGAACAAGTTACACGGTGGCAATCTGCATTTTAGTCTCCATTTCCCCATGTTCTTCAAGAGAAATACGACACTAATATGCTATATAGTGTTGATATGTTTACTGAATGATATAATTGATATAATGTTTGTTTTTAATCTTCTTGTTTACATTTTATTACCTGGGCATTTATAGGACAGGAATTCGATTAGCATATCCGGACAACTCATCCAAATCAGTTTCTCATAAGATCCCACGTGTGATGAGCGAGCAGAGAACAGGAATGTACAGAGCCCTAACGATTAGCTAGTAGGGCTATTTATCGTCTACCCCACCGACATTAGTTGTGAAATCTAAGTTAATAGTGTATTTGGCATTGTTACATGCAGAGAGCCCTAGAAATTAGGGCTTTTCGCGTTCTATTTTGCCGAGTAACTTAAGCTTCAAAACCTAATCAGTATACATAGCCCTAACGATTAGAGCTTTTCGCGATATATTCCGCCGAGAAACGTAGATTTCAAAACCTAATAAATATACATAGCCCTAGCGATTAGCCGGCTTTGCCGTGTTCTATTCCGAGATCTAATTTATTCGGTACTGTTACTGTATAGTGCCCTAACGATTAGGGGTTTTCGCAATGTATCCCGTGATTAGGTTTTGACATCTAACTTACTCGGTCCTGTTAATATACAGATCCCTGACGATTTAATAGGGCTTTTCGCGTGCTATTAATTAACCCATTATTTAAAGGCACCGGTACGAGATCGGTGTTATCAGCAAAACCTGTTTATAAATTCGATTGTCGATCTTTTTAAAACAGCGTTTTAAAGTGTGTTTGCTATAAAGCTTTTCCCTTGGGCTCAAGAGCGCAGTTCATTCGTTATTGAAGTGATATATCAGTACGTGACTGTTTCCTACAAAAGGCCTGTCGGGGCAAATACAATAGCCTGCGAAAACAGTATTCTCTATTCGAGGGCCAAGAGGGGGCTCGCTTTTGGCCTTCGAATAGGGACGGCTGTTTTGGCAGGCTACAAATGAAATTACAAATCTAGCGATAACTGCAGTAGCACCTGGGCCGGTGTCAGTCATGGAAGATGGTGACGCGCAAGTGCATTCCGAACTTGAAAGGAGACTAATGCAAAGGAGAGGCGGATTACCAAGGTAACACATTACTCACTGCTCTGCGCCATGCAAAACAAATTATACAGCTAGATGGTATTAAATTCCTATGAAGACCCTGTTCCAGACCCACTCTCACTCGTGTTTCAAGACCTGGCGCATAAAACACAGGAATTGGCGCGTGATCTGTTGATAAAAACTTGTTGAAAAAGTACGAAACGTCATCCTATGTTTTGAGCCTATATAATTAGTATGGCTTAATTGAGCCACATTTTATTTAGACAAAAAAGGCTGTCACATATACTTTATTCCTAAACAGGTCCAGTTAAAAGGTGTTCGTTCCTCACTTACGGCTTCAAAGTCTGGCGTTACGAGGAAAACAAAGCCAAAGAAATCAGAGGTGCTGACAAATCCAGAAGCTAAGAGGAGAGCCACAATAGGAGAGAAGAGAAGGAACCCTGATACAGTTGATAAGCAGCTAGGTCCTCGGGAGAAAAGACAGAGAAAGCGTGTTGGTGATTGAAAGACGTGCTAACGACAGATAGACAAATGTTTAATTTGTACCCTTTTTACATAGAAATAAGCGGCAATGTCCGCGGTTGCTTATTCATATCTTAACACCGAGTCATTTAAATCGAAGCTCATCTACGGATTACAATGAGATAACACTTTAGTTTATTTTGATGTATAACTCTCGTATTTTACAATCATATCTTTACGCATTTCTTTAACATAGTTGGGTACCCTGGATACTAGAGGTTCTAAGAGTAAAGCGCGAATCTTGGTAGAACACAAAAAGCCTTAATAGTTAGGGCTCTGTATATTGAGGCAGAATAGAAAACGTAGAGCCCTAACAGTTGGGGCTCTGTATATTGAGGCAGAATAGAAAGCGAAAAGCCCCAATAGTCAGGGCTCTGTATATGGAGGCAGAATCGGAAAGCGAAAAGCCCCAATAGTTAGGGCTCTGACAGTAACTGACGAACTTAGATGATTTCAAAGCCTAATCTCGAAATATATCACGAAAAGCGCTAATCGCCAGCGAAAATGCCTAATAGTCAGGGCTCTGTATATGGAAGCAGATTAGAAAGCGAAAAGCCCCAATAGTTAGGGCTCTATATATTAACAGTAACTGACGAACTCAGATTTCAAAGTTAAGCCTAATCTCGAAATATATCACGAAAAGCCCTAATCGCCAGGGCTATGTATATTTCATGATTAGGTTTTGAAATCTACGGTACTCGGCGGAATATATCGCGAAAAGCCCTAATCGCTATAACCTGAGTATCAGGCCCTTTTTTTGGGGGGGGGGGGGGGGGGAGAAAGAAAAGAGGGCCTCACAAAAATCCATTCACTGGCGCGTGTTCAGCATCCAAAATCTGGATGTTGAACAAGACTAAAAACTGAATGTGAACGCGAGCTTCACGGCCGTGAACACTGCACCAGCGAACTGAAATCTCTCTTAAACTCGATTTAAATGGATTTCATAAAAGCATTGGAAGCCGCTTAACAGTTCTTTCCAAATAGTATTCTTAAGCCTGCACAAAAACTGTCTCGAAGGCATGTTTCTCGAAAGAAACTGGACGTCCTGCGGAGTGTTGCCTGCGGGAATTTTATTCCGATCTTCTCACAGGTCTGGAAACCGGGAAAAACAACGGGGAAAACAAAGATCGTCACCATACGTCATTGTAGCCCTCAGTCAGGTCAGTCCACTGAAGCTGATAAAAACACAGCAAGTTGAAGAAGGTTCGGCTTGCAGCGATGGAACTTTTTCACATTCAAAACAAAACAAAGAAAAACATTTCCCATGGCAACATAAACTTAACTCAAAACCTTCGAGAGAATTGGCCTATATCATTATGACGTCAAATCAAAACAATCTATTGTTTAAACGCTAAGGATCACGGTCGTGGGGGGAGGGGTGGGACAAAACAGCGACACACAAAGGAAATCGCTATCAAATGCATTTTGTAGAACGTAGAATAGCGGTAACAGCCACCAAATACGGTAAATATTGTGGGATAAACAGTAATACAGCTGATATCTGGAAACCAGACAATTCGAAGTAAAATTTTCCTCAGCAGAGCAGATTTAGTTCAAAATTCTATTGTTCATGTCGATTCTGTTCCCCTCATAAACAAGCAGTGACGTCATAATGACATAGGGCAATTTTAGGCTTATTATCCTTGAAGGAACAACAGAACTGTGTTAGTCGTAGCACAAAACGCCCTAATCGCTAGGGCTGTGTGACATATTTAGAATGGAACACGAAAAGCCCTAATCGCCAGGGCTACATTGTATGTATATTGGTTAGGTTTTGAAATCTACGTTACACGGCGGATTATATCGCGAAAAGCCCTAATCGCTAGGGCTATGTATATTGATTATGTTTTGAAATCTACGTTACTCGGCGGAATATATCACGCAACACCCTAATCGCTAGAGCTGTGTGACATATTTAGAATGGAACACGAAAAGCCCTAATCGCCAGGGCTACATTGTATGTATATTGATTAGGTTTTGAAATCTACGTTATACGGCGGATTATATCGCGAAAAGCCCTAAAGGCCTAATCGCTTAGGGCTATGTATATTGATTAGGTTTTGAAATCTACGTTACTCGCCGGAATATAGCGAGAAAAGCCCTAATCGCTAGGGCTATGTATATTGATTAGGTTTTGAAATCTACGTTACTCGGCGGAATATATCGCGAAAAGCCCTAATCGCCAGGGCTATGTATATTGATTAGGTTTTGAAATCTACGTTACTCGGCGGAAGATATCACGAAACCCCCTAATCGCTAGGGCTGTGTGATTAGGTTTTGAAATCTACGTTACACGGCGGAATATACCACGTAAAGCCCTAATCGCTAGGGCTCTCTGTTAACAATGCCGAATACAATGTTAACTTACATTTTACAACTAACGTCGGTGGAGAAGAGGATAAAAAGCCCTGCTAGCTAATCGTTAGGGCTCTGTCGTACATTCAAGCACTCTACTAGCCAAATGAACTGTCATGAGAGACGGCTGTTTTCTCAGGCTATTACTCTGCTAAACATTAACTACCTCATCTCACATGGATCTTATGGGGAACTGTTTTGCTAATAGAATGCCTACCTTATTATAGGAAATTAACAATGCACGTTGACAACGCGAAAAAAATTAACGTTACACTAAATTAACGTGAATTTTTCAAAAGTTAGGTTTACATGCATTAAATTAACGCGAATTTTTCGATAAGCATCTTGCTTTATTTACTGCGATTTTCATAATTCTGCAAACTCGCACTTTACATTTCTGAACGCCAAACTGCGTTTTGGCTTCCGTCAATAAAACCTTCCAAGACAAGTGCACGGATGTTTCTAAGTTTTTTTTAAAGCCGAAAATTTGGGTTTGAAGCCTAACTAGACCCTATCAATTCAAAAGATCTTTCAAAGCCTCACGGTGAAATCACCAAGAGCTGCTCACTCGTTTGATTGACGGAAACCAAACCGCAATAGTGACTCTGAAGAGCCAATAGAGGAGTCATGAACTAATAAGGTTTTGAAATGAAATAAAGGTGCTTTAAAATAACAATGTTGTAAAATAGCGTGCATTAAATTTACATCTACATTAATTAAGATACATTAAATTAACGCGAATTTTGTAAAATCGCGTTAATAAAGTGCATTGTTAATTTCCTATAATAAGGTAGGTCATGAACATCATTCAGTAAACATATCTCATTCAACACTATAAAGCATATCAGTGTCGTATTTCTCTTGATAATGTAGCTGGTGTTCAATTCAAGAAATGTACATGGTGAAATGGAGACTAAAATGCAGACTACCACCGTGTTTGTTTCTACTCTGAAGATCACAAATTCATATATTTTATGTCAAACTGGCAAACATTTTAAAGTAAAGAAACGCAAAAACGGAAACGTCGTTGCTTTAGTATCGAGTCTCATAGAGCGGTTTTCAATTGAGTGTAGTGAAACCAAACGCAAATTACCCTCAGGCAGCCAATCATAGCAGCGAGTAATCACAAGTAACTCATAAATGGCTTCCCTGTGAGCCAATGACAAACCAAAGCAAAGCCAAAACCAATTTACGTTTGGTTTTACTGTGGATTCTGATTGTTTGGTTTACTTTCTCAGCCAATAGGACAGCTTAGTAAACGCAAAACCAAAACACTTCCGACACTCAATTGAAATCCGCTCTATTCAGTTAATGGTATTTAGGCGTGAGGGAATTTGATCCCAACGTACGTGTAATGTCGTAGGTCAGATATTTCCGATCAGGTAGTCTGCATCGAGTTAAATCTAATGTTACATCGCGGTCCACGTCTTGCAAAACATCGCAGTGATAGATCAGCTTCTCGTTCGGTTGTCTCGCTGTTCTTTCTATCCTAACAAAGGCGAGATGTGAGTGTAGAACGGAAAACTTCATAAAATATGAATCCAATGGCAATCTCCTTCGGTAGCTGAGAGCTTAACGGCCCAACAAAGGAAGATGACACTTCCCGCCAATAATTTATAGTGATCTCCCTTGGAACGTACACGAAATGCCTGATAGACTTCGCGAAGTACGTGCAAGGTAAGTGACCACCACTGACAACGTGTGGATACTTTTTATGCTTTTTATTAATACGATTCTGTTCCATGCGCAAGTGATATTTCTTTATTTAGGTGCGAGTGATGGAATAGCGATTACCTTGTCATATATTTCTGGCTAAAAGCTCTCATGTTTAGAAATCTGTCAACGCTTTCAGTTCAGGTATGTGTTAAAAGAACCTTACCATTAGGGCTTTTGCAGTAAAACCCCTGATGCTAAGGGATTTTACAGGCTATCCCCTAATCATTAGGGGATATGAACACATGTGGCTTGCCAAACACCTACATTGTAATCATTAGGGCATTTTGAATATAATCCCTAATGATAAGGGCTTTTCAAAGGTCAACCCTTATCAGAAGGGCCGTAAAGCGACATGCCGGACTTAAATGTTGTGCTCGGAATTAAATACAGAAGTGTTTCAGATGACTATCCTTGTTGTACAGACTACATATTTTGAAATACAATGCTGTATTATATGGGCAACAGTATTTTGCCAGGATCTAAACCACTTGTAGAATCCAAATCTCACTCGCAATAGGCAAAATATATAAATACATCACTCATCTGCTGGATGTATGACATTTTCTGAACTACAAAGATGGCGGCAGGTTTGTGAAAATCACAAAGGAAGATGTAAACAGCTTAAATGAGCAGCAAGGAAATGAACCACCTCATTAGAAAATGAACCACCTCGTTAGAAAATGAACCACCTCGTTAGAAAATGAACCACCTCGTTAGAAAATGAACCACCTCGTTAGAAAATGGACCACCTCGTTAAAAAATGCAAAATAAGAATTTCTCAACTACAATGAAGAGACAAGAGAACCCGACAAAATTCTCCCATGAGATCTTCTAAAGATCATAAAGAAGTTTGTACTGACAGTAAGTAAAATGAATAGATGAGTTCTTAGAGGAGTATATAAAAATTAATTGTCCATAACTATATTATTATTTAATAGAAAATTACATGGTGGTCTGAAGATATGAAGTTTATCCTCTCAAGTCCAGAATGTTCACTCGTTCGCTGTGCTCACTCGTGAAATGTTTTAACTCTTGAGGATAAACTTCATATCTTTGCACCACTGTACACATGTTGTGTTACATGTAAACATCCTCTAATACTACAGGTATTCAATTGCAGTTTATAATTAAAAGTAAATTAATGTACTTGCCTTCTCTTCAGCTCCATATAATCAGCCAATGGCACAGTCTGATCTGCAAACAGAAAAAGAAGATTCAATCGAATAACTTTAAAATGTTAAAAAATTTATCAGTGACTGTCACAAAATGGCTGTATTACCAACACTAGAGATCAAAGTTACTTGTATTATAATCTTACAATATCATGCAAGCAGTTAATAATGAATAATGAATAATGAATAATAAATAATGAATAATGAATAATGAATAATGAATAATGAATAATGAATAATGAATAATGAATAATGAATAATGAATAATGAATAATGAATAATGAATAATGAATAATGAATAATGAATAATGAATAATAAATAATGAATAATAAATAATAAATAATAAATAATAAATAATAAATAATAAATAATAAATAATAAATAATAAATAATAAATAATAAATAATAAATAATAAATAATAAATAATAAATAAAGTACTTTAATAATTGCCACTCCCCACTGTGGACATGATTTAAGAGGAGAAAAATGTACAATTTAGCTCCCTTTATTTGTATTTATTTGGTGAACTATTGTGATTTAATTTAATTTATAGTTACTTTTAATATTCATTAATATTTATTATGTTCAGTGTTAAGTGAGATCAGTGTTGGCCATGCTTTAATAGCCAGTACAATGCCAATATACAGTCATGTACAATGTATAAATGTAATTAGTGCTGCTACAATTTGTAGTTACATTTATATATGTATACATTGGAGTTATCTAGTACATATTAATTATGCAACCAGCCAGTAATTTGTATTTTCAGTTTTCACATGGTTTCAATTATCCAGAATAAATCGAACTTTGTATTATTATCTTATAATCTACAAACAACTAGGATCTCAGTAGGGATTGAATTAAACTGAAATTACCTGACCTTGAACAACCTTTCCCTATTACTGCTCAAGTTGACAGTGCCGTGTTAAAACACCTTCATGCAAATGTGTATCAATAAATCACTGTCGATTTCTAGATAAGTTTAATTGTTTATTACATGTAGTACCCCCATATGGGATGCCATTTAGCTGTGGATTATCACAATGGATGCTATCTTCCTTCTCCAGTGGGATGGCACTTTCAAAGTCTGTAACAGAAAAACAGAACTTCATAATACAGCAGGGAAAACCAATCAATGGTAAAATTAAAACCGTTTCAAGTACAGTAAAGTAACAGTTACTGACAGTAGAAGATTTAAAAACTGTTATGTTAGTACATGTATCTATATATGGGGACTGTATAACTATATTTTGTATAACTTTATTTAATTTAGACACCAGACATCAATGAGTTGGGAAACTCGTAAACTGACTGACCCACACAGAGACCGACGTGACAATGGCTACATACTGTTAATGTACATCTAAGGGTTTGGGATGCAGTATTAAGCTGAACAAAGTTTTCCGGTACTAAACAGCTTTTAAATGTTGTATTTATTTAAGCACCATCCAGCAATAACCTCTGCAGTTATGAGCACGTAGATGGAATAATAATTATTGTCACGTTAAGCTCGGAGTACTAGACAAAGTAAATGAAAATATATTTTTCCATTACCCTCATTATCTAAGGCACAGACAATTTCAAGCCCTTCTTACGAAAAACCTTCCAACCTTTACCTACAATATCGGGCCGTGTTCAACAAACAATAACATACAAAGGAGCTACTGAAATGAAAATTCAAGGCACCAGTGAGTTTCTGGACTTATGATTTACATTGTATTTAAAAGCCAATTTGTAAATTTTGCAAATCATGATTCATTGGAAGGTTTGATATTAGGTTGTTATAATTACAGGTTTTGTTAACAGGTTTTGCTCGAGCAACTAGAATTTTTTGCTAATATGCTAATTTTTTTCATTTGCAGCGTGGACGTTTTTATAGCTAATAAAACCTTAGGAAACAATGAGAAAATAATAAATTCAATTTAGCATGGTGCCTTGTATTGAAACCTTTGTGCATATCGTGGAAATAGGCTATTTTTTGTATACATTGTACATCATTATGACGTCATAAATATATTTGTGTACCCTTAGAAAATAGCCAGTTCAATTTTTTGGGGAATTTTATCAATGAAATGCATTTGGCTAACACTCACAAGTCATATAGTATTCTCTTTAAAAATATTTTTATTGTCGGCAATCTGATTTAAGCTTGAAGTATAAAAATAGTGAATCCTCCATAATTTTGAACATATTTATTGTAGAAAGTTCAATTTTTTGCAAAATGAATGTATTTCATAAAATTAAGGCATTCTGATGACGTACAATGTACAATGTAATATGTTTGAAACATGTTTTAAAGGTTAATTTTCACAAAAAAGGAGGCAACCCTTATGATGTCACAACAACGTCAGAATACAGAAACAATTGCCCCCACCCCCCCCCCCCCCCCCCCCAAACAACATTTTGTCAAATTTAGAGTAGAAGTAAGGACATGGTGTTAGTTTTACATTTTCTGTCACACTCAACCCCACCATTTTTATGGTTATTTGTGCCCGGCATGTATGTTGATATGTCTGGATACGTCATAATTATTTTTTTGCAATTCGCTGTGTACATGTCACAACTCACCATACCACAGCAACCCGTCATCTGGTAAAACTGGATGAAGAAATTCCTCACTTTCCCATGGAAATGGAGGTGATGTAATGTTGTGAACACTTGAAGGAGCTGGTGCCTTGAAAATCATGACATAGACCTTGTTACTATCTCAAGGTTTAGTGAATATTCAGTATACATATATTATCCCTTCCCCTCCCCACAAATAATAATAAAATAAAAAAACCTTCAGTAATGCTCCAGCTACTGCCTCATCCTCAGGCATCTAAAATAATGTGCGAACACACACAAACATGGAGCATGACGTCTAAAATAATGTGCGAACACGCACGAACATGGAGCACGCCGTCTAAAATAATGCACGAACACGCGCGAACATGAAGCGCGACATCTAAAATAAATGTGCGAACATGCGTGGGGTGATGGGATCAGAACTCTTTGTGCTCCGCACTCGACCCAGACGCTTCGCGCCAGCTATCTTGTGCTCCGCGCTTGATCCACGTACCCACACGCTTCATGCCTCACTCGATCGCTCGGGTCGCAAATATCGCTCAATTAAATATGCCTGGGGATGAGGCAGCTCCAGCTAAGAATAGCATGAACGGCAAAGAATATAAAAGATGCTAATTTTCTATTCTTCTTTCTCATAATTTCACTGGATGATACATGTACTTACTTCTAATCAATAGAAACCCATCCAAATAATGCTTTTTATTCAATCACTTTTGAAGTATGAATTTATTTTTGATCAAACTATGGTTTAATTTCGAAGACCATTGTATAAGTGGGGAAAGTTATCAAATTTGAAATTGAAATATCTTTGTTTTCTCCCTTTCCGATTGGCTGGATGGTGGCTTCTTTGAGTTTTCACAGTAAAAAGAACCCATAAGCATAAAACATAATTAATACTTTATTTTCTGGGTGTAGTTAATTAATCTAACATAACTTTAGCTCAATGAGTAGATCTAAACATGAAAACACTCATATCAAAATTCATTTCACTGTGTTTTGTGTCAAAGGAGAGAAAATTCGGAAATCTTCCTCCAAACAGCCGCTATGTACAGACGGCTCAATTCCTGTAATAATTATTTGTGACATATGATACGGAGAATAAATTAGTTTTGTCATGTTGTCCTTGGCGTTGAATAGATGGACTAATGACTCATAATTGCGCACTATTGTGCTTTCTTTGTGCTGGAGGTGTGGTTGTTTTTCCTTGGTATACATGACCTACCATACAGGGGGAAAAGCAAAGATTGAGCCACCACACAAACTAGCTTTATCAGTGGAGAATCGGCTATTTTTCGACCTTCAAAATGTATTTCCTCTTTTTAGACGTGCACCACAAATAAATAAAATAGCAGAACTTATTTCTCTTGAATACAAGTTTGTATAGTCATTGGATTGATTTAGGGTTCAGTTCTCCTTTAATGGATTGTCGACATCAGCACGTACTTGAGGCATATTCAAACAAATTCCTTAGTCATTTTGTTCAATTAAAAATCAATTTGGCCAAGAGTGCCAACATTATTTTGTTCATGTGGAAGTCAAGCATAATTGCCAACATTATGCAACTAATTTATACACCATTAAAGATATATGCATGATATCAAGTGGTAATTGCACATCTAGATATATTCAGCTACATTAATACTACAAATACAGTGCATTTATCGTCAAATTGTCATTCTAAATAATTATGTCTTACTCAGAAGCCAGCCATTGGCCATATTTTTACTTTTGTTAATATATATATTCAGTACATGTAGATGTACAAACTTTAATGACATACAGTGTATAAATTGTTGCATCATTTTGGCAATTATGCCTACATATGACTTCAACACATAAAAAATAATGTTGGTGCTCTCCAAATTGATTTTTAATTGCACAAAATGACTAATGCAAGACTAAAATTAATTTTAATATAATAAAATAAAAACGGGATCAATTTTTTCACTTCATACATGTAGGTACTCTCGGCTAACAGCTCCCGCTAAAAGTCCACGGGGTGCCCGTGTCACGTAAAGGGATTATAATGCCTTGGTGATTCATTTAGTTTCCTTCTAAATACTTTTTTCCTAAATATCTCGCAACATTTTATATCTTTTGAAATAATAAGATCCCTATCAGACGCGGGTCCAGGAAAAAATCTGACCGATTTCCGACTTCCAAACTCAAACATTGAAAATTTTACTGAACCGTCCTCCCCCTCCCCCTCCCCCTCTCTCAAAGAGAGTTTTAATCGAATGTTAATGTTACAAAAAAAATCGGGAAATTTTGACCGGTTTCCATAAACCGGTGTAAATTAACCGGTCTGGATCCGCACCTGCCTATAGATATTGACTGGAGTTTGGACAAATTATCATGTAGTATTATAAAATAACTCACTTATCACCCATGCCTACCATTTTCCTGATGTAATTGATGAGCTTCATACATCCATAGAAGTCAAGACCTATATTTGTTAATAAAGGAAAAAATAATAATTAAATATTATTTATTTAAAAACATACACATCTGAAACTTTATATTTCAAATATCCATACATGTTACCCAAATAGACATGATTTTTAGAAATGATAGAAATGAACTGTCTCTCAGTTACAGTTAGTATAGCTCTTAAGCCTCCCTTTCAGGCAAAAAGAATGAATCTGAGAATCAGGATACCTGTGGTACAAAAAGAGACTGGGTAGGAGTTTGTGAGAAAAACTATTTTGTACCACAGGTATCCTGATTATTACATTTTGTTGTTTCCTTTTCACTGGAGATGGCATGCAGAGGGAACTACATGTAGGTTAGCTGGGTAGCAAAGGCTTGTCTAAAGACTTGGGAGGTCCTGGATTCATAAAATATATGTCCAAGAGTAATTGTAGGTGACAGTGCCAAATTGGCCAGAACCAGTGATTTCCAGAGACTACATGTACATGTATATACCATCTAGTAGGTGCGGCTTGTCCGTGAGTGAATACGGTATATGGTATTCTTATTCTGGAATATGGTCATTCAGGGTCTTAAAAAACTGAGTATGGATAAATGTGCTCCCTCAGTTGGTAAAACAATCTCATTCTCAAACTGCAAATGGTTAGACCTTCACGTCATCTTAGATTATTTAAGGATATTAAATCATAGCTAGGTCTGTGACCAGTCAACAAAGAGGCAAACTAATATTACTTACTCTACATCAACAGTTAGGGCTCTAATTATTATAGACTTACAAGTATAAGTCAGATCAGTTATCATTAAAAGGGTCAAAACACATGCCCTCTAGACGGACCCATTTTGGGGCAGGTGGGTTGGGCTGCTGCCAACTGTCGCCTCAATATTAAAAACAATATATTACTGTATATTTCCATAACTAAAAGCCATAATCTAGAAACAAATGCCCTGCTTGTTTTGTCTTTTAAAATTTATATGTCATTTTATTTGCTGTATTAAAATTATCACTACCCCCCCCCCCCCCCGAATGGAAATAGATGGTCAAAAATGGGGGGTGGGGGTGGTACCCTGTGCTGACAGCTGTGTCTGGTTAAAAAAAATGGGTCAACCCTATCTGGGGCATTTTGTTTTGACGTGCTCCCTAATGCACAGTACTAACCATATCTGTGTTTGACATTCTGAATGTTGAACCCATGTGTGGTGATACAATGATTCCAGGTCTGCAGTGCATTATCACATACATCATCACAGAATAAACACTTCACAGGCACGTCTGCATCACCTCCATCTACATGTACCTCCTCCCACTCATCCTCATCCTCACTTTCACTGTCTCTTGGTGATGACACATTATTTTCTACAACATACATGTAGCAACATGAAAAACACTCAGAGATAATGTTGATAAATAAACCACTATTCAAATGCATGCATGTACACCACCTTTAGTAAAAACTAGTTTCACATTTTTTGGGGTATTTCCTTTCTTGTACCAGTTTCAGATTTTCATAACTAAAGGATTGCTATTAAACCAGTATAAATGTAGCTTTTTCATATATAGTTCCTCTGGTTTAGGTTTAGGATAGAATTGCAGTAAGAGAATATCAAGTTCTACTTATATTTTAGAATTAAAATACCTTAATAATAATGATTACCATGTTCATGTTGTTAATTTCTTTAGTGCTTTAATAGGGGTTGGTTTGCAAAGAAGTGTTGTTTTTATGGGTTTAGCCCTACATGTATATGTTGTGGTTCAATGTTATATTTGGTTAAAGTTAGGACCTTGCAGGTAGAAAATAGAGAACTTGCTTAACATTGGTGTGGCAGGTGTGGGCTCGGTAATTAGTTGCAGATCTTGTATTATGATTGTGTACAAGTAGTTGACCGTTTCTCATGTATTGTGATATAATAACATGAACTTGGCAATATGGAATGTGTTAGAGATGAGTTGGCTTGGAGTGTTACTTAATGCTCCAATGGCTAAGAATGATAGGACAGAACAGCAAGGAATGTAAAAAAGTATTAATTTTCTATTTTTCTTTCTCGCAATTTCATTGGTTGATACTCATACATTCAATAGAAAACCATCAAAATAATACGTTTTCATTCGATAATTTTTGACGCTTTAATTTATTTTTGATCAAACTATGGCTTAATTTCGAAGAATATTGTACAATGTGGGAAAGTTCTCAAATTTGTGACTGAAAGATGTTTTGTTTTCTCCCTTTCCGATTGGCTAGATGGTGGCATCTTTGAGTTTTCACAATAAAAAGAGCCAATAGCATAAAGATTCATTATTTTCTGGGTATAGTTTTGACTGTAGACATCTCAGATCATACAGCACTTAAGGTATGGGTATACGTTAGATGGCTCAACATCATGGAATTCGTGTTTTTCGAAAAATCAGTATTATATGGTTATGAACTTTATTTTTACAAACTAAAATTACAGTATCACTGCTTTTTAATACCGCTAAACGCTCTTTTTGATTTCCCGCAATTAATAGCGTGCGAAAGGTGATTGACATCTCATGAATAATTACGTAGTCGGCGCGCCGCGTTGTCGCCAACTCGGCATAGTTACAAACCACAACAACACTGCGCGATCGCTATGCTCTACAATGCCTAAAAACAGTAAAAGACATCCAGGGAAAGGAAAACGAAACTGCCCTTGGTCGAACACACGAATCACTAAACGTCGAAAGACTAAAGGGAAAGAATTTCGCCAGGAAAAAAAAAAGATTTGGCGGAAAGCGACAAAGGTTCTTGGTACGAACAACCGACAAAGGGCGATGACGATAAGCTTACTCCGAAACCGAGTGTCTCCGCAAGAAAACGCGTGGCCCGTGGAAGAGGTTTCCGAGGAAAGAATGAATAACATAGTAGTGGACAGAGAACTCTTGAATCGGGCGATTGATAAGTCGATGGTTTGCAAGGACTGCCATTGTCCAGTAACATGTGAAGAAGTAGATGGCAGTCGCTACGGCTTGGGTAAAAAGTTGACCTTTGTGTGTTCGAATGAAAACTGTATGCTGTTACGAATGCCCTTTTACTCGAGCAACAAAGCAGGAAAACTATTTGAAATCAATCGAGCATCGACGCTTGCCTTTCGAGCTATTGGGAGAGGACATTCAGCCGCCACAAAGGCGCTTAGTATTTTGGGTTTACAGTAGCCCAGCGAAACAGGCGGTTGTTGTTCTGTCGAACACGTTGATTTCTTCCGAGATTTCTGAGCTTTACCCATTTCCGTGGCACCAAAAACAAGGCAATAAAAATGCTGTGAAGTCGAAGTGTTGTGACGATAATAATAACTATGATCAGGCTTTCCGCGAAGCTTTCAGCTTCCGGTAGCTTCTGATTGGCTGAACATAATTGGCTTTCAAGTAGGAGGCGGAGTTTGTCACCCACCGTGAAGTGCACACATAATCTTTACAGCGGCTTTTTTAGGACTTTATTTTCAGGAATAATATCGAGCTTCCCGAAGCTCTAGCCCCGACTGGTTTTGTTCAAATAACCTCACATTTTCGGTGATAATAGAAAACTGTGTCATCTACTAAACCGTGTCAGCGAATTTCGATTTTCCTCCGCAAACTGATTTTATAATAAATTTCGTGTCCCAGTTTTGTAAGAAATGCGAGTTTCAACTTTGTCAATTGATATTTCTAAGAATAT